>JAODLL010000015.1:1565450-1580337 GCA_026546735.1 Forbesichthys agassizii
GATTTAAAGCAAATAACCAGCATCTCCTCCCATGTCTCTAAGCCTCCTGTCAGTTGGGGCGTCTTGAGTTGTCGGAACAACGCAACATGCTCCACACACATTACATTACAGTGCAGGCCCCGGCCCTTGTACCACATCGCCGTGGTAACTACAAGCACATCAAGGTCCCAGCCTTCATCGTAGTCCGCCGGGAAGTGTGGGGGGGCAGGGGGTGGTGGAGGACAATCCCATTAGATTATCCCCCGGCCCTGGGCTGGTCTAATGGAGGGGACGTTATAACAGCCCGTCCAGTCATTCACGCAGTGCATTTTGGGAACATTAGAGGGATGAGGAGGGCAGAGGGAGACGGAAGCGAGTGTGGTAGACAGACGTTTATTTTTTTATATATTCACTCGCTGCATTTGATCTGCCTGCCTAGAATGGCAGAGGACGCCGCCGCCGGTATTTAGCCAGGCACACAAGCAGGCTTTCTGGAACCTCACCATTCTGCAAAATGGATCCTTGTATTGTTAGGGTGTATAATTAAGACCTCATTCTGACAGCCATTGAGGGAGAGCTAATGAGCCTTCTGATGTATTCAACGTGAAGGCGAATATGAATGTTGAATTTTTAATATTTTATGGCTTTCTAATTGCCCATGGTTACCGTTAATGACGGTGTCTGGCGAATATTACTCCGAGTGAACGCGGGGCGTGTCGAAGCGTCCGGAAAGCCCCGGGTTGATGAAAAACGGCCGCATGCACTAAGCAAGACAGCCACTGCGGCTCGGTGAGCGGCGTGTATCCATCTCCGGGGGAGGAAGGGGGGCAGATGTTGTACACGGAACGGCACGTCCGACTCTGCCCACCGAGACGTATGTGCATATAATTACAGAGTATATCACACACGCTACCTTGAAATAGAGTTTAATGGCCGTGCCGTTTCTTTGTGGAGCATGTCTGCTGGCCGTAATCTTCCCCTGACGCTGACATCTTAATAAGTCAACCCTCGCCATCCGCTTCCACCGTAGACGTCCGGGTGTTGTGGGGGTTGGGGGGGGGGTTAGTTTAATGAATTTGACAATTAGTAACAGGAGTTAATGACTGTATGCGGCTAAGTATCCTGATGGACGTGGCTCGCGGGTTGGGGAGGTGAGCCTGGGTTTCTATTGCTCTGGGCCATAGATCCTCATTAATAGCTTTCCTGGATGCTGGAGAGGAGCGGTAAAGCCGGCCCAGGTTTTTTTTTTGTTTGGTCTGTCTAGAGCAGGGTTACGGTGTCTTGCGTCAGGCCGGCAGTTAGCCTCTGGCCTTGGGTCAGGGCTTTCACTTTATTGGAGGGGAGGTGATCGGATTGGTGAGGTCGGGGATGTCTGAAGTACACATCAGGCTTTTTTATTCACATGCCGACAGTCACCCTGCAACCAGAGCAATGACTTGATGGCTTGAGGGTTAACGTTGCCATATAGCATCTTCTAATGCAGTGTTTCTCAAATGGGGGTATGCACACCCCCAGGGGTTGTTCAAGGTACTCCAGAGTGTACAATTTAGTAAGAATCCTACTTGTATTTCAAATCTATTTTAGTCCTTCTCTAGACTATTAAACATACACATTGTTTAATATATTTTATTATGATGTTTGTATGACCATTTATATTCTATACTTTTTTATAATGTATACTAAATTATATGTTTAGGTTTTTCTCTTTTATGGTTATATTGGGGAAAAAAAGGTTGTAGTCCAGTTAAGATAAAGATCCAGTTAAGGTGCAAATGTTTGTAAAATTATTAAAATTGAGCTTCATTTGTTTTAGAATCGAACCACTGTTCTAATGCGAAACACCATCTGTCCAGAAACATGTCACAGAGAATTTACACTTCTCCCCCCACTGGATGGTGGGGGTGGGGGGAGAGAGAGAGAGAGAGAGAGAGAGCGAGAGAGAGAGCGAGAGAGAAAGAGAGCTTTTGTCCTGTGATGATGGACGGGGGGGCAAGCGAGGAGATCTCAGCTACTTAATCTCTCCTGCCAAAGCAAACAGCACAGGAACCAGACCGGCTGCATTATTTTTCCCCGAACTCTGGCTCAAATACCACTTTTTCTCCTCTCTCCCTTTCTCCCTCTCTCTCTCTGTCTGTCTGTCTGTCTGTCTGTCCGTCCCGCCTAATGCAGTCCTTTTAGGACGTGACAGTAGTATTTAGGGAAAAGGTTATCACCGAGTCAGACGAGGGTGTTGGCCCTGAGGCCTGCCTCAAATAAAAGCCCCCCGCCAATGCTCGCGGCCCCTTTAGGTCTGTACCCGGCTGAAAATGTTAGCGGTCCGCTTTAATTACTGTCACCCACAGCTAGGCCTGACTGTATGTGATATGTATTCAAATGTGGGATGTGCTGGGCTGATATTGGGAGTGGTGGGGTTCCAAGTTCTGAAATTCCTTTTGGTTGTTAACTTCTGAAAGTTTAATTATACATCATGTGTGTGTGTGTGTGTGTGTGTGTGTGCATAGTACGTTGGCGTGTGTGACTGTGTGTCTGTATTATACACGTGTGTGTGTGTTTGTCTCAGTGGCTGTGCCTTCACATACAGCACGATCAGGCTTAACAGAGCGCTGTAGGTAGGTATCCCCTTCTGCTGTGCGTGTGTGTGCACGTGTGTGCACGTGTGTGCGTGGCAGCACACTATAACACCATGCCCTAGGCGGGGCATGGATTTCATTTAGGATAGTATCAAAGGTTTACACGCTGTTCGCTTTAATCAGCATGTTTATCAGGCAGAGAAAAATTGCAGGAAGAGACCAGAGGGAGAAAGGTAGTGTGTGTGTGGTTGTATCTTAAGGACCAGTATCCTGGGAAATTGATAATGGCTACAAGATAATTTACTGTAGCGCTGTGCGTCCCTTCACCGCTGCCACCAAAAGTATCGCCTTCTAATTACAGCCCATGTAATGTAATGAAGCTGTGCGTGTGATTGCTTTTGTCACTCCAGACTGAGAACATTTAACAATATGTAATGCATCTCAGGGCTGTGGTAGCATCTCTCGAGTGTATGCGATATGAAACGCATTAAACTTTCAAAGGCCTCGACCCAACCCAACCCAACCCACCCACCACATCATTAAGATATCTAATTAGCCAAATTAACTGGAAACACCTGTGCGCATTACACATGATGCAGTATCATTATCTACCTATTAAAATTTGAACTGAAATTTAAAAATACATTTTTGTGAGTTTTGTGTCAGTTGTACTGTGGCACTGGGACCTCACAGCAAGAAGGCCCCGGGTTCTAAACCCGGTCGTTTCGGCCTTTCTGTGTGGAGTTTGCATGTTCTTCTTGTGTCTGCGTGGGTTTTCCCCACTATCCAAAAAAACATGTTCGGATCACTCTCCAGGCAGTGTCATGTGACCAGAGACACTGGCCTCAATCTAGAGTTGGTCCCCGAGCGCTGCCCAGTGGCTGCCAAGCGGCTGCCCAGCGGCTGCCCAGCGGCTGCCCACTGCTCCCTTGAGGGATGGGTTTAATGCAGAGAGCTATTGTATGTGACAATAAAAAGCACCTTTACCTTTTGTATAGACTGGTCAAAATCCACATCACTAAATAGAGGACATTTCATTTGAATGCATACAGTATAGTATAAGGCTTGGCTTTTTGGTGAGACAGTACCGTCTGTCTGCATACAGTAGTCAGTTGGTACAGAATATCTTTATTGGGTCCGGACACATACTATTCAGTGGTCAACCTGCCCTGCTAGAGGGTTGCTATCTTTAACCTCTGACGGCCTTTAGCACTACGACACAACTCCGGTGCTGAACTTCTGATACTTATACCCCTGTAAGCTCGACACAGGACTCTCTGACTTTTGGGAAGTAAACAACCAGAGTCCTGTTGTTTGGTTTTACAACAGATTCCTGATTCTAAGTTGAATGTCCAACTTGGTCATAGACTTACGTAGTTGGACGTCGTGCATGTCAATTAAAATACATCTGTTTCTTGTCAAGTAGGGTATTGACGCAGTTAGACAGCGCTGTGTCCCAGGCTATACATAAGTTAAAAGTGAAGTCAGATATTGCCCTGTATAGAAGCCACAGTACGGTAAATAGGAACACGAACAAAGTGGCGAACACCGCTCGTATCAACAAAGCCGTAGCACTATGCTTTGCTTGACAATGCATTTCGACATTGTGATGCCCCACCCGCGGAGGACCGCAGAGCAATGCTGTTTTGATTCGAGCTGAAAGTTAGCAAGAATGACCATACCTTTTAAGGCTGGCTCTGCAAGTCTAGAGGGCTGCTAAGTTAGCTTGGATAGCAAGCACAACAGATGTCCAAGAAGAATCCAAACATACCAGATAATCTCATGATCAATCATTCAGTATTGAATTGAATTTGTGTAAATATACTTTTTGGATAATATATCCCTGCTACCTAATAACAACATTTGTGACATTTATTCTGGAGATGATTGTGTTCCAGCTACCCAGTGCCAGTGTTCAGCTGTCAATCACACAGTGGTTCAGTGCTACTGTGTTGTCACAGGAACAGCACATTTCTGTTTAAATATATTTGCTACTGATATTAACTTTGGTCAATGTGTGTGTGAGCGTGAAAACATTTGAGAATGGAAAGGGGCAAACGCTACTTCTTGAGGGGTACAATGGTTGGAAATAGCTCAACTTTGATATTTTCCCCACTCTTGACAGGAGAAGGAAGCGGTTGAGGCCGTGTCGGTGGGGGCGATCCTTTCCGATTACCAGAGGGTCCGTGTGGAAAACGTGTAAGTAACACACAATTGCACACACAAACATGCAAAGTGTTTTATCAACTACAACATATTCCATGTTAATTTCATAGTGCAAGTCCATTGGGGAAAGTGCTACAATCTGATAAACCCAATCACAGAAGTGTTTTTAATTATGTGTGAAAACGTTACATTATATGTTGTGTGAAGTGGATTCTTTGCTGTAAACAAAAAGTGTACTCTGCAGACAGGTTAGACATGTCTGTGTTTTGACCTGTCCCACCTACTCGTTGTTTGTCTCTGTCTCTAGAACGTCCCTCCCTCTCGCCGCACTTGAGATCGGACACATTGCAGCACAAGCCTCTCTTGTCTTAGATTTCCAACAAAACCACAGAGCCCTGTGCTTATGAACAAATCCTGCTGTCAGTCAGCCACACACACACACACACACACACCAACACCTCCGGCTCCCCCCCCCACAAGTTAATGCCAAGAAGTTTCGGCTCCAGTTACCTGCTTAGACCTGTGTGCGTGCGTGCTTTGAGTGTGCACAAGCATGTGTGTGTGTGTGCACCTGTGTGTTACATGCATTGAGTTGGCACTAGAGATGGGACGATATAAAATATTATCTTTTATCGCGATTAAAAATACTGACTGTAATCGTATCAAAGTGAATGTCCATTATTGTGATAGTCATGAATTAAATGAACAAGTGACTTGAAACAAGCCGTTAAGGTCACTTGTACAGTCTAATTGTATTGATTTACTAATGTATTTATTAGCTGCATCTTTCCAGTCTATCAGCACCATGGCTGAAGGCTCGGCTTGCCAATGATATTTCCCACATAAAAAAGATAAATCTGAATTGTCGAAATACTGGTTTCAAAACAAAAATAATCACACAAAAAAGATACAGTAAATGTGTCTTGATAATAAAACATTTAATAATATAATTAATAATCGTATAATATCTATATTCATTTTCCATGCCTAGTTGGCACCTCATATAGCTCTATGGTTGGCACACGTGTCTAACTTAAAACGGTACCTTCTCAGGATAATTACTCCTTATGGGTTTCCGCGGTAACAAAAGCTACGGGCGTCCGTGTCAAGGGGGAGCATGTGCTGAGGGATCTGCCCACAGAGTGACCAGTGCTGTTGTGAGGCTCTGCTGAGGAGACTCACAGCAGCAGCCCCCCCCTCTCCTCTCTCCCCCTCCCCCTCCCTCTCTCCATCTATATTATATCTCTCTCACCCTCCCTACCTCTCTCACCACTCCCCCCCCCCCCACCCCCATCAGGTGTCTTAGGCTTGGTCTGCAGCCTCTAGCCTACCTGTGGCGCCGTGACCAAGACTCCCTCCTGTCGGAGATGATATCGTCTGGCCTGCACGCCATCCTAATCAAAGTGGCCGCATTAGGTGGGTTCACACCTCTCGCACTTTAACCCTGAGGGTGAACGTGCGTCATTCAGAACACAAGACAAAAAAAGAGTTTACTTGCAAATGTGATAGTATCGAAATTGAAATCATAATTAAAATGAATTGCACAGCCCTACTTAGACTTAGACCCCCCTAAATGTTTATATAACGTTACATCATAACATACAACATGACATCAGATCACAACATTACAAAACAACCATAAATAAACATGTGTGCACAGTTAAATAAAGACCATGTTATTGTGTTGGAGATATGAGGATGCATTTGGGCGATACGGGGATTGTGGGAGAATGGTATGAGATTAAATCAGAGAGAGAGAGGTGAGAGAGACCACGCTTTAACGTAATGCCCAAATCATTATTCCGTAGCCTAGTAGACGCGTGCCAGCAATGAAGCGCAGAACACAGAACATGGAGAAAGCTAGGGTGGTTGTGTGTGTGTGTGTTGGGGGGGGGGATGTGGCGGTGGGGATGTGACGGTAAGACGGGATCAGGGGCAACCACGCCCCACATGAATGAAACCTGTCGATGAAGAGCCACACGCACGCCCCTGTTGGGACTCGGCACACCGTCCCGTATCACGCCGTGAAAACGGAGATTAACATCTAGTACATCTCATTTACTGGTTTCTCAGCAGCTTCAGCGCTGAGGGAAGGTGGTTTATTGTGCAGTCGTTTGTTCTCTGTCTGTCTGTCTGTCTGTCTGTCTGTCTGTCTGTCTGTCTACTCGTCTCAGTGCCCGAGGATAAGAAGATCAGATTTCAGAATAAGAGCCAAGGCAAGAGGAAAAAAATGTTCTCTTCATTTTAAGGTATACCGCCTTTTAAAGATTCCCGCCTCTGTCACCTTGACAGTGAAGTCTGATCTCTTTGACGGCGACGGAGATTGCTTGCAAGTACGGCCACAAATGGCATTTTGCATTTTTTATTTATTAATTCCGAAGTGACTCGTGGCGGTAGATCATCACGCATCGACACTGTTTACGTGCTTCTCTTAAGTGCACGTTGTCACCGTTGTTATAGCGACCGCAGTTGAATAGAGGTCCGAATGAGACTGATGGCCCGCACTGGTGCACTCTGGGACGTTCTGCATAGCTGTCAGCACCGCGGTAAAGAGTCTCTGCTGGAGTGCGTTTGATGAGGTGTCCACTTATCGTTGCTATTGTATCTGCTGTGGTGGGGGGACGTGTTTGTTATTTCTGGATTTAGAGCAGTGGCTCTTAAACATGTTGACCTGTGGCCCTATCCCCCAAAATAAACAGTATGGTTCACTGAATTGCAAGTATTGAACATACATTATTTTTTTACAGTCGGCCTATAAATAATCACAAACGGCAGTGGGAAAATATGTTAATTTCATTTTTCATAATCCAACCGTTTCAATGCAAACATGGATTGAAATGCTGTGGTGCAAATCTTTCCGTGTGTCCTGATTGAACGAGGTTTGTTGACGAGGGTAAACCCTGACACGCTGACCAGTAAAATGGCCGCTAACTCAAAGCTCCTGGTTCCCCATAGCAGAGAGGGACATAAGCGGTGTGTGTTCGCGTGTGGCCGACGGCGGGTCGACCCACCTGGAGGAAACGCCTCACCCATGTCACCCGGTGACCCAGACACTTTCAGCAACTTGTCAAGTCGTCTATAAACACAACCTCCTGTAAGAGCGAATTC
Organism: Forbesichthys agassizii; assembly: GCA_026546735.1. NCBI lineage: Eukaryota > Metazoa > Chordata > Actinopteri > Percopsiformes > Amblyopsidae > Forbesichthys > Forbesichthys agassizii. Next base: position 1,573,274 of record JAODLL010000015.1, read on the forward strand.
TCCGAATTTTTTTTTTGTTTTTTTTTTGGAAGATTATAATTAAAAATAGAAATTACCTTAGGTGCCTCGGAATGTGTTCCTTAGCCGGATGCTGTAGGGGGTTTGTGCGTGTGTGTGTGTGTGTGCGCATGTGTGTGTGTGTGCGCGTGTGTGTGTGTGTGCGCGCGCATGTGCATATGTGTGTGCGTGCGTGTGTGTCCGTGCGTGTGTGTGTGTGTCTTCGTGTGTGTGTGCGTGTTTTGGCTACAGGTAGAAAAGGAAGATCTTATCAGCGCTGACTCCTCACCTGTCTCCAGGCGGGGGTAATTATTGAATAGGCCTGCAAGCGCCCATGGCAACTGAGGCAGTGCTCACATAATTGCAGCTTTGCAGGGAGCAGGTCTGAGCAGTGAGCTGTGCTGTTTTCAGGAGATTGGGTGACAGTGGGGCATACCTGAGGGTCTTTGGTGTTTTCATTTTTTGTATTATCTGTGTGTGTGTGTGTGTGTGAGAGAGAAAAAGAGATGTATAAGGATTTAGCTCTACAGGCCTTTTAGATGGAGATAAGACAGTCTTATAGGGCAAAGGTTAAAGCTGCATCTGAAATGACACGCCAAAACATCTTACGATATCCTTGCGGTGCGTTTTTAACCACCCAGCACAGGTTTAAATATGGCCATGAACATTAGCGCTGGACAAAAATGTTGGTCTATGAAAAATAATAAAGGAAATATACTACGTCTGTGAAGTAGCTATTGAGAACCCCTTGGTCTCCACCGTCAAAGCTGCCGTTCGCGCTGCAGAAGGCGACCAGCTTCTCGTGCGTCTCATTGGACGGTTTAGTCTAGTAAGAGACCAAGGAAGTCTTGAATGACCCCGCAACAGCAGGTGGAACAGTACAGCCGTCCAAATGCTAGACGATCCCCTAAGTGAATTCTCATGACGTGTTCATGTTTACGCTGATGGCAGCCTTAAACCACTTAAAGAAAGACTAGTTCACTCTTTGAAGATTCTAAATAGCAAGTTGTGAAGTCTGCTGAACCTCTTCTAAGATGGTCACAGTGCAAAGACTAGAACGTCACAAATAATTCTATCCTTTTCAAAAAATGGTGAGTGCATATTTGTTGAGAAATGTTCTGCTTTTCATGAAGCACTGCATCTTTTTCACACGCCTTGGTAATTGGCAATTCCAAAATACCAGTTTTAAATGTTCATGTAATTAGTTAATTGATTGATTAGAGCGGGAGTGTGAGGCCACAGGTTCAGTATGTTGTGCACCAGTTAATTGGTCCTCAGCTCCATAGTTAATTGGCATGTGTGAAATGGAGGTCTCTCCTTCAGAAACCCTTTCCTCACCAAAGGATCTCATGTCCTTTGCAGGAACGTTCCCTTCATACGAGGAGTATTTAAAGGTATAGTCAGTTATTGCAAGCTAATTGTAAGCTAATACACTTAGCACACCAAATGTCTTCTCGCATATCGCTATCTTACCATTCTCTGTGCATGCTGAGAAAATATAACTACAACAAAACAACAAAACAAAAAAAATATAACGGCACCGTGGAAAGATATTGTTTTGATTTGAGCCCAGTTAGCAAGCGTTCTCGAAAATGACTTTTGCATAATTCACAGCTGAGAGTCTTTAGAAAGTTTTGTCAAAATTTGATTTACAGAAAATACAAATATCAGGTTTGACATTCTTTTCCAAATAAATATTTGCAGCAATCATAAAGATAAAAACGTTGCCTCTGTTATGTTTGATGGCCTAACTGGCCTTTGAAAATGTCTTTCAATACAAAATATATAAGTCCTCATGTACTAGTGTTTAGGCGTAATTGTATTGCACTTTGCACTTAAAAACAAGGCATTGTATGTACAGACATGGCTAGTACACTATTCTGCCTGCTGAAGGAACACAGGATCGCAAGCTGCACTTTCATATTCATGCATAATCATTCATGGGAGGGTCTAGGGAAGATTTTGAGTGTCGCGCAAATAAGTGGGAGGAGATACGGAAGGAGAGAGTAATTGCCTATTCCGCTAAATGTATGAACTGCGATGCAAATATCGGTTTTGCGGTGAATATTCTCTGCCTCTGAAAAGCAGGTGTTATCCCAGTTAGCGACCAAGCAAGATGAAGACACAGGCCGTGGAGAGACGTGCTGAAGGATTTGATTGTTTGTGTGGTGTTAAAATATCACCACATTCATCATTAGAAAACATACTTATTTTGGGGTAGAATTTTGCCCCTGTTATCTCTAGGTTTGGCAATACATATAGACAAGTAGGTTATTTATAAGCCTACTTCATGATCGTGAAACTTGTTTTATTATTTATTTATTTATTTTTCTTAGTCTGCTGTTCGATTGCATTCGTGCGGCACAACTTACAGTTATAGCTGGAACATAGAATAGTCGCAGTGTCTACTCCAAGTTACATGGCACAATCTGCCGTCTGCGCTCGATTTTACACTGCGCTCGATTTTACACTGCGCTCGCAAACGTACGTACACGAGGCCCTTAGACAACAGATTAATATCATGAACTCATGAGTTGTAATTTCTGGAAGCTGTTTCCCTTTGCTAAATTGTCCTTTAGATTTACGATTGTAATTTGCTGTTGAAATTCCGCTAGTAACGCCCCAAATGCATGTCGGCAAGTGCCGCAGTGGTAGAGCGGGGCGATAGGTGATCAAGAACTTGCTGGTTTGAACCCCGCTATCTCCTCACCAAGTGTCGAGGTGTCCTTGAGCAAGACACCTAACCCTAACTCCTCCCGGTGGTCAGGTATCTCCTTGCATGGCTGACATTGCCATCAGTGTATGAATGTGTGTGTGAAGGTGAGGCAAATAATGTGAAATGCTTAAAGTGGATAAAAACGCTATATAAATGCAGTCCATTTACCATGTCAAAGGAACTAAAAAAAAAACAACATATTTTCATCATGTTTTTAATCATTCCTATTCTTAATTATCAACGAGAAGAGACAAACCAGTTCCTACCAGTACAATTATCATGGTATTATTGTATTGAGAATTATTATAAACAGTGACTATAATGAATCATATTCTTTGTTTTAGGACATACAACAAATGTTTATAATTGCTCATAAATGTTCCTCTTCCATTTCGTCTCTAATGTCACAATTTATCTTTCCTGCCATTCCATTCACAGACGTTGAAAGTCGGTGCCTGACAAATTTCATACAGCTTTAATCTTATCTTTTGTTAGGTGTTGCCTCCCTCCCCCTTTCTCTCCCCCGCTGCTATTCTTCTCTTCCCCTTTCTCACTTTCAAAGATGAGGTGATAGCGAACAGCTATTGTTTTGGTGAAGGTCTTTGAGAACGTTGTTCAAAGACGGATGCTCCTCACCTTCTAGTAAGGAGATGCTTATTTCATGCATTTAAAAGCTAAAATGTTTCACATCATGAATCCAATTTCTTTCTGCCTTTTCTCTCTGAAGGCGAGGATTAAAGCCGGGCTGTCAAGTCGGCACGCCACATCTTGACAACCCTGCGGATGCCAGAGATACTCCGCTCAGCTCGGCTCAGACAATATCTAGAATCTTCCGGCTTTTAATTTAGCATTAGGATCAGTGTATCGTCAAGACCCTGAGCAAAATCACATGCATTTTCAATTAAATCGCTAACTTACCGCTGTGGGCTTACATAAATCAACCTGTTAAAGGTGCACTCAGGCCAATCGCTATAGTGCTCAAAGGAATTAGTGAAAGGCTTTAGTCTGGAAATAATTGCCATTGACTTCTTCAATGGTGGAATAGCGTGCGGCCTGTTGTGTGGAGTTCAGAAGTGGGACACAGCAGCACCAGACAAGCATTAGCTTTTGTTTCAAGCATTGTATTTCAAAAGGCATTTTTAACGGGTGATTGAAGGCCGTTCCTTTCCACTAATTACTGTACACTTATTGCGGTTTGCCTTTGTCATACTGTAATGTAATACATTCTTCCTCAAAGATTCTTGCCGTCTCACGAGGTGCCATATACAATACGCCTTTTGTGAGATACCGCACTTTTGCCAACATTAAAATGACGTGATCTTTTAAATGGCTTTTAGACTCTTAGACTCATTCTGAGTAAACTTTTTATTCCTTGGTAATTTTACCCTCTCGGATGTCGACAAGACTTTTTTTTATTTTTATGCACTTCCTCATTACTGGACTCTTTGGTTTTAAAGTTCACTGAATTTAATTGCGACTTTATAGGATAATACAGGATAAAAACCCCTTTTGAAGGAGACCCATTCCTTTCCGTCTCTCTTAGGGATGCTGCTCTCTAAAGTGCGGTCTCGTTGTCTCTGGCGGCAGACTAATGGCGGCTTCTAGTTCTTATTTGCGTTTAATGTGGCATAATGAGGTTAGGTAATTGGGTTTAGGTCAAGTTGTAAAACAGGTTGATGGGAGACAGGGATGTGAATATCCTCTAAATGACTGGTGTTAGATGGCTGTTGGTGACTCAAAGACTTCTTCCATCTCATAGTGTACCACACGGACCGCTCTTCGCCCGTCCTGATCTATGAGCTGTTTCGCTAACCTTTAGCCAATAAGGAGCATCAATTAGGAAGCGCTCGTACAAGTGTGAAGTGGTCTTCGGAGATATGCCCGCTGCATTACTGCAGTCTTCATGTCAAACTTATCGCTCCGTTCTGTCACCCGCCTGCCTGTAAATATCAAATAAAGTATCATTTATTATTTAAGAGAGGAGAAGTAAATTAACATGTATAATAAAAAAAAGGGCGGCATCCCTTCAGCGATTTGAAGCCAATCATTAAAATGTGTTAAAAGGCATGACTAATTAAAGGGGATATTTAAATGGGATTGAATTTTAATGCGTTTTCTCCCTTATTGCCTAAGTGGCAGGGTTAAGATGAGAGGATGTCGAGATTAGATATTTTCACACTAATTAAGACCACCCGTCCCCCGGGAGGAGAATAAGGGTCTTTTCATTCTCTCCCCGCACACTCCTCTCCATCCTCTTTCTCTCCTCCACCCCTCTATACCCCTTCACCCCCCACCCCCCACACACACACCCACACAACACCCGCCTCCCTGGTGCATCGGCCCTCTGGGGCCCTCGGGAGCGACGCAGCTGGGATCGTCCGGAGCGCCGGCTGGAAAACGCAGCCGCTTGCTTGACACTCGCTCCATTGCCCCTGACCAACCCATCCCCTTCCTTTTCCCCACGGGGCCACATCTGACACTTTGACCTTTGAGGTTGTCAGGCTACCGACGGGAAGACACAGGTTCTCACATTACAATTAACTTTGTACCTCTAATTAAACACGTGCGTGAGCCACGGAGAGAGAAGCGAAGGGGGTTCGATTGGATTCTTGGAATGGATTGGATGACTTCTGAGGATTCCTTTTTCTTCTTTTTTTATTGTGACAGCATTCTGTCACAACTCCGGTGTAGATCATTAGTGTCTGGTTAATGACTATGTCTATCACCAATCCCACCCACAGAGAAAGTGGAAAAGTTTGAAATGAAGTATTCTTGTCCTAGTGTTGACCCCGGTTGTATTGTAGCCGCAATTCTTTGTCATGGTTTGACGAAACTATTGACAGCGCCCCTGAACATATAGGCAACTTTCTTTTATTTTTACTTGCTTGCGGATCTGACCATGATCCATGCAGGGTCCGTGATAGGAATTACAAACTGAAACATCGAATAGGTCCAGCCTTGGTCTAGTCTAAATTATTAACTAAAATCTGACCGAAATGAATTTGCTTCTTTTTATCATTTGAGAGCCGTGTGAGTGTGGGAACCTGTGTGCTCCTCAGCCAACTTTTATGCACTATTTCTTGACTATTAATGGCGACATGGCGTTGCCTGTTGCGACATAATTGTACGTTTCTGTTGATTCTTTCGGTACTCAGCGGGTCTTTTGGACCCGAACGGGTATGAGACTTTTTTTATAAATCCACCGTAATTCTCAGGTACAGGTCTGTTTGTTGTTGGGTTCATATGGCTCGGATCTCAATTTCTACGTTTTTAATTTATGCAAATTGGGTCGGGTGAAAAATTCTTTGGTTTATTTCGGGTCAGGTCCAATTTTTTGGACTTGTGAAGATCTCTAGAGGATGGCACGCCACAGTGAGTTTTAAGAGAGGCAACAAACCGCGGCGTGTACTTTTTAAAGATGCTCATATATACAGTCAAGGCACAGTGAAATGCCTGAGGTGCATGACGTATGTTTTTCTTATTTTGTAGAAGAAGAAGAAGAAAGAATCCAGGACTCCCATTGGAATTAACTGCTTTATGTTTTCTTGGAATGGCTTAGATGTTTTCAGGTGCCAGGAAGACTGAGCAGGGTTTTGTGTAACAAAACAATTAAAAGCCCTTTAGCCTCTAGTTGAGCTGCAAGCTGAGTAAAGTGTAAATTTGCACCCTTTCAACTCCGGCTAAAAAGATCATAATCCCTAAATAGGACTACGCAAAGCGCTACCCCTTTTATGAACTTGTCTTGGGAAAATTTGGGAATGTTTTCAAGTGATGTTGTTGTTTTTGTTGTTTTCATTGTGGTTTTGACATTTGTGCTTCAGCTTTGTTTGGGGCGCAGGAGCTAGCTAGCTAGCTGTGTTTGGGGAGCAGTAGCTATCTAGCTGTGTTTGGGGAGAAGTAGCTAGCTAGCTGTGTTTATGGAGCAGGAGCTAGCTAGCTAGCTGTGTTTGGGGAGCAGTAGCTAGCTAGCTGTGTTTGGGGTGCAGTAGCTAGCTAGCTGGGCTAGTATTGCTAGCAATCCGGTGGGTCTTCAGACAATACTCCCAGTCTTCCCTCCCATGTCTGTGAACCTCCCCCTGGGCAATCTTTCTCAAGTTTATGCCCGCAAAGTGTTAAAGTGTGTGTGGGGTGGGGGTTGAGACGGGGCTTTAGCCGGCGACTGCAAACTGTTGCCCTTACCTTGGGAGATCTGTGTACACTACTTGCAAGGTCAAACAAATAGGTCCAGGGTGCAGGTTTACGTGTGTGTATGTTTGTGCGTCTGCCCGGAAACCCCCCATGCCTGTCATCTTGAATCCCTGCTCTCCGAGCCGGTCTGGGGGGGGGGGGGGGGGGGGGGGGGGGGGGGGGG
>JAODLL010000015.1:1594802-1605481 GCA_026546735.1 Forbesichthys agassizii
CCCCCCCCCCCCCCCCCCCCCCCCCCCCCCCCCCCCCCCCCCCCCCCCCCCGACATGAGTGTGAAACCAGCCTGGGCTCCCCCGAGGGCTGGGCGAGCCTTGAAGCTCTTTGACAAAAAGTGGCAATTAGGATCGCCTCAGACAAACCAGCCCTGTTACAAGACACCGTAAACGCTCGAAGTGGACACAGTCAGGCACTTCCAGGGAACATCTGCATATATCTTACTGAGAGAGAGAGCGAGAGAGAGAGGGAGAGTGAGAGAGAGAGGGGCAAGACTTTAGGGCTGGGCGACCTTTTGACACGTCATTGGGTCTATGAAAAATGGTAGTGTTGGAGCCACAGAATAAAGGTCGATATAGCGTGTAGCCAAAACATAACTTTAAATTATGCTATGTTGGGAGAAGCGTGCTGCCATCACCTCGCTTGTCCGCATGCAAAAAAAGTAAGTTGTACATGAAGTTTGTGTCAAAGTCTGGCACCGAGGGACTTTGTTTATGATACAATAGTAAATAATAATATTCAAGAGCGCGAGTTAAACATATGTCAATATGAGAAGGTGTTAACATTGATTGATCTTGAATATTTCAATATCTGTGGGCCATTTAGGCTGCTATTAGGCTAAAGGCATTTGAGAAATTCTTGTTATAGAAAGTTTAATGCCGTATGCGATTGTTTGACCCTTATGAATATTAAGGGATCCCATCTAAGCCCTATTAAAAATGCATGTAGGATTGTGGTTGTTGATCACGTTCAGAACACCCATGCAAATTGGACTGTCGTCCTTGTCAAGGCATGGGATGAATAATGTAGTTATGTTGTATATTCAGGGACACACCATTGACAGTCAATTAACAGGTTTGATTGGTGTGTGGACTCATTCTTTTGAACTGTTAATTTTATGTAAATAGTATTCACTCTACGTTGTCGCTGCTGTCCCCTTCCCCCCCCCCCTCCCTCACACACACACACACACCTACCTACCCACTGTATCTCCTGTCTCACCTCCCTGTAACGTCAACCAGAGCGGGTATCTTAATAATTGATCACCACACACCTGCTCAGTATAGCAGCTCGGGGTATTCTGTCTGTAACAGTCATGGGGTCCCCCTGCGCTGGCACTCTTTTGATATTCAAATCAACAAATGGCCGTCCTTATATTTTGTGTGTATGTATTTATTTCACTCCGAGAGGAAACGGCTCTTTTTACGGGGACAGCGAGGCTGTTGAGAGACCCTGGCCCCTCCAAACCAGCTCGATGGAACGCTGTCGGGGTTGATATGACGGCGTTTGATGGCTACTAAATGGAATGCCGATGGCGATTCGTTGGTAGCCTGGCTTTCACGTGGGAGAAGAGGGGCAGGTGTGGCCATTGCGTGCAGCGGGACAACCCCGTTGTAAAGAACTGGGCCCTGTCTCCAGCGACATCCCGGTCATGTGGAGGGACGTGTGAAGATACTCCTGACTCCTCATGGTTGACAGGTGAACCCAGGAGCAGGGAATCATGGGAAACCCATCTGATTACGGAAACAGCCCCAGCGCCCTCCCCATCTTTGCTAAGCAGTTGTACACCATGCACATTCTATTTGCTCTCCCAGGAAGCGTAGGTTTGATGGCGTTCTGCCGTGGACTTTGCCAGGTCTTGAGTGATACCTCGGGTCCTTTAAGCCCGTTAATCTTGACGGTGGAACACGCTACACAGGCACGTGCCCTTGCTAATCGGCTGAGGACCTTGTCACGGGTCAATTGATTCAAGCCTCCTTGATCCTCATATCAACATGTCACCTTCGGCTGTTTGCACTGGCCAGGGCCTAGCCACCAGCTCTGAGGCTGCTTGTCCCTAACCTCTGACCTCCCTAATGACACTGTTCATTCCCATTCATCTCTATGCATTAAGCAGATGGATTTTAAGGATTCGTTCTAACGGCGGCATTTAACACAAAATGTCAGCTAATTATCACATGGCTAATTATGCTTTTGAATAACACTAGTTAGGAAGTCCTATTTTTTTTTAATAGCCACGTGACTATAAAGTATTATTGGTGTTAACAGCGCAACATTGAAAGGAAAAGGTATTTTAACTTTCATCAGCAGTTACGGTTTTTCCAGGAAATTTGAATTTTGCACCTACAATTTTGGTATTGTACTTTTTTTTGCCAGGACACTACTTTTCCAGGAATGTGCTAGAAACTGTCTCTGATACCTTGGTGGCTGAAGACCGGTTGATTAAAGATTCTTCGAGAGTTTTGTCATTTCCTCTCTACTTGCTTAAAGGTTGCAGATCGCGCTGCACGCGCCTTTGTCAAACCTCTGTAATGAAACGCCGTTTCATTCTAAGTCCAGCGGGTTGTTTTGAAATTAAATTAATATATCGGCCACTCTCGATATCGAACAGCACAACATCTTCACCGGCCGTTCGACCCTGGCAAGGCGATTGCATTTATCATGTTCAACATCGCTGTCAAGCTGCTGTAATGTTGGCGCACCACTAGCCCATTCTGTGGCTGGCTGTAATTGAGTTTCAAGCGATGGAGAGATTTATTCCCATTGCGTGTGTGCTGTAGTACGTGCTAATGCATTGTGTGTGTGTGTGTGTGTGTGTGTGTGTGCGCGCGCACGCGTGTGTGTGCGTGTGTGAGTGCAAGACTTCAGGAAAACAGATTCCACTGCACTCCAAAATAAAGGGACACTCCTTGATTTGTGTCTGGCATTAAAATTGTTATGTGTTGAGTGCTTGTTGTGAGATGCGCACTACATCTCTCCTAGGGTCACACTGGTCTCTACCCCTCCCGATCCAGCCATGTAAAAACAAAAACAAAAGGCCATCCATCTATCCATGATGTTCACCACTTATTCATTAAGGTTGCGGTGGCAACAGGGCATTCCTGTCTGCAGTAACATCCACCAGCTCCTCCCGGGGATATCCCCAGCCGCTCCCAGGCCAGCTGGGTTCAAATCCTGTATCTGCGATGTTTTTCTAATTCATTGCGTCTCAATATTATTTCCCCCTCTGCAGGTGGATGATTCTGTGTTTTGTGCGGGCCAGATCGCGTTAGTCCCCTGCACCATGCAGCTACTGAAGGCCGGCGCCCGGCAACAGGCCTGCCTGACCTTCGGCCACGTGAAGAAGGTTCTGGAGGCCGTGGTCAGCGGCCTGGCTCTCCAGCACGCGCTGCTGGCCCACTGCTATGTCACTCGGCGCCGGGACATCGCTGTGGTCAGGGAGGTCTGGGACAGCATGCACAAGGAGGTCAGCTCTTATGTTTACATCACTGTTAAAGGTATAGTCAGCTAATTTCTTTTCCAAAATTATTTGGTACTCATAAACAGCCCTGGCTCCGTAAATAGGAGCATAAACAAAGTGGCGAAGACTGTTCACAACAACAATGCCTCTTGGCTTTGTAATGTTTTTCAATGTGTGGGGTTGGAGCTTCTTATGGAGTTTTTATTTGAGCTCTAAGTGTTCTTGAGAATGATCGTAATAATAACCCTGCCTTTAATCCTTATGTGTGTGTGTAGGTGTGTGCGTTGTGCAGATGAAGTAGATTTGTGCATGCGTCCAACAATTAAGGAGCGGCCACACTCGTGATGCGGCGCTCAGGCCTGTCAGAAAACGGCTTGCGGGATTTTACAGTGTTGAGCGTACTACTGACAGGAGCCAAAGTTTCTAGCCTGCTTCTCTCTCTCTCTCTCTCTCTCTCTCTCTCTCTCCTCCTGAGACCTGGGCTGATATTTACCAGCGTGCAGCGCTCATGAAAAGTTGATGATGTGGGAAGCGCCGGTGTCTTTGATAATATGGAGCTCGGCACAGAAGCAGATGTCTCCCTCAGAGCCTGCCTAATCCTTTGCCCCTACGCACCATTTTGGAGCGCCGTTCAATTCTCAGAGCACCCCTCCCGTCCCCCGCCTCCCCCGCCCAACCCCCCTTCTTCTCTTCCACCACCCAACCCTCCCCCCTCATTACTTTCTTGCTCCCTCCCTGCGTCCTCCTTTACATCCATTCCCTCTTACCCGGCCACACGACCCCGTTGCTCGTCTCCCTACGACCTAATGCGGGCCACCGGAGTAGCTGGTGGGGAAGAGACCCGGCCAGCATGTGGCTCTGGAGACACTGGCCGTACAGTAAGTAGTTATAGATTTTTGTTTATATGTTCAACAGGCAGCTAAATGGTCAGATGAACATTTTTTATTTCTCATCAAATCTCACTGAAAAATATATATTGTTAATGTTTTAAATATTTATTTATTTTCCTACATTGTCACCTTGCTTCATGTGACTTCATGGGATTACAGATCTGATAAATAGGGTAAATATTAAAAGACGGCTACGCTCGTGGCATGCTGGCCAATTAGCATGAAGATTTAGGTCGTTCAGACGAGCTAGCTTAAGTGTGAAGCTTAAATTGGGACATGATAGGTGCAGTCGCATCGGGGGGGGTCTTGAGATGGGGTCAGCACGGCCCTTCTGTTGCACGTCTGCCGACCGCTCCTCCATGTGCCCCCGTAGTGGCTCAGCGTTTCCACCGGCGACAGACTCCTGACAGCTCAGGTAAACAAGTGAGCTGACCTGGGGTCAGCCGTCCTTCCAGAACACACGGCCATTTTACCCTGACCTGCCACTCCTCTCTCTCTCTCTCTCTCTCCCTATCCCTCTTTCTCTCCCCCCCACCCCTTGTTCATTCTCTTACTGTCTATGTCTCCCTCTCTCTCTCTCTCCCTCCCTGTCTTTCTCACGTTTCAAGTGCAGATGGAGAAAGGGGTGATGGGGGGAGGGGCAGGGAGGGCCCTCTGTTTCATCTCGGGCCCAGTGAAACCCTCTCTCTCCCTGGGGTGGGGATTACACAAAGCGCCGCTACTCATTTGAAGTGAGTGTAATGAGAATATTTAACTTAGGTCAAACGCCGATAACACGGCGCTCCCGTGGAGCCCCCCCAAACACCATGCTGGCTGGTTAAACCTGGCAAAAATATTGCTGCCTGCATTCCAATGAGGAGCTGGAATCCAGCTGATGTTAATATTCTAAATGGATTCCCTCAAACTTCTTGGATGTTTGTCATGTCAGTGTTGGCGACTACTTATTCATTAAACAACACATCCTTTGTTCCTCTTGCAAAACGTACTCGACCTGTTTTGAACCTTTTGTGTGATATACCGTTTATTGGCAAACTATACACTGTAATGTCTACGTTATCAAAAAGCTAATTGACATTCATAATAATAACTCTTTTTTTTATTTTTATAAATAAAATGAAAGGGCAGAGATCTTTTTGAGCATAGATAATCTGTAGAAGAGGAGCGTGCACGCTAGCCTAGCTTGCAAGTCAAAACAACACCATTTTCATTTCTTGGAGATAGCATTAGCGTCGGGGGTGTGTGTTACTTTAATCCTGTTTAAATATGTTCGAGAGCTAACTTTTGAAATGATGGGTCGCCCATCCTAATATCAAGTGACTACTCCTGTGGTGAATATTCAAGACACATGGCGTACACATATGAGCCCGCCGAAGCGCACCAATGTGTCTGCCTCTCAAATAGGAGAGCTTTTGCCATGGGCAGTGTCACACAGCCACATTGTTGTTGCGTGCTGGTAATGTCTCTACTCAGGTGGATGAGGGGGGTTTGCAGGGTTAATTGGGAGCTTTCTGAAGTCACTCTAAGTGTGAAATCGTATTTACAGTGCATCACATTTGTGAGGTCAATGCACGCGCGCTTGCGTTTGTGTGCGTGCACGTGTGTGTTTGGGATGTGAACGTGATGGTAGTTGTTCATGTGATGAGTCGATAATTGTTAAACAGGCGCTACTTTCTATCGCACTGACAGCTCTGTTAAACATGTCAACAACTATTGTTTGCTTACCAGTGATTTTCTTGTAGAAGCCCGTCATAGCACCCCAACACACACACACACACCTCAAACTTTTCCTATTGTTTTGACACGTTTGTGATTGTTGGTAGCGTCGGCAGTTGCCTTTCGCTTGAAGTTTTTAATTGAACATAAAGCAAAGAATTCCTAACTACCAAGTTTGTTTGTGGCACGCATGAACGATCTGTCTCCTGCGCTCCGGGCTCCAGATGCGGCGATTGGCGTCTTGAGACACACAACACATTACAGCGTCTCCTCGTGGCGTGAGGCAGGACTTTGAGTCATGTGTCTCTTGAGCGCAGACAGCCTGGTGGAGCTGCTGTCGAAGAGAGGGGGGGGGCACTCAGCGCTCAGCCACGGACTGAAGGCTCCCGCTGGGCAGGAAATGTAGGAGAACTGGCGTGAGCAGCTCCAGCCCCATCAGCTCCCATTGCCGCGTTTACCGTTCGGCTTTCACGCCCCCCAAGCCCTCCCGACCGACCCACCGACCACACATTCAGGCTGACGTGCTGCTGGAGAGAGAGAGGGAGGGAGAGAGTGCGTGAAAGAGGGATATGTAGAGAGAGAGAGATGTAGAGCGAGAGAGAGAGGGAACACTGAGGAAGAGAAGCATTCCTCTCAGAGCATAGATGTACAGCTGAGCACAGCAGATGTGGTCCGTGGTTGCTACCTGCCTGGGGACGGCCGGCCCCGGCTACAGGCTCCACTACTGGGATGAAGTAATAAGATGGATGCATTGAGTAGCTGCACACGCACGCACGCACACACACGCATACGCACACACACGCGCACACACACACATATGTGCACACATTCACGAGGACAAACACGCTCACATTTACGCATGCACGCGGACAAACACACACACACACACACACACACACTTAGAAGCTCCCACCTCCCATGGTACCAACTTGCCCGTCCAGCACTCCAGCACTCCAGCTCCACCATCTATCAACATTTGTCACGTCTCTATTTGATTAGATTAATGTAATAAATGATCTCTGGTCAGGCGGGGACGGTTAGCCACATTAAGTGTTCTGCTCCTTGTTATCTCGGCACGAAGGCACGACAGTAATTAGGTGCCATTTTAGAAGCAAACGTTCGACAAATACATATCTACACACCTTAAGCATATTAGGAACTACACAATGTACTACTACTGGGACTCCCGATGTTTGTTTTTGATTGTAGCGTTGATGAGTGTAACATGAGTGGTGGTATTACGTTTTTTTAATATATTTATTGTTTTTTACTAATTTTATATTGTTTTTAATGACATTATAGTGTGAAGCACTTTGTGTTACATGAATTTGTATGAAAAGTGCTATATAAATAAAGATTGATTGATACTGATCTACTGCTACTCCCCCTAATGCAACATTTTGGTAGATATAATTGTACAATATAATTAAATCCTGCCACACCTAAAACTTGCCCTTGGTAAGATGTAGAGCTGTACCTGTAATTTGTTAGAAATCCTACAAGACATCCATCAGCTATCAGTGAGTGAAATGTCCTTTGAGAATATATGCGGTGAACCTATTTTTCCTGTAAATCACTCACACACGTGTTTGTCAGTGGTATTTTGCATTGGAGAAGGGGTTGGTTTCTGGGATGTTTTTTTTTTTTTCTCTTTGGATAGCTCTTGTCGTAACTGAGACAGAGCTTTCTGTCTACTACCCACATCAGATTTAAAGTGCATTCTTCAGTTTCTGTCCAATTACCTTTGCATACAGTATGTAGTTATAGCTTAAGAGTGCACGTCCCTCCCACACCAACCTGGGTGGCACACCTTACTCTAAACCCCTCCTGCAGACACATGCACTTTGGGTGTGTCCTGTGCGGTCCCTCTAACTATTTATCTATTCTGCCTTTGCTGCCAGGGCTTCCAGGGGGGGGGGCGTTTAAAGGTGGAGTCAACAGTGCTGGAGAAATACTGTAGGACATTTGAACTCTGCAAAACAAACACGCCTCTCCCTTCAATGCCATAGTGTTGCTCTACCTCAGAAGCTCCGCCCCACACGTTGGACACGCATTGCAAAGGCTGGTATTGTGTTGTGTGGTGCGGTCTGCACCACTTTGCTTGTGTTCCCATTCACAGAGCCCGGGCTGTGTAGAAACACCGTGTGGCTTTTTCAGATTGCGCAAAAAAGCTAGCGCACCGTGAGGAGAAATACGCCAAATTTGACAAACTGTGTATTCACATAGAATCGTTTGCCACATCTTTTTAAGCACGGCTGAACCAGCTTATCCGTTGTATGCCTCGTCTCCCTAGTCCTCCACCCTTTATCCCTCGGGCAAAGCGATATTGTATAGTAGCAGCTCACCCTAGAAAAATACACCTAGCATGCGTGAGATGTGCTAATCTAGCATTTATCAAAAACAGATGTCACGTTTGTGTGCTGTCAAACAAGTCTGACATGGCTATTGTACTCTGTTGATGATGATGATGATGTTGTTGTTGATAAGCGCAAGCTAGCCTTGCCGCAAGGTCAGTGAAGAAATGTTAATCTTAACCACCCACCCTCATTCCGCTGCCTGCCTCTATCAGTGTTTTTCATTCTCCAGGCGAGAGGGTGACTGTTGATACGCAATTAGGCCTTTTGATAAAGTTTAATCTGAAGGTAAGTGCTTCTTCTGTGAAGCCGGTAGATTGGGTCATGGCGGGTTTATCTGTCGAACGGACAAAGAGGCCACCGCCTGCTCCTGTCAATGATTTTTTTTTTTTTTTTTTTTTTTTACGTCTTTCTGTTGCTTTTTTTTTTGCGTAAATTTCAAAATAAAGTGTATGTAACCTGTCATTATTCTGCACTTACGAAGTGGAGTGTAAGTGGATGAAAATTGATCCAGCAAATTGAAAAGGGGGTTAAGTGTTTTTGCCCTATCGACTCCAGCCGAAATGATGGTTGTATAATAATAATTTCTCCCCCATTAGCAGATGAAGCTACAGCCAAGTATTATTTGAGGGCAACATTTGCGGCAGCAGGACATTTTGTTAGTGATAATGGCCCACAGTCTAGATAAGAGCGAGGGGAGGCGGGGGGGGGACAAAATAAAAGATAAAATCAAGGCACTTGTGTAGCAAGTTTTTGGTGAAATGGCGTAAAAAAAAAAAAAAAAAAGCCATAATAAGTGGGTCATTCTTAACAAAGGTGAAAGCCATCCACGGTAGCCATTGTGACGTTTGCTTATCTCAATGTGTTGGTGAATGTTGTTTATTACATTTGTGTGTCCTGGATGCCCCTGTCCAATTGTGTGCTATTGCTATCATTGCAAAGAGTCATCTTGCTATCTCGCGTGTTAATCGGTGTGCTGTCAGTGCCGGCGAAGTGAAAAGCCCATCTTTGTGAGGTGGATCTGCGTTCCTCCCCTTTCACAGAGTGTTATGTTGATGGGATAACAGTGGGCAGAGCGGGAGGTGAAGTGAGCTGACTGCTCCCGGTGGTCATGAGGAGCCTTGCTGCAAAAAATGCCCTGTCAAATATAAGTGAAAATATATTAGTTATGAGCTTTCTTATGCTTAAAACAAGCAATTTTTACTGCCAGTGCAGTAAGTGAAATTCACTTAATTCAATTCTTAAATTAATTGCAGATTTACTTAATTTAAGTCACTAGATAAGCCATTTATATTAGATAAAGTCCAAGTAGATTTTAAAATCTAAAAACAAGATTATCTCACTAAGTTAGATGTTCATTTTTGCAGTGTAGCTGACGCCACCGTCGGTGTGAGAATGTGAATGTGTGTGAATGGGTGAATGTGAAGGTTAAAAAGGCTCTGTATAAGTCTGTTTACCATTTAACGGACAGCACTTCTTCTTCACTTGATCTTGACTGCCAGTATTGACGTCGTGAATGCCTTCTATCGCCGCCGTCACAGGGTTCGCCTCGCGAGCCAACGACCCTGCCGTGTCCGCTGCTGGTCGCCGTGGTGCCAGCTCTCCCCAGGGGCGCGGCGGTGGAGCTGCACATCACCGCAGCCCGCGATGAACCCGCGGACAGACCACGTCGCCGCACGGCCTCCGAGGCGCCGGGAGGCGGATCTGTGGAGGGCGGCGGATCTGTGGAGTGCCACGTCGTCACGTCCTCCTGTGGAAGGAGCGCCGCGCTGACCCTCTCCCTGGCTCACGCCGCATCCACCGGCCAAGGTTCCGGACCCAGCTCCAGACCCCCGGCCTCGGGGGACGCGCTGCTAGAGGAGGTCTGCACCGTGTTCCGTAACACCCTGCAGGCGACGGGTGACCGGCTGTCACCGCAGTGCTCCAGGGTGTTCTACAAGCACGACCAGCCTCTGGCGGAGCGGGTCGCTACAGGTACGTCGGTACAACCTCAGCCGATCGGCAGCCATCTTGGTGAGGTCAATGCCCTTACAGAGGCTAGTGTCCTGTTCGTCTCTATTCAGTGGGTGCATCCTAAATTTGTTGTATTGTTGTATGTGCCCACGTTCATGTGTACAATCACAACGTATGAAAGCAGACAAGAGAAAATATAATGAGAGGAGGATACATGTGGGTGTTATCTTTAATGTACAGAGAAAAGACAAATGCACACTTCAGAGCTATGAAATATGTGTTTATATGTGTATGTAGCGACATGGGGTGTGTTGTTTTTTAGGGGACATTAGCAAAGCAGGCCCCATGAAGTGGCATATAAATAATAACGTTCTCCAGAGGACATCTGTTTATTCCTGTGTTTAATTATTGCCTGGCGCCGTGTGTTGTTTGCTGTCCTGTGTACAGTAACACTGAGCGACTGGCACTCTTTTGTCATCATTACACTTTAATGTGGCACCATATCCCCCCCCCCCCCCCCCCCCGGG
>JAODLL010000015.1:1633316-1647809 GCA_026546735.1 Forbesichthys agassizii
CTTTACTGGTAAAAATACATTTATAAAAGTAAAGAAAGTGGCATCTAATGAATCTGTGACACTTCATCACCACCATCATCATCATCATCCTCATCGTCTGTCTGTCTTTCATGGGGCCTGCTTCGTCAGCGGTTGGTTGCTGCTACAAGAAGCTCTGTATGGTCGGTGTTTTGAGTGCTATGAATCCTTGTAATCGTCAGAGAGGCCTTCCCTGTACAATGAGCGTTTGTAGTCAAGAGATGCACAGACACACACACAATATTCACCCCTCCCCCACCCGTCCCAGTGGTAATAGAGCTGATGGTGTTCTGGACCTTCCTCTCTCTCTGCCAGAGCTCTCGTGCATGTGCAAGAAGGGGGCACGCACACACACACACACACACACACACACACACGTGCATTTGCAGATTCTTTCACACACTTTTTCTCACGCGTTACTCAGCTTTACGAGGAGCGCACACACGCGCACGTACAGCCCATTGCTAACACGCACGCACCCACACACACATGACCGAAATGCGGGGGTTAGCCAGAGGTCAAAGTCTAATGGTGTTAGCCAAAAGAGTCTTGTTTGCTTGTACAGTTAGCCATACTGGAACCTAGATAATCACATCGATATATCAAGAACCCACCCACCCACACACACAAACACACACACACACACAAACACACACATAATGTTTTTGTTCATTTGCATTTTAGCTGTTGTAATGGTTTGGGGCTGGGCCAATGGAAAGTGCTCCAAGTGATGAGCAAACAAGTTTGTTTCTCGGGATTACTGACATGACTGACTTAAAAAAACCTCTGCTCTGCATTGTTGTTTTTCTTTCCCGCAGTCTCTCTCTCTCTCTCTCTCTCTCTCTCTCTCTCTCTCTCTTTCCCTCACTTGCTTCAAAACATATTTCTTTCTGCAAATCTGTGACTTGTAAGGGAAACATCTGGAATCCTGTCATTTCTTTTATTTTCTTACATTTTGTGCGAATTTCAGTTTGTTTTCACAAACTGAAATTGTACGGCCTTTTTACATGTTTACGGTCTGTTATAGTAATGGTATGCTTGTACCATTACTTCACGGAATTGCTAATAGCGACAAGATGTTAATAATAATCATTACAAGGGTAACCTGTGTTTGTGCTTGCATCAAAACCAATACGTCAGGGTGTGGTGGTGGTATCAGGTTTTAGGGGAAAATATATGCTGCATAAAGCATACACTTAACATTATTGTGACTATGACCGACCATGTTGGGCTGAGCGCAGTGGTATTGTTGACATTCAGGTCAAAGGGCAGCAGGCTTGTCATCAGTGTCTCAATAACCCATGTGATCTTGTCAAATGTCTGCATTTTGTACTACCAAGGTCTATCTACACCGTCAGTATAGGGACCATTATTATTAACACAGGGATAGTTTTTGTCAATGTGGTGACCATCTTTTATTTGGTTTTTCATCTTTGTTTTTTTTCTTCTCCAATGTAAGTCATAGCCCTGAACCTATATAAACCTCTCAATCAGAGCTGCCATGTCTACACGTGGACTGTTTGTTTTGCTTGTTAACCTAATGATTTTTTTTTTAACCTCGACAATGTCTCTGCCTCTGTAGGTCAGGTCATGTCAGTGTAGGGGTGAAGGCTTTCAGGTTAAACTCTACATAGAATGTCCTGAGCGTGATTTTGTTCTAAAGTCTGCCGCGCGTGCGTTGTATGGCAACAGGGTTGTAGGACTTTCTGCTGACATTCCTATCGCTTCCAGCACATAGCTAGCTTAGCCTGTGAGCCACATCGCTAGCTTAGCCTGTGAGCCAAAATGATAAGACTTAAAGAGATACTTGGTCTGTTTCTCCTGTACTGACCTTCACTCATTCAAAATAACACACACACAAACCCCCCCCCACCCCACCCTCTGGAAGACATGCACCCCCATTTCTTCTAGTTTGCTTCAATGCGAAAAGCTTGTAAATGTCCCAAGTGTTTAAATCTGCATTTAGTTTATAATGTCTTCCCCTTCCTCTTTATTTTGCAGGAACAGGGTCATTCCAACGTTCTTCTGCAGCCACACAGTGCCACCTAACATTTCCTGGAAGAGCTCGTCCACTGCCCGCTCCCAACAAACATGGACTGTATTCCCATGCTTAATTTTCTGTCGGTAAGTAGGTACAATAAAGTGGACCACGCTGACTCAATTTGGGTGACCCTGTGGCATGTGACGAGCCGACACAGCAATGTAGCCCCCCCTCCCGCCACTCCCAAAGCTCTTTATGTTTCATTCATTCTTTCTCTAAACAAAGTGAGGAAAAGTCACTGGAGCTGTGTCGACTGTTCTGTCTGAGCCAAACTGCGAAGGACTTGTTCCTTATTGAGTTAAGAATTTGGCCTGACCCCTCTTATTTGTCTAATAGTTGAGAGGCAGGGAGGAGGTTGGTTGTGGTGGTAAACACGAACCGCCCAGCAGATTCCATTCAAAGAGACGGGTTAAACCAGCAGTTTACCTTCAGAGGATGTCGCCAGAGATAATCTATCTGATCGGGTGTGGATGGTTCAGGGGGGGTGGGGGTGTTACTGTAAACAAGGTAGGGTCAGACAATTAGAACCAATTACAGCACAATGCTGCAAACATGCTAAATTTAACTTGAAAAGCTTTGGCTGTTCTAATTCCTCTTCCCTACCTTTTGCCCCTTCCCCGTATTCCCCTTTCAGCCGACCACCTCGCCCTGGTCGCTCCGTGCTCTGACAGACACGTCGCTTATCTCTCCGTTCCCTTCTTCCTCCAGAGACATCATGATTCCTGGTAATCGAATGCTGATGGTCATTTTAATATGCCAAGTCGTGCTGGGAGAGAGCAGCCATGCCAGTCTGATACCTGAGGAGGGGAAGAAGAAGGTGCCTCCGGGTCTGCAGGGTCGCTCGGCCGCCCAGAGTCACGAGCTGCTGCGGGACTTCGAGGCCACGCTGCTGCACATGTTCGGCCTGCAGCGGCGGCCGCGGCCCAGCCGCTCGGCCACGGTGCCCCGCTACCTGCTGGACCTCTACCGGCTACAGTCGGGCGAAGCCGAGGAGGCGGGGCCGCACGATGTTGCCTTCGAGTATCCGGAGAGGTCGGCCAGTCGGGCCAACACCGTGAGGGGCTTCCATCACGAAGGTATAACGCATTACGCAAGGGTTGGTTGGTGGGTGGGTGGGTGGGGGTGGGGAGGGGAAAGGGGTGGTGTGAGGAAGTTGGGAAGGAAGAGGAAGGAGGGGAAGAGGAAGTAGGGAAGGAAGAGGAAGAGGGGAATGGGGTGGGATGGGGGAGGGAAGGAAGGATAAGTATGTGGGTCAAAATAAAAGAAGAGGCTTTATTTTCCCTAAAGAAATGTGTTAATGTGTTAATGTGTTAATTTCGTGGTCCCTCTGGTCACAAGATTCAACGACACAACAAAAATTGCCGAGACATTACGAGTGCAGAGCAAATCCGAGGGGTATCGTTTTATTCTGTTTGATTCGCTAGCATCTACAAAGGCCAATTCACATACTAAAAAGTTGATATATTACAATATATATGGCGGCATTATTGGCATCATATGCAGCTTTACTCAATGGGAAGAAATTGGTTCCAGTTTATCGGCACAGAAACGCTAAACCACAACAGAAGTCCTTGTTTCATTCCAACCATTTTTGGTGTGTCATATTTAATTAAAATGGGTGCGGACCGCTAAGCATTTACGAAGAAAAAAAAAAAAAAGCCACATTTCCGACATCCCTTTGAGAATGGTTGTTAAGTAATCCCGCCCTGCTTAGCAAAAAAGCATAGCATGTACGAATGTGGTTGCAGAACACTGTCTAAACGGGGGCTAAATAATTCTGCTAGACAAGCTTCTCCTCTCCCAAAAGCCTCATTTGACTAAATTCACTCTGTGTTTTTGTTAGCAGCTGAAGTAAAAGCATACCTTCGTATTACCGAGTTACACTTCTCACCCCACCCAGTAGTGGATAGCTTAAAAAAAGCCCCGTCTCCAGGCCTGAAGTTGGAGTGAGCGTCTCTCTCTCTCTCTCTCTCTCTCTCTCTCTCTCTCTCTCTCTCTCTCTCTCTCTCTCTCTCTCTCTCTCTCTCTCTCATGTCTCTGTTTTATATGGAGGGCTTTTTTGGAGGGACCTTCCTCAACGTACAATTATCTTTAATGCTACTCCGCAGTCTTCTAAATAAAGACTCGGCTGCCAATAACGTGGGCGTATGGAGCAGACGCTCGCGGCTCTTCGGTGAGATGGAAAAGCCATTCTCTGAAGCGATATAGTGACTGGGGTACTAGAGAGGGGAGGTGGGGTTTTATCGGGATCTTTTTCGTGCTCAAGTTTTATCGCTGGTACGAGTTGCAGTTAGTCTCGGAGAGCTTCTCAGCGCTTGCTAATCTGGCAATTAGAAGGGAAATAATGAAAGAGAGAGTGAATCGTGTGCTAGCCTAAGGCCCCAGTCACACAGAGACGGCTGCCTGCGCCAAAGAGACTGGCTGCCTGGACCAACTGTCACATTGACAAATAGCGCAACTCCGCGCCTTGCGTTGAAACCTTGAGCATATTTAAACTTTTATGTGCGTCTACAAAACGCTACAAAAAAAAGCGAATGCCAGGTGCTTCGTACCATAGGAAAACAATGGTTTTGCTGGCGAGGTGTTTCTAGCGATTCGTCTCTGTGTGATCGGGGTCTAAAAGTCAGGGTGTTATAGAATTAAGTTAATGCAAAGGGAGTTTCACGGTTGGAGAAGATATCTGGTCTGCAGGGGAGGAGTGTAAGAGAAGGGATGAGTCAGCCTTAATGGGACCTTTTCTAACACACTACCAGTGCTAACACACCAAGAGACTACACTGTGCCTTATTGAGTTTCAGCTTGCCTGTGATGCAATGTGTTTGTGCCTACGTGTGTGTGTTTTTGTGCATTTCTGTGGCTCTGTGAATTTCACTCATTTTTCCTCAAGTATGTTCTCAATAATACGCTGTCGGATAGTGAAATTGTTGCCTTGTAAGCACGGTATTGTGGAGGCCTTATTCATGAGCATATAAAATGTTTGAACATTTCTGGAAAGGATTACTTTTAGTTGAATGTAAAACTAAGATGAACATGCGTTTCATTCCTACTCTTGTGTTGCACTGACACAGTACAGTAAGGTCCCATATATCCAAGCTTGAGACTTCTCAAATGACACATGTATTTACCCCTCAGGCTAAATCATTTGCTTAAAGGTGAAATCCATTATACTGAGTGACTGTTATTGTTTTCCCAAAGCTTTTAAACAGAAAACTAGGCTCTGCCGAGCATTTTACATTTTGAATAAGCTTTGCTTGGGCATTTGAATATATTTAATTTGCTTAGACTTTAAAAAAAAAAAAAAGATCAAATACATAGAATTCCAATGCAGCGATAATTATTATTCTTGATGAAAATAATACATGTCTTAAGTGAACAAACTGCAGAGCCAATCAAAAACACAGCAGGTTTTAATAATGAAAACCACCTGTGTGAGATTAAGGCCTGAGTGTGAAATAACAGGGGTGGATTGAGGAGGAAAATAGTAGACACAACATTCCATTCCCCAACAATGGTGATCTTGCCAGAAAACTGCAGACTAAGCGTGGAACAGGGAGCCTTCACTGTGGCTGTGGTACGTTAATCACCACCCTTCTCGTAATACGTGTTTCAGCAAAGTGCTCAGAGAAAGACACAGGGTGTGGAGTGGAGGATGACCCTAGTGGACAAATAGGGAAGCATAAATGTGGATTGGTATCCCGGCGGCGTTTTGTGTCAAGGGAGTGGTGTTAGGAGTTTGTGTTGAGTGCAGATGAAAGTGAGCGCCTCAACATACCTACTACAAGCGATGTCAACATGTGTGGAGCGAGTCACCCGGTTGGAAAAGCCACACAATACAGTAGCGTGAAGCCACATATGAGTTTCCAGCCAAGCTGTATGAATGGTAAATGGACTGCATTTAGATAGCGCTTTTCTAACCTTCCGGCCACTCAAAGTGCTGTACAGTATTGCCTCACACTCACATTCATATACCGATGGCAATTGCTGCCATGCAAAGCACAACTAACAGCCGAAAGCAGTTGGGGGTTAGGCATCTTGCTCAAGGATGCTTACAGGTAGGTTAACACCGGGGTTCGAACCCACGACCTTCCGGCTGGGAACACCCGGACCACTAGACCATCCTGCCCCCATGGTCAGAATGTGTGTATGGACAGGTGGTCGGGCAATCCTGTACACCGCTTTGAATAGCCGGAAGGATAGAAAAGCACTGTTATAAATGCAGTCCATTTACCATATTGCCGGTCCCACTACACGTGGTCCGGCTATGAACTTGAATTTTCTTTTAGATTAACATTTCTTATATAAATGCAGTCAATTTACCCTTTACTAGCACATGCAAAGACCAATTCCAAACATGAGTTCTTACCTCTAAACATTAATTCTCCTTACCCTCTTGTTATATTGTGTTTTTGTATATTTTGGATCTTGTTTTATTGCTGTGGACACGTCCATCTGAAAAAAAGATTTAATTGAATTTATTTGAGTTTAATTTAATACATTTTATTTTATTTGAAATTAATTGAATGTATTTGAGTTGAATTGATTTGAGTGGAATTTAATTGAAATTAATATAATTGAAATGAATTGATTTCAAATGAATTGATTTGATTTGAGTTGATTTAACTTGAATGGTTCCTCTTCCAGAGCACAAGGAGTGGGTGCAGGAGGGCGATGTGAGGGCTGATGAGCCCCTCCGCTTCCTGTTCAACCTCAGCAGCATCCCCGAGGACGAGCTTCTCTCCTCGGCCGAGCTGCGGCTGTACAGGCGCCAGATCGACGAGGTGGGCGACGGCGGCGACGATGGCGACCGGGGTCTCCACCGGATCAACGTGTACGAGGTAGTGAAGCCCCCACGGGCCAGTGGCGGTGGAGGCGGTCAGCTGATCACGCGGCTGCTGGACACTCGTCTGGTGCGGCACAACGCCTCCCGCTGGGAGAGCTTCGACGTCAGCCCGGCCGTATTGCGCTGGACGCGCGAGCGCCTGCCCAACCACGGACTGGCGGTGGAGGTGCTGCACCTCGACGGCCGCGCGCCGCCACGCCACCAGGGGCGCCACGTGCGGGTCAGCCGCTCACTGCACCGCGAGCCCGGCGAGGACTGGGAGCAGCTGCGCCCCCTCCTGGTCACCTTCGGCCACGACGGTAAGGGCCACCCGCTGACGCGCCGGGCCAAGCGCAGCCCCAAGCAGCGGGGGCGCAAGCGAAATCGCAACTGTCGGCGCCACGCGCTCTACGTGGACTTCAGCGACGTGGGGTGGAATGACTGGATAGTGGCGCCCCCTGGCTACCAGGCCTATTACTGCCATGGAGAGTGTCCCTTTCCTCTGGCAGACCACCTGAACTCGACCAACCACGCCATCGTCCAGACACTGGTGAACTCTGTGAACACCAACATCCCCAAGGCCTGCTGCGTGCCCACAGAGCTCAGCGCCATCTCCATGCTCTACCTGGACGAGCACGACAAGGTGGTCCTGAAGAACTATCAGGAAATGGTGGTGGAGGGCTGCGGCTGCCGCTGACTGGCTGGAACGTGGACTGGGCATGCAACAAGCTACGTGGATGCTTAAGGAAGGAAAACGAACAAAGTTCTGCCCTTCTTACTCGCGGAAATGTTCACTTGGACCCTTATTTATAACGTTCATGTTGAGATGTATGTTTGTTCATTGTTTTTGTTTCCTAGACAATATGATCATATATTTTGACTAAATATATATATTTATATCTCCATATTAAAAAATAAAAGTGAGTTCTTATTTTAAACATAAATACAAAGCTGTACAACATTTCATAATGTATATTAGATTGTATACGTTTTTTAAAATGAGAAAATAGAAAAAAAAAAAAATCTAAAAAAATCTAAAAGGTTTATTTACTAGTAATATTTATTGCTTCCATATTATATACAATTTCAAGAAAAAATACATATGAATGTCCTTACATTAAGACATTTGAGTACTGGCATGAATTAGAGCACTGCGTGAAACTGTAACAACACTAATTATTTTTATCACAAATCAGTTGAAATAATCAGACATGTACTTTGAGTTTATACAGTACTATGTACTAATGTGCACTGTACTGTACATTGATCTTAACCCAAATGTTTTTACATCGGTCCCCTTTAAACACATTTTATTCTTGTGAAATGTATGTATAGACTTTCACGCTAGCAGAGGCTAAAGACGAGAAGAGTTGACAGAACACATACATTACTGTTAAATATACATATACATAGATTGGATTTAAACACGTCTGATACTTTGCCTCCTGGCCGTTTTAAATGTGTTTTAAGTATTTTGTTTTGTTTTTTATTGCTACACAAAAGAACAGAGAGTCCCAAATAAAAGAGCATTTGGTTAATTATTTGGCATTATAACTTATTACATTCATATACAGTATATACTCTGCAACCTCTGCTGTTAAGACAAACGTTTGCCATTTCAATGATGGCTCACAAGATTGAACCACACTGTTACCTGGGGTAAACCTGCAGGCACACCCCATTGTTCCCCCATTTCACTTTTATCTCAATTAGGCTAACATGTGGTGGTTGGACGCTCGCTAATCCAATTGCAGCCTGGGTGGGTAGTTGAGGCTGATTGTGACAGACTCTCGAGGGGAGGAGTGGGGGGGTGATCCTATTGTTCCCGAACGTCCCCACGTCGTCGGGGGCACGGCTGTGGCCCAGGCAGCCTGCCTTCACGCGAGGAGGCCGGGTCCTCAGAAGAATCAAAGGTTAGACACGCTGGCTCCTTCCTTTTGTGTCTCACGGCAGAGCAAAGACGTCTGTCTCCAACCTGTGCCCCACCACACAATGGGCCTTCTACATCACTTATTTACAATCTGACGGCTGGCCTAAATTATATGATAACGTTCAGAGTGGGCGGCTCCTTTGAACTGTTGGGGAACATTGGCCTTACTTTGTCTCACAAAGTAGGGCCTGTGTTGAGTGGATCAACTAATGGACTGTGTTACATGCGCCTAGCAGTGCTAATACTATTAGTGCAACTGGCAGTATGATCTCTGGCTAGGTGAATAGATTATGTTTTAGATTATTCCGAAGAGGAGAGTGTCCTAATTTATGATTGCAATTTAAAGGTTTCAGATGTCACACAGTAATTGCATGAATGTATTTGGCTCATTTACATTTGACAGATTTATTTATGTTTACATTTACATACAGATTACATTTAAAGTTAGTTATTTACACTTTTTATTTTTTTTTAAACTGTTGTGTCAACATGAATACAGAACAGGAAGAATGCTTTTTTGTGTGTTTGGGGGTGAAGGGTCATATATGACCATCACTCCTAGGGGTGAAGGGTCATATATGACCATCACCCCT
Organism: Forbesichthys agassizii; assembly: GCA_026546735.1. Taxonomy (NCBI): domain Eukaryota; kingdom Metazoa; phylum Chordata; class Actinopteri; order Percopsiformes; family Amblyopsidae; genus Forbesichthys; species Forbesichthys agassizii. The sequence goes on from JAODLL010000015.1 coordinate 1,642,717, forward strand.
AGGGGCTCTAACAACTGAAGGCTGCACATCAGAGTCTCATCAAACGGACACTAAGGAGAGAGGACAAGAAAATAATTTAATTTTAAAGTGACTAAAAGCAGAAACAAGGAGCTGGGAATGGGAGGCGTGTGTGTGTGTGTGTGTGTGTGTGTGTGTGTGTGCACGTGTGTGTGTGTGTTCATGCGCGGGAGCATGTGTGTGTGTTGGTGTGTTTGGGGGTCTTTCAGAAGCTTGACAGTGCAATTACACACATTTCAACTGATACTACACCCCCCTGCTCCTATTTGAGATAACATCAGCCATTTATGGTAATTGTCTGCCTGTTCATTATCCCACCTAGCCTCTACAAAGGGAGAGAGGATGCATGTTTATTAAAAGGCTGGAGAGGCACGTTTACGTAAGCCCAGCACACCCAGTGAGACTGCCATTTAGTTTTACCACCAGTCTGCGTTTATGTTTGGGGGAGGAGACGGGAGGAGACGCTTTTAGGTCATCAACAGCGACATTCCTAATGTCCAGAATGCTTCAGTCTTTAGTTATAGTTCTTTATTCTTTGGCATTGATTCTCTTGAGGTTTGCGACTCCCAAACAGTACATCAGCATAACATGTAATAATTGAAGCAGACATTGCTTGCTATACATATTATATACACACGCACACAAACACACAGTATAAGAGCTGGAGACAAAAATAATTATGCCTCAAAATAATCTGGTGACCCCCAAATATCATCTGAGACCCCCCTTGAGGGTACCTGAGCCACACTTTTGAAATCCACTGGCCCTGATCTTGACTATTGCCAGATTTAGGAAATAGGTGTGTGTGCGTGTGTGTGCGTGCATACGTGCGTGTGTGTGTGTGGGTCCCTGTGTGTTAAGGGAAAGGTTGGGGGTTGTCAATTACAAAGCAAGTACTTAAGAAACAAGGATTGAGGGCTTTGTCATTCCTATGTGATCTGCCACTCAGCCTCCTGTAAGTGGCCTTTCTCACGCAAGAACAGGTGAGTCATTATGCAATGGGTCTATTGACACGGCCCAACTAATTGACCGGGTGAGCTCTTCAAAAAGATTTTTATTTGGACATTCTGCCATAAAAGCCTGGCATTTGTAGACAATAAACCTCCCTAAAGGGACAAAGGAAGACAATCTCACCTTGTTTTGGTGGGTGCACTCTGTAACTTTGTTGTTCAAACTAATTTTTTTTCAAAAATCTGTCTGACCTGCGAACATCTGCTTTGAGCTTTCCGGTAGGCTGTGTACGGAAATGCAACATTCCACTTATTGTTGCCTGTTTCATTCATTCAAACAAAACAAAACAAACAATAAAGGTTTGACACAAGCATTAACGTTATATAAAGAGCCAGATAATCTTCAGCTGTTGGTCTATTTATTTTTTTTTTGTGTGTGTGCCTTTTCTTTTTATTGGCGATTGTCCATGTGCACCTGGTTGGAACCGTGAGCTGTTTGAGGGCAGCCATTTTGTATAAAGATGCTTCCCTGACGTTGGGTGGGGTGGTGTCGTTATTACTCCAGCATTATTATATACTGTATATATTTATTTGTGTAGCATACCATCATTGTTCCACAGTCCGTTGCTCCGAGTCAGAAGTTGCCACGACGATGAGAGCTGATATCATTGCAGCTTCAGGTCACGGCCTCTTGTTTCACTCTTTCAATCGTACTTTACAGACATGCACGCACACACACACACACACACACGTGCGCACACACACACACACAGGCACCCACACACACACACACGCACACATGCACGCAGGCACCCACACACACACACACACACACGCAGGCACACACACACACGCAGGCATGCTCACACATCCTAGCCCGATCGCCGCTGTCCATCTGCACCGGTTCATCAGTGTGACCACCCCTCCGCCTCACCTCACCCCTTTTTCACCTGTCTTTGACCCAACACCCCCCCCTCCCAGCAGCCGCACAGGTGTCGAGACGAGGCCTTTTGGCTGTTGTGTCTGCAACAGCGTCCCCGGTGAGAGCAGATAAGTGGACGGAGCTCAACTCATCATGTGAGCAACCACAGGGGTCATCCATCTATTCAAGCCCTGGCCGGCCGTGCTCACTGCGGGGCCGGGAGAACAGCTGTCCGTTGCTACACGGAGGAGTGAGAGAAAATAAGAATGCGATACTTTTTGACTGACAGTTGTTACGGAATTTGGCCATTCTCTCCTCCTCAGGGGTAGTTTTTGGCTTGCTAAAGCTTTGTGTGTGTGTGTGTGTGAAGTGGCTTGCTGTGTTCAGGTTGTTAACACCCCTCGGTGTCTGTCAGGGGTGTCAGAAGAAAAACAATGAAGGCCTCTCAGCTAGAAAGCTTAATAACAAGCAATTGTTGCTTGAAGATTATTTCCCTCTTGACAATTGTTCATAAACAAAGTACAGGCGTACAGGAACATTGGATCGGAGATGCTGGGAGACTGAGTGTGTGTGTGCGTGTGTGTGTGATAAATCCCCGCCCCCCTCCCCTCACACTTTTCCCCCACAACAGCTCTCTCACAGACCCCTGAGCATGGAGGGAATTGCGGTGGAAATTTCCACTTGTCAAGGAAACAACCGGCAGTTTTTAAAATTGGGTGTCAAGTGCCGTTGTCGCTGAGTGGACGGAATGCGTTCTTTGTTGGGCGAGTTGGCGGTGTAATTTTGGGCAGGGCAGGGTGTCCCGGTAGTAGGCCTTTCTTCCCCCAGGCCGCTGCAGTTTCATTAGACACGGGTAATGAAAAGATGTCCTCCCAACTTTTCTCTGGCCTGTGCTTAGGGGGCCTGCCTATCACGCACACACACATGCGCACACACACGCGCACACGCACACACATACACACACACACACACACACACTGAAACAGGTGTGCTGGCTAGCTTGCTATAACACACCAATGGAGTTTATTGTCGTCTTCACCAGCCTTTTCTTTGGAATGCGGGTTTCAAAGTTAACTTAGTAACGTCTGAATGTCATTTTCTTACAATACGACAAATATGAAAAAGTATTATCTTTGAGAAATTAGAAAAAGCTAACAGATTCACCAGCTTGCTTATATATATATATATATATATATATATATATATATATATATATCACATTCATGGGCTTTTCACACCCATATTTGTATCCGTCTTTCCCCACACGTTAAGGAATGACCACCCCAGTAAGCTGAGCGCTGTGCAAGTGTATCTGAGTGCATGTAGCACTCCTCCAAACAATGTTCTCTCTAAAACAACAAGTTGTAAATAGCCCCCTCTAATTAGAGCTAGCAAGTCTGTTCGTCCTTATTCTCCTCACTTCACTGTATGTTATGACACATTCATTTGCCTTTGACTGTGACAATATATGACATTCTGTGTCATCCAAGGACAGGCCATTGTTTTGCTACAGTTAGATACAGTTGCCTGCTACCAGAAGGGTGCTCCTATTCACACGCATAAATATCTGAAAACTGAACTGTTTTTTTTTTTTGTTTTTTTACCAGAGCGTGCTCGAAGTTAGTTCTCAGTGTTTATTTGCTAACAGACTCCCTCTGTGTTCATACGCAGAGTCCTTTGTGTGCGCTCTGTGAGAGGCAGGTGGATTGTGCTTCAGGTTTGCGGGCTACAGTTTGAAAGCAACAACGTGAAACCAGAGATGTAACAGGACCCCGAGGCAATTAGGCCCACAATGAGGCAGTTTTTTTTCCAGCCAGTCCTTTTGTGCTGCTAAACACTATTTAAGAGAGAAAAATGAAGAACTCTAGGTGTTTTGGCAAAAGGATCGGCGGAAATTCACAAGCAAATAGCAAATCAGCAAGACACGGCAGACAGATAAGTTGCTGATCAGACGCTTCCGTTTTGAAGTCGCTCCAATTATGCTTGTCACATGTTTTTGTCGTAACAAATGTGTGTTTATGGGGAGGTTTTTTCCACGTAGCATGCGTGTGTGTGTGTGTGTGTGTGTGTGTGTGTGTGTGTGTGGTATGTAGAAGAGGGGGTTACGTGGCTAATGGAGTCCATTTTGTCAAAGCGCAACGGACCCTTTCCCATGTTTGCCGATAGCCAGAAGTGTTGTCAAGAGAGGGACCCACCCCTCTCCTTGCCTCTCTTTCTCCCCCCCCTCCATCCGTTGTACTCGTCTCTGAATGGAGTGTGTCTACCGGATCTGCCCAGGATGAAATGTCATATCTTAGACAGATCCTTATCTCGTAATCGCTTCCTTTGTCTTCCATGATTCCCCAGACCCTTCATGACTTCCCTCCGTGGAAAGGCCCTTTGATGTGTCAGCCACGGTTAGGAACACGGGGGTGGGATGTGTGTGTGTGTGTGTGTGTGTGTGTGTGTGTGTGTGTGTGCACACGCGCGCGCATGTTTAAAGTGGTGGTCTGGATCTACTCTGAGCCATAACAGGAGCCCCAGAGGTTATCAACATCTACCAATGGAGGGAAAACCATTGAGTGTTGGTGTTTTTGTTGGGTGAGTTTGTTTCACTTCTCGTGTGGTTTTGCCACAGGGAGATGGCGTGCGTGTGTGTGCGTGCGTGCGTGCGTGCGTGCGTGCGTGCGTGTGTGTGTGTGTTTTTATGATTGCAAATGTATACACTGTGCAAGTATAAGAATTACATACATTTGTGATGAGGAAAGAGCAGAGCGAATAGCTAGGAATGTATCCATAGATGTATACATGTTTAGGTCATTAGGTCATTTAGAAAATACTTACCAAAGCTAAAAGTACACTGAGGGCATTTTTGAACTCTAACTGTGAGTGCTAAATAGCAGATAAAGGGGATTTACATTATGTTTTTGTTGAGCATGTCAGCGGTTGAACCATGAGCTGCTTATCTGAGAGTCTACCACCAAAAAACATCTAGCTTACCCACCCGCCCACACAAATAATGGCATTCCTTTTTGTTGTTCAAAACTTGTTTTACAAGGTGTTACAGTAATGTAGGTAATTTAACGTATATGTCTTAACACTGTTGTTTTGTAATGGAACTACTGTAATCGTAACAACAGTAACCACTGGCTCCTCTCTCTCTCTCTCTCTCTCTCTCTCTCTCTCTCTCTCTCTCTCTCTCTCTCTCTCTCTCTCTCAATTCA
>JAODLL010000015.1:1647909-1675746 GCA_026546735.1 Forbesichthys agassizii
ACACACACACACACATATATACACACACACACATATATACACACACACACACACATACACACACACACACACACATACACACACACACACACATACACATATACACACACACACACACACATATATACACATATATACACACACACACACACACACATACACACATATATACACACACACACACACATACACATATATACACACACACACACAGTATATATAACTAGCTAGAATGCTAGAATGATGTTAAGCGTGTGACAAACTCCTTGGAAGAACCAGCTTCAAACTATATGGAGACTACGAAAACAAAGAATTTACCAGAAGAAGTGAAGTTACCAAAAAAAAAGAAATAACATGGAATAAATCTCTTGATATGTTGATTATTACCTGGGATATATTATTAGATTAGAGTAACCAAGTCAGTAATTTAATGATGGGTGATTAGAGCCCCCAAGTTATAAAACATATTAGCTCATAATGTATCTGTCTTGTTTTGGATTTTATACATTTCTTTATGCTCTTTAAGGAGGTAATGTACAACGTGTGTGTACATGTGCATGTGTTCTGCATGAGCTATACTATATTAAGCATGGGCTGTACTCTACTTATGGAAATACCTTGACAAAAATGGGAGGTTTTCAAATATAATGCCTTTAATGGACGTCTACAAGAAATGTATAAAAGCTTTTGCCTTATATTGCCATGGAAACTACTGTATACAGTACATATAGGTAAATTCTTTGAAATCCAGCATGAAAGTGGTTAACTACAGTTGCTGTACAAGTTGGCAAACAAGACATTTCTTCCACTACTACATTGTGAACTGGCACAACTACCTACAGTATAGTAGGAGCTGTTGTACTGTATAATGGACCAATCCCATTTTGGACGTGGTAGTTGTTTGTAGGGCTGTTTCGGGTGCCGGTCAGGGTATATTAACCTACACACAGATTCCAAGAGCCAGCCACTATGTCCACGAAACCACACCGGAACTAGAGTCCACCCTTGCTGGTATTGTCCCATGCATATGGAAAACATTTGCAATTTCCTGTAAATGTCTTGCAAATGCAGCGTATAGAAAGACATGATCAAATCTGTAGCCAGTGACTAAACTTTTGGTCCTGACATTTATTTCAGTGGTAGACTTGGCTGGGTTTAAATACATGGTAACAGGACTTGTCATGTCTCTCCACAAGTGTCTGCTCTGACCAAATAAGTGACACTGTGTTGTGTAAATTCCCTGTCTGGGTTGACACTCTTGAGGAATTTAGACATTATAAGTTGATGCCAAATTGAAAATATAATTTATTTGCAAATGAATAACATGAAGATTAAGCCTGCACTGAGTAAAGAGTACAGTTTGTTTTAAGGAGTGGTGGGTTTATGCATTCAGTGTTTGACGGTGGCTTTTGAGCACATTGACAGGTATTTGAGTGTTGGGAAATGGCTGTGATTGCTTGCTGTAGACGGTGCAACCTGCAATTTTCACATGCTTGATGTCTCAGATTAGTCATTATCCTTAAGTACAGGACTCCACCACCAACCTTTAAGTGCTGAAAATCCCATTAAGGTGGCTTTATTTAACGTTGATGCCCTTAAATGATCTCCCAATAAGCAATACCTCTGCCTGCCTTCTGCCTTCAGTTAAACCTTTGAAATGTTTCAAGACAAGTGAATAAAGTTGGAACAAGACAGAGGAATATAGAAAACCATACACATAGCTGTTTTTACATCATAATGACTGACTGAGGATTAATTATAAAAATGCATTCCTTCCTGGAACACAAAGTGCAGAACAAATACAGAAATAAATACTTTTTCTAACTTTTTACCTTTTTGTGGAACACTAGTGCACACAAGTGCTGTTTTTGCAACACCCCATAAAGTGTCTGGCTAAGCCGTTATGGGTAAATTAGTTCTTGGATGCTGTTGCTGTGATTTGTTTTCTACATAAAGTGTAGACATTTGCCTCAACCAAACAGCTGAGTCAGGCTACTCCAGAAATAACCATGAGCCAAACTCAAATGCGGAAAGCTCAAATTTCAAAGCTGCGATAAAAGTTAAACACTTGACTGCCAGTTTTGTTGAGAGGCAATGAGTTGTTTTATGCCTTCACAAATTAGCAGTTTGATAGAAAGCCTTTCAAACAGAATAGTGTTAGAATAACTCGCACTGTATTCAGTCTTCACCACTACAATCACATGTGTTTCCTCTTGCAGACTGCACTGCAAATCATGTTTACCACAATATATATACCACCTACTCATTTTCTTCTCTTAATTACGAATTAGCGAGGTCACCGGTTTGAGTTTGAGACATTGTGCTTAAGGCAGGGTCAGTCATTTTTGGGAAGGCTAGCTAAACTAGAGTTCAAATCAAAACAATATTCCTCCGCGCCACACATAGAAACACATTGTGAAGCTGAGACTAGTGCTATGGCTATGATGTTGTGTGAAGTGTTCCCCACTTTGTTTATGTTCCTGGGATGTGTATGTGTATAGATATAGTATTCTTTTTTTCAACACGAACTGAGAACTGTAAACTAGCAAACTGAGGAGATATTTGGTGAATTTACTAAATGTGTATTAGCTTACAATTAGCCAGTGGGGGTAAAGGGTAACTTCACCCTAAAATGTGTTTTTTGAGCTGTAAACTAAGTAATAGGATTGAACTGTAATGAGACATATCAATAGACCTTTTTCACATTTCCGTGTTTGTCGCACCGGAAAACGCCATAGAAGGGCAAACAGTATCAGCGGCAAGAGGTTGTAGTATTACCGAGAAATAAATACCCCTACTGTACCTTGCTTTTCACCAATTTTCAAAGATCGTGACCTCAGAAGGTTAAGTTTATAAATTATAACAGGCAGCACCCAACATTTTCAGGCTCCCAACCATCACTGGCAATTTAAAAGCACAAAAACTGTTAAGTCTGTTAAGATCATTTTGTCACATCGATTATTCAAAAGGTATTTTTGGACTATGCACTACATAGTAGAACCTCGAGATTACGACACTCAATAGGCATACACAACAATAATAAATAATAACAATATTGCATTATACTTGTTTGTATTATTATACTTTACAATGGATTGACAGTCATAATGTAACATAGTTGCTTAGCAACATACCTTCAGCATGTTTTCGTGGAATATCTTATATTCTTGGCTATAAATCCATCTTTGCCCTAAGCCAATGAAAACTGGTAAACTGTAATAGTATTATCTGGGGTGACAAACTGCAAAAAACTTCTTAAATATGTATTTTTTTTAAATAGTCAGACTTCAATAATTACCATACTGCCTGCTGTGTTTCACCTATGACAATTTCATATGCGACGTATTCTGCTTGTGAAAAGGGTGCTGGTGTTAAAATTGACAAAACTCTGCATTATATGGGCTGAAAACATATCTACACATAATTTTCGTTAAGAATCACCACAGGACTTGGCTGGTTTTCAACGATACACTCCGTCCGCTTATAGGCCTACTGCCAATTAAATTGCTAACGTTAATGTGGGTCCCCATCTCATTTCCCCCCACTCACAAGGTTTTAGCATCTTTAAAGTTGTATAGTGGGTGCAGAAGGTCAACAGTCTTGCTGACTGCTACTTTAAATGCAGTGTACAAGGGATGGGATGGAGCCATTCTTGTTCTCCCCCCCCCCTCTCCCTTACCATTTCTGGGGATTCTTACCGGTGACCTCCCAGTCATAAGCCTCCAAGCCACCACTAATCTTCAGTTCTGTTCCACTTCCGGCTCTAGTTTCGGCCATGTTTGCATTCAGGACCCTGTAATTTCCCCACCCGATCGCTCCCTAAGGGCCCCTGTCAAGTCTGCCATTCATAAAGCTTAAAGTAGATCTTAGCGGTCCGCACAGTTTATTGAAACATTAAATTTGTATCCCAGGCCGTGATGTTGTATCTTTAGCTGTTGCCTTACTCACGTGCTTGGTTAGGTCTCCCTTACATCAACCGCCAATTATGCGCTCTACTAGGGTGTGGGTTGAGAGACCCAGCCAGCATGGGGATGAACCAGAAGCATCCATTCCCGGGTCGCGGCGTGAACGAAACCAGACAAAATGCAAGAACCTCTCATCACACACTGGTATCATACCATCATTTTAACATCAGAATCCACACAATCACTACCATCACCAACATTGTTGGTACAGTGCCGTCCAAATGTGTTCTCCGATGAGGTTGCAATGTTCTTGAAAATCATAGTTTGTTGCCGTTAGCTGTAAGGGAAGATGGCCAGCATCTTTAGACTTCTATATTAAGGTAAAAAACTAAAAAAAGTGCCCTGTCACAACTTGCCACAACTTTAGATTCAGAATGTCAGGCCTTATCAATTGACATGCAGATCGAAATGTTTGCCAGCATGTCATGTAAAATACCAACATATAAAATGATGTCCATTGGACTCTGTACCTTTAAAATCCACTCAAAATGTGTATATTATATTATTCTTTAAATAGACACTATTCAACTCTCATAAGCACACACTGATCACTATCCCTCCCCTCCTGCTTAACTGAGCTGGGTTGGATATATGTGGCTATAACGCAATCAAACAGCAGTGCATTACTTTACAAAACAATTTTTTTTATATATAAAAAATAAAATAAAAAGGTATAGTATAAAGTAGAAGAAAGAAGAGGAACTGTATTTCTATAGCGCTTTTCACAGACAAAAGGTCACAAAGCGATTCACATTAATAGATAAAACAAACAAATAAATAAACAGCCAGTAATAAAACAATCATTATAACTGGAGAAGTCTATGGTTAGTAAGTAATCACAATTTACCAGAGGTCTACGCCCATGGAGCCAACAGTTAACACGTCCTAATGGAGTGCGGCCACTATGCTATTAGTAAGCGATTGTAAGCCAATATAGTTTTTGTCTAATTCACCAAATATCTCCTCGTTTCTCGCTAGCTTACCATTCATTCTCTGTACATGTTGGGGGAATAAAAAGACAGTACTTCTCCATAGCCCTGGCTCAGTAAATAGCAACACAAAGTGGTGCAGACCGCACCGAACAACATCTTAGCCTGTGCAATGCATTTCCAATGTGTGGGACAGAGCTTATGGTGGAGGCTTGTGGCATTGAAAGGAGGGGTGTTTGTGTTTTGATAGAGTTCAAATATCAACAAGCTTTCTCAGGAATAACTCTCTCTTTAAAGCTTAAATCCCCAACATAAAAAGTATATGTAGTGAGAGAAATTGAGTGAGTGTGTATATTATATTTTAGTGAACAGCTACAGACATCATAGGACCTACGTCATAGACTTTCAATTTGAAGCCTAATGCTTAATGTTATTGCAAAGAGGCACTGTGCCCACATCAAGCAATAGCCACATGTAATGAATGCAGCAGTAAGCTGCCATGCACATGAATATAGTCTTCAATTTTGACCAAATTTCACCAGAATGTTCTGTGCCTGTTAGATTACAGCAGCAGCATCTTTGATAAAATAAAAGGATACATTATATGCAAGGATTTAAAAAAGCATCTAAATTGCTTTCTTTCCTGATGCCAAGGTGCTTTGTTGTTCCAAATCACCAGTATGAATATATTGCTTGTCACACGAGGCCGTGTACAAGAACCAAGAACATTTGCAGTGGTTTTGTGCTTTTTAAAAGAAATGCATAAATAAACCAAAATTATCTGAACATACAAACAAAGGCTGTGACTCCACCCTCCCAATGCTCTGTCATTTCAGCTAAATCTGACTGAAGATGGAAGTGGCTGGCCTCTCCTTTCACCACAAACACAAAAATACTTAAAAGGTAATATTAGACAAGAGTAATCTAATGTAATGTAATGTAACCAACCAAAGAGACTAGAATCACCTGAAATCCTCAAGGTCACTGGCACATCGCTATCTATTGTAGAGCCAGATTTGATGTGTAAATCCCAAACCTAACAAAAAACACCCCCTTCCATTTACATTTGCCTGTTTGGAGCCTCTATATCAGTGATTCCCAACAGGTTTAACATCAGCATTAAGTCACAACAAAAATAATTACAATTCCAAACCATTGTAATTTATTTCACAAAACAATTTGTGCAGCAAGCCACAATGTCTTCGTCTATATGCACGGTTCAAAATATGAAATTAACAAAACAACAACAAGGGCTTCTTCATAGAATTAATAGAGCAGTGATTTAACGGGAAATAAAAGGGCTTGTTTGGTGAACTAAAAGTTCCGTCTTTTTTGACTGAGCCACACAGCATGTGTCCACGATCCACTCAACACTAGCTCGAGAATCAAAGCCATCTCACGGGCTTGGGTTGCATGTGTCACGTGAACGCATAATATCATAATTTCTTTAAGTTCATTTTGCACTTCACTTCATTTAATTATTGCCCACCTACGTACGTATTGCCCATCTACCAAGTCCTGACAGAATGTCAAACATTTGAAAAAGATACAAATCAGAAAAGCACAAAAATATAAAATGAGATAGATATAAATAAAATAGGAACAGCACGCTTGTCAACCATGATTTAGTGCTGTAAGCGACTCAAGGCAGCACTTTGGAAAATTACACCTAATTCAGTCTAACTCTAAAAAGAAAATGTGAGCTTTATGTTGTAGAATCTTTAATTACATCCCTGGTGAAACAAGCCTCTTTCTGACACATATGCTATAGGTAAGTGCATCCTACAGAATCCTCCTCTGATCAAACATTTCACAGACTCTTATGTAATGTGCGCGTGTGTTTTACGGGAACAAAGATGTTCCATAATTGGCCTAGTTTTTCAGACAGGCAATGAGATATGGCGCACTCTCTGCCCTGCACATCGCTTATGGCTCCCTGTGTGTTGGGCAACATGTGATTATTTGGGTGTATGCATTTCCTATGTGGCTGTAGTGAAATTGAGTAATTACAGTACGAGCGTCCCAAAGCAAACAGGGCAAGGTGGAGAGTGAAGGATGATAATACTGAGGATATAGCTGATTGGGAAAATATAACCTCATGACAGAAACGACCAGTAATTGTAGTAATATGCCCAAACCCTCTGATGATGTATACGCACCAAGAACACCAAAATAACAAGTGACCATTGGGGCATGGCACTCTCCCAGTCTTTTGAGATAAAGCAGTAAAAATCTGCCCTCTGGTGGCAAAATATGGAAACTGCATCAGTGGCTTTATTAAAACACTGCACTGCATTCAAAAGGCCTGAAGAGAAACAAGTCCAAATGTCTTTTCCAGCAGCTCTGTATATAGCTTTATTAGTTGTTTCAGGGCCGAGGCACTTGCACAAATACACAACTTAAGAGCTATAAACAGATCGCCCTGAAATAGGCACATATGTTTATACATGAGCATGGAAAACCAAACGTGCAGCTAATACACTAATGACCCATCTCTCAACCATAAAGAAGCTTTGCAAAAGATTCTGTGTCTGAAAATTGATCCATAACACCATCAAACTGACTGAATTTGTAATTGTCACATGACGGACCTTTTCCAGAATATATCATAATATCTGTGTCTATAATTCCTCCAGAGAAGACATAAGAGGCCAGGTAAAGACAATTCTCGGTGGTGGTAAATAGACATGCTTCATTTTGCTCCTTACCTAACCGATCCTGCCATTTCCCTTGTTTACCTTATCATGGCATGGGTGGATGCTTCCCAGACAGACAGTCAGGAAAGGTAAAGGGCATGCCTGTGGCAGACAGGCTGGGGAACATGTAAATACGGAGATGAGTTTGCTACTGTACATCCTCAATGCAAGCTTTGTGAAGCGAAGCCGGTGCCCCTAGAAAGCACAGCTACCTTCCGTCGACTGGATTTAATCATGTGTTATTAGCATTCAAATTATTTTACATACGGCTCTAGGTCCACGATATTTTCAGGCTTGTACCCATCTCGAGTGCATGACAAACTGTACAGTGTCCTGATAAATATTTTGTAAAAATTCTAATGTTACAATATTAAAACCGCATTTTGAAGAAGTTTAAAATCAAACCAAATGTTGAACGGGGTACGTTTCTTCCATTATCGACAATGTGTTCCTCAAACAAGTGGCACATCGCATATTTTGAACTTAAAAAGTAGAAGGAGTTCTAAAATAAGTGATAATAATGTGTCTGGGTCGTTCACAACACGGAGGCTCCCTGACGCGACATGCCTACATTGGGCAGATCTGTCTGCTAATTACAACTTAGCCCTGAGGTGGGAGGGGCCTGTGTGGTGAGAGCATGCTTTTTTTATTGATGATGCGAGGGGCAGATATGGTATAAATACGCACATCATTGTCCTGGGAGGCAGCATATCCTCAGCTGTGCTCCTACCTTAAGGATATACAGTAGCACCACACTGGTGCTGAAGATATTTATTTTCCCCCTATTGGATGCAGGTATGTGTCTCCACTTTACTAGAGTGAAAAGATGATGTTTAGGCTTCATGTGGGCCTTGAGGGGATCCCATCTTGTTGGGGGAGCGAACGGTGGGGTTATGGGAGAGATGTGAAGCAGGGGCTTCATTTATTTTTTTTCTCAGACTGAGCTCTGAGAAGAGCTCTGAGAAGCTCCACAAAATGTGAGCAAGAGCATCTTGGTTCTGTTGTTCAGCGTTTCTTCTGAGGATCAACCAGAAGAAACTCTGAACAACAGAACCAAGATGCTCTTGGAAAGCTCTTTATGCTTAAATCAGTAGCGTAGTTGCTTCTTTGGGTTTTTGTTTAGGCCTACTTATGTTCTACAGTTTGTTCGCTCAGACTTCTCTGCAACATATAATATATACATTTCTGTCCAGAAGGACTTAATCTGGAGAGAAATAATTCGATGGCTACAGCCATATTCCATTTAAATATGTTTAAGTCAAATAGGCCTACAACAAGTTATGCTAGCACCTGCTTGTTTGTTCGTATGTTTGTTTCTTCTGGCTGGTTTGTTTGTTTGTTTGTTTGTTTGTTTGGTCTTCTGGTTGGTTCCATATCTAAAGTGTCTGTGTTCCTCTGGCAGGTTGTACCTTTGAAGATGGACATACGCGTAGCGAGCATCCTCCTGCTCGTCGTGGCCTTCGTAGCTGCCCACGGGGAGAGATACGTCGTGAAGAAGCTGGTGAAGGCTGCACCCCAGTACCAGCCGTACTCTGTCAAGAGCCAGGGTGAGAACCAACCGCTGCTTTATTTGAGAATGTGCCGTTCACACTTACCCTGACAGAAGTTAGAAGAACGTCTTCATCGCTGGAGAAGTCCTGCTCAGTCCGTATTTATATTCTTTGCATTACATTTGATTGACTCTTTTCAAATGTAAGTCATCTTTGCAGCATCAGTGCAGTACGGATAAGCATTCTGTCACACACTAGCTAGCTTGCCTGCACTCAGTCAGGTTGAAGCTGCGACAACACCTCCTCCCTCTGCTGCTTTGAAATGTGAGCTCTAACTCGAGCCGAAATCATCTTGCCTCCTGATTGGCTAAAAGCATGTAGATGCTCATCCAATTATTGTGTCTGTACAGATTCGTTATGCCCATACAACGCACCGTTGTATTCAAGTAGTTACTGTAGTATTCATTGTGCACTGCTGCAGTGCATGATGCATTTATCCAGATTCATTGTTTAATGATTATTATTTTTCTTTTTTTTCTTTAAGTCTAAGTTAAAAAGTGTCATTATATTATATACAATTACCACACAATGTTTAAAAGTAAGCCTATATCACATATATAAACAACTAGACATTTAGACATGTATATTTGACATGGTTTGAGTTTTTCTTCAGTGATACAGGGTTTTGATGGGACTTTTGCAATTTTATAACATTTCTACTCTTTATATATATACATTTACTTTGCATGTATAATACAGTCTGCATATTTTATCACTAGTGATCCCCATTCTCATAACACCAAAAAACAGCATCGCCATTATTTCAGTGATTCAAAACTTGTTTTGCGAAACAATATAAAATCATATTGCTATTTCATTTATATTGCTGCAAAAAGATCAACTATAGGCTTTATTCAAAACATTATTTTTAAATGTGTGTAATGTAATAGTTTTGTCTTTGATATATGAACCTTACTTTAGTTCAAACAATCTTATAGCTATACTTTCAGAGAGTAGTTGCTGTATAAGCTAGGAACCTTCTGCAGAAATATTTTTAGTTCAGTTTAGTTTTAGTGACACTGTCAATTACAGTACAGTCACCCAGAAGTGTGGTTTGTTTGGGTGTGCCTGCCTCACACAAAAGCAGAAACATCTGTTTGCTGTTATCCAAACTAGGCTATTTGTCTGGCCAAGGAGTGATGCCTTTTGCACTCTAGTTAGTACATGGCCACATTAAGGCAGCAAATTAAAGTAAGACTTATCATTCAGACGTATTGTTTGCCTTCACCTTCACTGTAGGAAAAACATAATTTGCACGTAAAATCTTTTTAGAGAAAATGTAATTGTCTTGAGTTGTCAATCAAGGCTCATGAGTGATCATGTTTTGAATCACATTCTCCTGAACTGATGCATTCTGCCTAATCTCTAATAATCAAATATAATAATAATAATAGTATTCATTGTTTAATCATTTTCTTTTCTGAGCATTCAATCCTTTTTAATGTAGGGTAAATGGAAAACAACATCTACAGATATGCAGATGTTGTTACATGCTGTAGTGTAATAACACGTAGGTCTAATATGTCCAAGTATTTACTATTTAGGTTGACAGTGCTTACGGTTGATGAGTGAGGTTCATGATTATTGAGGTTACTGATCAATGAGGATTTATTCATTATTAATGAGGTTACTGGTTAATTATGTTACTGATCAATGAGGTTACTGATCAATGAGGTTACTGATCAATAAGGTTACTGATCAATGAGGGCCCTTGTCTTTCCCCAGTGGTGGCAGGTGAGCCCGGTTCTCCAGGCGAGCCCGGGCCAGAGGGACCCCCAGGCCCCCCCGGTGAGGATGCCGTAGGCCTGCCCGGTTCCCCGGGGCCCCAGGGGCCCCCGGGACCCCCCGGACACTCCATCGCTGGCAAGCCTGGCACCCCTGGCGGCCCCGGAAAGCCCGGCTCCTCTGGGGCCCCCGGCGAGAGGGGCGACACTGGCGCCACTGGCCCCCAGGGGCCCCGGGGGATGCCGGGACCCTCAGGGAGCCCCGGACCAGCCGGCCTGTCGTCCTCTGGCAAGCCCGGCCCCTCCGGCCTGCCTGGGTCCTCAGGCCCCAGAGGGGAGCCCGGCCTGAAGGGACACCCAGGCATTCCTGGCCTGCCCGGGTCCAAGGGGGAAACCGGAGTTGGGGCCCAGGGATCACGGGGCGAGACAGGGCCCGCTGGACCCCAGGGGCCGTCCGGAGCCCCCGGCCAGCCTGGCATCGGGAGGCCCGGGAAACCAGGTGCTTCCGGGGAGTCCGGCAAGCCAGGGAACCCCGGCAGCGATGGATCACCCGGCGCCATGGGCCCCATGGGCCCCAAGGGCCACACCGGAGCCCCGGGCGTAGGCATCCCCGGTAAACCAGGAGACAACGGAGCCCCCGGTCTGCCCGGCCCGGCCGGCATCAAGGGCCACCAGGGACCCACCGGAGCCACCGGGGCCCCTGGGGTGCCCGGCTACGGAAAGCCCGGCGCCAACGGAGAGAAGGGAGAGCAGGGCGCGACCGGCAGCCCCGGCTCCTCAGGGCAAAAGGGTGAGCAGGGCGCCATGGGCCACACCGGTGCCACCGGCGCAGCCGGCTCCAGTGGGCCCGCAGGTGCCCAGGGCTCCCGAGGCTTCCCCGGCGAGATGGGCCCCGTTGGTGCCAAGGGCGAAGCAGGACCCTCCGGGCCCCAGGGACACAAGGGCTACAAGGGAGACCAGGGGGCGCAGGGCTTCCCTGGGAAACAGGGCTACCCAGGCACCGCTGGCCCGACTGGCCCTCGAGGGGCCAGCGGCTCCCAGGGCGACAAGGGTGACGGAGGAGCCCCCGGTACCCCCGGAGCCCCAGGCATGCCCGGCCCCTCCGGCCCCAAGGGGCTCCCAGGCCGCGCTGGCGAGCCAGGCTCCTCAGGCTCTGATGGCGCCCCTGGCTCCAGGGGCCCCGCCGGCCCCAGCGGCCCCTCCGGTGCCCCCGGTCTGAAGGGACACCCGGGGCTCCCCGGCGCTCCCGGCCCTTCCGGCCTGACCTCCAAGGGCATCCCCGGGCCCCAGGGGCCCCCCGGGCTGCCCGGCGACAATGGCGTTGACGGTCCCATGGGTCCCGCCGGGCCCCCCGGACCCCCCGGGCCCCCGGGCGAGGTGGCGTACGAGAAGGGCATGAGCATGGGCGAGGTGATGGTCAAGTCGCCCATGTCGGCCTTCACCGTGTCCCTGACCACGCCCTACCCCGCCGCCGGCTCCCCCATCAAGTTCGACCAGGTGGTGTACAACGCCGAGAACCACTATGACACCGAGTCCGGCCTGTTCACCTGCCAGGTGCCCGGCGTCTACTACTTCTCCTACAGCATCCACGTGAACGGAGCGAACGCCCTGGTGGCGCTGTACAAGAACGGGCAGCCCGTCATGTTCAGCTACGACGAGTACAACAAGGGCTTCCTGGACCAGATGTCCGGCAGCGCCGTGCTACTGCTGGACGAGCAGGACACCGTGTACATGCAGATCCCCGACGACGAGGCCAACGGAGTCTTCGCCGCCGAGAACGTCCACTGCTCTTTCTCCGGCTTCCTCATCGCCTCGACGTGATATGGCGGAGGCTGCCGAATGCCACGCTGCCTACGTTTGCCGCCTGTTTTTCAAACTAAAAGCGGACTCCCTGTCACAGGCAGGTAGTTTGTTCTCTTATTTTGAGGGATAGTAGCAGATCGACTTGAAAACTCCAAGAAATGGGTGCTTAGCAGAAGGAAATCTATCTAATTTATGAAACAGGTTATCAGGGATGGGGGAAGGCAATCCACAAAGTTACCAGTGAGCTTTTGTAACGGAGATAGCATGTGAAATTAAGGAGTTACAACGGTTGTGTCCAAAAATATTTCTTTTCCGCTCTTCCTTTTGTATTGATTTCCATCTTGTGATTCAGATTTTTCCGTGTTTGTCTGTTTTTGTCTTCTTTTATATTTTTTTGTACAACCATGTTTCTTGTGAAAAATAATCTTATAAAAAATATAGACAAAAATATCCTGTACATCACGTTGTACCCCTTGTCTTTGTATGTGACTTGAACATTGTGAAACAGTAATGGTCAAATTGACCACTCCAGATACATGAAATGAGATGCCACCAGCAAACAACATTGTTATAACCCTGAATATGCATTATGTAAAGTAAAACATAATGACAAAATAAACAATGTCTTACCGAATGGTTTTGTCTGAATGTTTTTTTTTTATGGAGATCAGAATCATTTTTAAGTTGAATTGAAATTAATTTACACTATGGACATTTTACTGCATATACAATTATTTTATTGGAATAGCAGTCCACAATAAGGGGATAGCAAACCATTTATAGATGGAGTCAGGGATGAACAGTAATGTCATAGGGCACTCTCTCTGAGGCTCCACCCCCCCCCAAATTGGACACATGTTGCCAAGGCTGGGATTGTGTTGTGTGGTGCGGTCTGCCCCACTTCTGTATTTGTGGCACAGTGTATCTACACATGCTTGGCTCTACGAATGGCAACACAAACTATCTAATAAAATATAAAATTTCTCCAGAATCACTGACTTCACCTAAAATCTAATGATTCTTTAATAATCCAATCTTCACTAATCCCGGTACTATGGAAGAAGCTTGGTCCAATGGTATTGCACATCACAGCTCTGTTTTTAAGTAAGTGCGTTGTAAAATTACAATTTAGCAAATCAAAAGTTGTTGTTTGTTGACCAGCATATCACTGTCCCACACCTACTGAGAAACTGGTACTCCTCTTCAAATACAGGGTTCACAGCTTTGCACCATGCTCTACCAACATTTTTGTGGACGTGATTTGACTGTAGATGGTGTCTCAAACATATGTGAGCTGGGGGAAACATTTTTTAGTTTCTGGAGGGGAGTAGGGGCTCTATGAACACAAGGTGCTCATAAAAGAAAAAACAACACATAAACATTTACATCAACGCTACAGTTGCTGCTGCTATTAATGTGCAGCCTGTAAATAAAGGATTATCTACCTCAAAACATCCCCTGAGGTAGCTCTGCTGGATAAGGATCTGTGAGCATTACGAATCACTCCCTAAGAGCTAGTGGTTGTTTGCTGACGGCAGCCACAGTTTACATTAGCTATATTTCTCCACAGGACTTTAAGGTGTCTGCTGAATATAGCTGGTGGGAGGAGAGCCAGGCACCAGGGCTTGGCTGTCCGGCCGCGGAGGATGCTTGATTTCCACTGTGGGAGAGAGCTGGTGGTTACATTAGGGGGATCAGCGGGGCAGTACAGAGAGCCAACTGGCATCAAGGTATAGTCAGCTATTCAAAGCTAAATGTAAGCTAATACACTTTTGGTCAACTTCACCAAATATCGCCTTGCATTTCGCTAATATATGTTCTCTGTGCGTGTTGAAAATACTTCAAACACAAAAAAATTATAAGCTGGCAACAACAGCAATGACCTTGGTTTTGCAATGTGTTTCAATGTGGGGGACAGAACTTCTGATGGAGTTTGTTTTGATTTGAGATAGAAGATTGCAAGCGTTCTAACTTCTTGAGAAAGACTAACCCTGCCTTTAAGCAGCTGCTGGTTTGCCAGACAAGTCACAAGCAGGCCATCACTGCCATTCACAAGATGGCCTGCGGTTGGAGATGGACACAAAGAGAGAGATGGCAGTGCTCCACACATGGTGGCAGACAGCTGCAGACTCTGGAATCCTGTCATCGCCTTTCTTAGTCTCTAGTCTTATTCGGATCAAAAAGATAATTTCTCTTTGGGGAATTTGCATGCTTTTTAACGCACAGTACTGTCCACTCCTCCAGGAATGGATTAGGTCTGTAAAATGTATTTAGGCCGTTCATTCGAGGAGGAGTAGAGAGGCGTGCACTCAGTTCTTGAACCTCAAAAGAAAGACTAACAAAAACTAAAATAGGATGAATGCACGCTCGGCCAACCACTTCATTGTAAACATCGAGACAACCGCAAGAGGAAGATTAAGTTACACATCACTATATAGATGGGAGTAGTGTGCCAGGACTTTGCATACAACATATGGGCTGGGCCAAACCTCAAGATGGCCCAAAAGGACATGGCGTCCAGGATGTAGCCTATAGGGACAGAAATATTCTGCGTTAAAAACACACCCTTCTTGTGGCGAGCCCTGGGGTGTACAGAAGGGAGAAACATAAACTGTTTAAAAACAGAGCTCGAAAACAGCTGTGGAAGTCTCAAAACACCCTGGGAAGACGTGTAGCTGCTCCCATTTTTCCTTGAATGATTCTGGCAGTCCTTGGGGGTTTGAATATCCAGAGTCGGAATGTGTCAATTGCATGGAAACCCATCAATTGTACCCACTACCCACATCTGGATGTTTTGTGTTCAGATACTGAAATTGTGGTGTGGTGTGGTCTCCCCCCCCCCCCCATTTACAGGAGTGGGCAATTGTTTTCACTTGGGGGGCCTTGAAAATGTCAGAACTTCTGAAGACACATTTTAACCAACATGCTAAAACAAAACTTAGACCATTCCTATGCAACACCATTCAAAAAAGTGCAACAGTTTACTTAACAGTCTTTCTTATGCGGCAGTAAATAAAGTAACATTCTGCAGAGCTGGTCAAGTCATTTTATGTTGTATTATTTTTATGCTTAATGTACTCGGCGGGCCAGGGAGAACCCGGTCCAACTGCCCAGGTCTGGTTTACAGTGTGAAGCCAATAACATAACTGAACAACTGCTAACACCAAATATAAACATTCGAGCCACTTTAACAGCAAATGTGCACCGCTAAGTGGCAACAGCTTATTATGTAAGTGAATATGCTATGGATATATGCATTAAGGGTACAAGTGTGACGCTGTCATTTTAATGGAGTATGCCCTGAAATAAGGTACACATCACCATTGGGTCTGTTATAAATCCTCACATTTGTGAGCACAAATGGCAGGTGTACCTTAATTTATTCTGAATTGAGATGGCACATTCAGAGATTATCCACATGAGGGCGCTCTATAGCAATTCATCTTCAGTGACAAGCCAGTCAGCCATTTAAAGACATTTGTTCTTTCCTTCAACTATGAAGAAATCAGCTCATTGCACAAAGTCACACTTTAATTCTTTATTCTTTCACAGTGCTCACGGAAAATTAACTGAACACCTTAAGAAAAAGCTTAATACCAATGGTAGATATGGTTGATGCATGACCGTCATTTTAAAAGGTTCACACTAAATATCATCCCCAGTACCTTTAAGTCAAATCACTGCACAACTACAGGTAACGTGTTAGGCTAATCACAGCTTGATGCAAATTTGCTTAAAACATCTCCCAAATTTTATTCAATCTTACAAATGGTGAAAAAGAAAACAAACCCTTCATTTACAATGGGTAATCTGTTAAAAACTTCAGTCATTTAGGTAAATCTCAGTCATAAAACCAGTAAAGTCTATACAACGTGCATTACTACAGCCTTGAAATGGTGAAATCTAATAGAAAGTGATGAGCACCTATTGTTCAACAGTTAACTAGAACTAGTTCTTTCAGAAAGTGATGTCCACGGGAGCATTGAGCTTGAGTTGTAAACAACCGTGCACCGCAAAGACGACATGTAAGATTTTGAACTTCCCTTTAAATATCACAATGTGTCAAATCTCAGCAGACACAGCTTTAGCTGCTACATCCAATCGCCCAGCACCAAATACTTCATTTAAATACGCCAACCCACCAGCCCGTCGACACAAGTCATGGTTTCATGTAGAAAAGAAATAATAAAAAAAAAGAAAAACTCACGCTCAACATTCACACTCGCACGTCACAAATGCAGAGAACCAATGAGCAGTTAGGAAAGCTGGAGTCCCTCAGGACGCCACAGTCCACACCTGCCAAGGGACCTTGCAGTCATTATGGATGAAATGGTTGTTAAAACATTAAACAAGAACAAACAGAAAGAAACAAAAATCCCTGGTTTTAGACAAGTCCTCGCGCTCCGTTCTTCACACTCTTCCACCACCGGTCCTGACATCTGGTTCCCTGGGACCGGTTCACTCGGCGGGGGTGACGGGAGCCTCTGGACTAGCTGCCGTCTGCGGCTCTGCAGGCGAGGCCTCGGCGGGTTTCTCCTCCACGGTCTCGGCCTCTTTCTTCTCCTCCTCCTCGGCCGAGGGCTCCTTGGCTCCCTCCTCCGCTGCAGGCTTGGCCTCGTCCTCGTTGGCTGTCGCCTCCTCCGAAGCCGGCTTCTCCCCTTCGGCCGGGGCTCCTTCTACTGCCACGACTGCCTCTTCAGAGTCCTTCTTGGTCCTCTTGAAGTTGAAGCCGCCGAGCTTGAAGGAGGGTTTCTTGAAAGAGAAGCGCTTCTTCTTCTGCTTTCCGTCATCACTGGTGGACGGGGCTCCACCGTCTTCTTCCGGTTTGGCGGAGGCCTCTCCGTTAGTGGCTGCGGCCTCCTTGTCAGCGGCAGCCGCCTCGGGAGCCTCTACTGCGTTATCGCCCCCTTCCTTGGGAGCCTCCGCAGCCTTGTTAGCCTCCTCCGCAGTTGGAGAAGAGTCCCCATTGGTCTTTGCGTGGCCATTCTCCTGTGAGGAAAAAGTCACTTCACTGTTATAAACAAAGGCAAAAAGGTAACAGAAAATCACAAATCCCTAAATACGACCCTGGGTTATGCCCATCTCTCCATCTCAGCCAATTCATAGCCATGGGGAAAACAACCCACGAACTGCAGCAACATCTGTGTTACTAGGAGAATGACGACAGATGACTAGGTTGGCTAGCTAAAAGCCGCTACCGTCGGATTCCAGCAGGGGGCGATGCATGTCAGTGAAATATGGATGCAGGAATTTTTGGGATTTTTTTTAAAGGCCTAAACCCGAAATATTTAATATGCTTACTTTTCTTTTACAAAAATATAAAGTTCTGTTCCACTTTTAGTTAGAGTGTGTAAACTACTGGTTGATTTGCACAGACAGCATGGCCTTTTTGGACCTGTAACAAAGGCGTGGTGTCGTTTATTAAAAAAAAAAATGGCCATGCTCTGAAAGCGGCTGCAAGCATCTCAAACGTTAACATATTTAGGTCATCCATTCTTCAAAAATCAAATTCCCTCATTTATACTTAAATATGAGTCATTCAACGAATGGATGCATATATTAGACTGGCCTGGTTAATGTCTAGCCCGAAGACAAGACATAATATATGTAGTTGGTCTAACGTGTTAAACATTTCTGTAATCAAACAGGTGTATTGTTTCCCCCCCACCCCACCACCCATTTTTATTGAGTGGCCGGTCAAAATAGATAACTTACATGTGGTTACTTTCAGTGTTCAACGCCGGTGTGCGTGGGATGCGCTACCGTATCCTTAACATGGAGTAGCCTACGCCATTGATTTAGCCTACCACATTGGTAATTCCAGACATTCTAATTCTGTTCAAACAAAATAAAAAGCCCAGAATAATTATTTACCTGTCCGTTTGACTTGGCTGCAACAGCGTCACCCTCCGCTGGCACTTCTGCAGCAACTTCTTCTTTTCCAGCGGTTTTGGATATTTGTGCTCCCATGCTTTTGGTCCAACAAAGGAACCTAGCCGATGAAATGAATGAACAAAGACCGCAAGCTTTCTTCCTCACAGCAAGTCAAACGCTGAGCACTCCTGCACGACTCGAAGCCGAGGAATCAACTTTAGAGCAGATTTACCGTAACAAACTGCGACGAAGTGGCAAAATTGTGGAAGATGTAGTTGACGGGAACACGGATTCTTGCAGTTTTTCTCTCGAGTGAATTTGTAAGTGGAGAAATTGCCCCGCCGCAAATGAGATGCGGAGTACAACGCCCAAGTCCATCGATGAATGGCCATTCTAGGCTGTGACGACAAGCAATCTAGTCTCGACCAATCAGAAGTCTTCCTGGGAAAAACAGGGCGGGGAATAGGAATGTAGATGGTTAGCATGGACAATAGGCACAACAACACGGACAATAACATATTAACTATTATTAAAGTTAAGTGCCAAACAGGATAATATTATGTATTAAAGCAGAGTAGTAATGACAAAAAAATGCAAGGCAAAGACATACCAACTTTTAGAACAAAGCAGTGCCAAGACAGCATAGTTTTTACATCAAGCACGTATACATGTAACATGTGACCCCCCCCCCCCACCCCCTATATAGCCTTGCCCTGTCTTGCATAACAGTGTCTTGTGCGCTTGTTTGGAGTGTGTCCTCACGGCCTAGATATGATCAGTTTGTAGGGCTGGCTGCCTGCTTCAGTTAGCACTGTTCTTAAACTACCGTCAGCCAGAACACTCTCATCACCACTCTCATGACCTACATCTCCATTTCAAAATGCTTCTGTAGACAAAGGCCTCAAGGATGATGTACTTGTTTTTATATAATAACGTGTAGTTGCAACTATAGAGCATGTGATGATGAGGATTAGGGCCTAGTTATACCTTTTGTTGGTCTAACTAGGCCAAGCTCATTGCATATGCAAAGTATTAACTGTCACAGTGGCTCCCCCAACACTGATGAACTATAGGATTGATGCTGCGTTCAGATGGGGTTGATTTTATCGTGTTCACGTGAAGAGTCCATGTGACCACGGTCATCTTGCCGAATTCAATATGTAATTAAGTGGACTTTTTCTGAAAGCTTCAAGTTCACGAATTCATAGGCCTATACATGACTTCCCAAGTTGTAATCACAACATGGGAATTATTGGGGGTACTGACTGAGCTATGCAAGGACTAATTTTCTGACCAATAATATTTAGACATGTATTTAACATTTTGATATGTTAGATTAGAAGATATATCCACAGGTTTGTGTGTGTGTGTGTGTTTCTCAGTGTTTGCTGTCAGTGTGTGTGATGGTTATTTAAAAGAGAGAGAGAGAGAGAGAGAGAGAGAGAGAGAGAGAGAGAGAGAGAGAGAGAGATAAAGGAGAAAGAAAAATAAAATCTCAAATTTAATAATCTATTGCCTTATTATCACTTGGAAAACAAACATGTTTGAATAAAAATTACATTTTCTTGGATATTTGTATTTGGAAGTTGAAAGTCAACAAGCATATTCTTTGACTCATATAAAGCAATGAATTTATATGTTGTAAGCATATGGAATGGTCTGACTTAAACCATCAGGGAATCAATGATAGGAGTGTTTATGTTGCCTGGATACATTGGCTAGGACTATTGGCTAATAAATGTTTGCACACTTTGATTTACAGCTGGCCTGTATTTTACTCATTCAAGTTTTACATTAATGCTTATTCACATTTTGCCTACTGTTTTATGTTTTTGTTAATATTATTATTTAGTGAGTCTATACTATGAAATAACTGTGATTATTTGTAAATCCACTGAATAATATAGTATGTGGAAAGCATGTATTTATAAATTAATCTGATGTCACATCAATGTTCTATGGACATCTGATCACTTATCCTAGTTTATCATAGTTAGATTTTTTTCTGTATTATGTTAGAGAAAGAGAAAAAGTGTGATTTATTAAATGGACCTTTCAAATACCATCCCCCTTCATACTTCAGAATGAATGTATTCAGGGTCTCAACTCATCTGACTGAAAGTATTGTTATAGAACCAGGCAAATGTTTTAAGGTGTCTTAATTGAGGGATTATAAAGCAAATTGTTTTATTCTGTTATGTTTCTCATTCGAAGAGGCAGGTAAATATAAAATCACAGTAAGTATAATTAATGAACAGTAATCAAAATAAAAATTATAGTACAGTATTAGAGTAGACTGATACGATTATGTTATTATTTTTGTTTTATGTGAGTAACGTGTTGAGGAGCTCACACTGTCAATATGTGTTTTGAAATGTATCTCCTTGTTTAATAAATCACATAAAGATCAATAATATATTTTATTATAGGCACTTCAGTTTCTCATGTAGGCTACAATGATCATGTTGGATTGGGCTAAAGCCTAAAACAGACCATTAAACGGGCATAATCTATACATAATGCACAAAAACCGTAGCAGTAATTGTTTCTAAATATCTGGTCTCCAATGTTTGTTTTCAGTCGCTCCAAAATCCCTAAACCCGAGATGTGTTTGAGACTATAGATTGTAATCTCTGATTGGCTGAACGGTCTGCCAATCAAAGCTTCAGTCTCTGCGAATCCTCAACCGTACGCCATCTCCATCTCTACGTACGGCGAGGGGCTACAGACTGGAGTGCCGCTGTTATTTTGTCAATGCAAAACCCACCAGCAACAGCAAGAGGTAGGAAAATAACGGCGCCTTCCCTACGATAGACTTTCTGGAAACCCCGATGGATTAGCCCGGTTTATCTGCGGTAAGAACGTTTATGGTGTCGATATGTTGATTTTCAATGGGTGCACACCCGCCTTGTCCCTTGTTCTGTAGCCTGCGAGATTAAAACGATTCTGAAGATACAACACTTTTTGGGACGCAGTGTTCAAAACGATACTCTCTTTACACGCTGTTATATGATGTGTAATGTGTTCTCAACGTGATCATTGACCTCGGGCAATCCGCACAGATCGCCTAATGAAACAGATTGGGTAATGGCTTAGTATTGCTGGTCCTGTGTGATGTTTTGCAATGCTGGGATTCTGGAGCGGTGGCTATATTCTGTTGCAGCAGCAGGCAGGAATGGATGCGCTGCAGAGCAGCTCACTAAATACAGGCTGTGCAATGAAACCGAATGCTACGATGGCCTACTACGTACACAAAGCCTTCCATTGATTTCCTCAAAATAATTCGGATATGACTTGAGGTAATTGATTCGGGGGCAGTGTTAATGATCTAATTATAGCTGAACAAATCAGTTTAGTACGTTTCTGGACGTGTGGGCCATCCATCTTGTGCGAACATTAGTGTGAATGATAGGCCTACACAATTATTAGCTGCATCTATAGGTACTATTGTATTCGCTTACATTTTGGCTACTTTATATGCCATTATGATGACTACATCGTCAAGCTTTAAAGTTGTTTGTTTGCCACTGACATCCTGTCGTTGGTTGACTGCATATTTGACGTGTAGGATGTCTTAGACAGAATGGGAATAAGTTAATGGCATAATATGTTCCATTAACCATTAGAACATTGCCTTACATTACCTCCAGGCTCATGCAGTTTAACCTAAAAGCTAGCTAGATTCACACACGCCTAGTTGTGAATTCAGGACAAGGTTATCATGAAGAATCTTTTCTATTTGAAGACTTTTTCCTGATGTGCCCCGTCAAAAAAATTGATCATGCACGCTACAACATTTTACTATTTTACAATTTCAATGTTGTAAAATATGTTAAAGAAATGTTTTGCATCAGTACATAAGAGTACAATTATTGTTTGAGCTTAAGCCGTTATTTAGTTAAGAGCCAGTAATTCACACTTTCCATCAACACAAGCACAATTCTACACCAAAAACCTCACAAGCCTGTGCTGTCGTAGACTAAGGCCACCACATCATAGTTTCCAATTGATTCTTCTTAATTTTGATTGTTACACTCCGTTGGCAGATGTTTTGGAAAGACACATTTGCAATTGCAAACCTCAGTGAGTGTGCTAGACTTAGGCAGAATGCAGGAATAATAACATTACACTTCTTCCATGGAAGACTATATCTTCCGGAGTTAACCACCTACTATGTGACTCTGTACTCTACTGAGGGTCAGAACAGTTAGGGCTAAGACTTCTTTAAAATATGAGTTTTAGCTGTAGGTTTTACACCACCTCATTCAGTACATGAAGAATGCTTTGAGAGGCCAACAACACTGCATGTCATTGTGTAGATAATCTTGTGGGCCAATGAAAAGTGGCCATTGTCTTGTTGTTGATGCACTGGATGAATTCACTTGTCAAAGACAAGCAAATATTGTAACTATTCAGAGAATGGTACCCCTAAGAAGTGGAGCACTGAAACTAAAAGCACTATCTGTTCTGCTTGGTAAGACTTGACATACTGTATTGTGAAGTGTAGTCTGCACTGCATGTGAATACGATCATTACAATAGCTACTTACAGTATGAGGGATGCGTGTGTGTTTTTGTGCCACGTCAATGTTTTGTCGGCTACTGTGGTGCTCCATTTTATTACATTGAATAAATCAGGGCATCCCTAGATTAATTGAATGGATAATATTAGATTGTTAATCAAATAAATAAAAAGCACACATTTACAGTAGTTCGATCAATCTGTACATTAATCCCTGGGATAGTGTTGTGTGTCTGCAACCACTTTGCTATAGTGTTCCCCAATTCACAGAGCCAGGGCTTAGAAACTGGTTTATTTCTTCAGCACACAAAACGAGAAGCTGGCAGATTGTGAGGAGATATTCACTGACTTCTTTACAAAAGTGTATTATCTTACAATCGCTATACAAAACCAAACAGAAATTAGAAAGTGTCAGCGTGGTAATTATGAATCAGCTTATATATTTGCATTCTTGTAACACTGCAATACAATGTATTAATCCAGTTGTTTATACGTGAAATTAATTTCCACTTGTTGTTGTAACTTGTTACCATTGGTGACCAATGTAGGTCTTAATAATGTCCACGTTGTACATTTAAGAGTGAGCATTGGGTTTACCAGTTGACTTCCACTGCAGATGCACCAGTGATTCAATTTGAAATTAGGCTTCCTGTATATCATGTGCATTTAAAGGTATAGTCAGTCATTCTGGAGAATATTTTTAACTGCTCCCTGCAATGCCATAGGGTGCTCCCTCAGAAGCTCCACCCCCCACAATGGAAACACATTGAGAGATTGTTGATAATGTAGTGTGGTGTGTTCCTGCACCGTTTT
Organism: Forbesichthys agassizii; assembly: GCA_026546735.1. Lineage (NCBI taxonomy): Eukaryota > Metazoa > Chordata > Actinopteri > Percopsiformes > Amblyopsidae > Forbesichthys > Forbesichthys agassizii. The sequence goes on from JAODLL010000015.1 coordinate 1,671,785, forward strand.
GCTTGTGTTTCTGTTTACAGCTGTGTCGAAAAACAAAATAATTCTTTCAGCACGCACGAGAGAGCGGACAGCTAGCAGGCCGAGAAACATTGTTTGCTGATTTTGACAAAGTGTATTAGCTTAGAATCACTGACTGTAGCCTCTTGAGAGCATCCTGAACTCGCAAGCTTCAGTTTAATTTCGCCGTGAGAATCAGTCTGAAAAGCCACAGAATCATTTTGAATGTGTCCGAAAAGCAACTGAACTTTCCAATCAGCAATGTGTTTATAGCTATACGGGCCTGGTTGTCCAATCAGCATCGTGTTTATAGCTATACGGGCGTGGTTTAGGTGTGCCATCCATGGTGTCGACAGGGAAAACGACCAAATTGTTCATCCAATCAACTGACAAGTTTTTTTTAATTTTTTTTAAAGTACAGCCATTCACAAACAGTTTCAATGTACGGCTCCTCAGATGGACTTGTGACAACAATTCCTCTGGCATGCCAGGTTACCTTTTAACTGCCAGGCAGTGATATCATGTTTCATATCACATTGTGGCGCTACAGCGTTTGTTGTCCTTGCTGTGCGCTCTCTTTATCATGCCATCTCGAAAGCAAGATGCTCATTTGGATCTGAAAATAGCATGATGTGTGTACTTGCAGGCAGAGGTGATTATGTGGTGTCCAGACAGTGTTGTGATTTGGGGCCCCCACAGTGTTGATGACACAAGCTGTCTGTCTGTATGTCTGTCCACGTATCTGTCTGTCTGTCTACCTTTCTGTATACCTGTCAGTCTGTCTATTATATGAAGTTTTCTTTCTTTTTTTACGTGTTTGCGTTGTAAAGTAATTTCTGGCCGGTTTCACAGATATGGATTAAGGCTAGTCCTAGACTACGATCCTTTTCCAATGGAGATCTTCATTGAATTTTAGTTTTAGTCTTTGACTATCCTAAATCTATGTCTGTGAAGCCGGCCAATAGTGTTTAATTTTGTGATTATGTATTACAGTCTGAGCATGTCGCTCGCAAACGTTTACGGTGCTCTATTCAAATTTGCTCATTGATTGGTGATTTTTGCTGTACCTGTTTGGCAACATTCAGACCCACTAAACACACCGCACGCTTACGGTTATAAGCAAATGTTGAATACTTAACTACCACCAATGGCTTAGTAAAGACGGCTTGTAGACAATACTGCATACATGCCAAGCAAAATGGCCACAGAAGATGTTTAAAACATGCAGGGCCAGAGTTTGTAATGTTTAGAGCAGAAAGATGTTTTGTTTTCATATAATCCATATTCCCCACATAGGCACCACATTGAGGTGAAATTCTCTCATTTAAGGTGGGCTAATTGATTATAAATCCAATACACATTTATTCAAATTTAGCGAACATCTCCTGAACCCGGTGTTCATTTACAACCCTGGCCTTGTAAATATGAACACAAAGTGGTGCAGACTGCACCACACAACAATTTTCCAGCCATGAAGTGTTCGCTGTGGGGGGCGGAGTTTAGGTGTGTTTTTAATGTTGAGTTCATGATTATCGTTCTACAGTATTGCTTACCACACCTCTAGGTCTTTGCATTTAGTAAATTCCAAGACTTACTTTAGAGGAATCCTCCATCCTTTAACATAGCCTAGTTTGTTTACCTTTTACGTTCTGAGAAACCTTTCTCGAAACCAAACATGAATGCGTTTTATTATGAAATATGACCAGTATTGTGATAAAGTAATAGTTTCATGAGGACATGATTGACAGTAGAGTAGACCTAATATTATTGTATGCATGATTTCCGGACCATAAATCGCAACCATAACTGTCTAGGATATCACCCTGGTTCCTGTTAAGTCTACATACAGTATGCATGGCAAACAACTCCGTAACCCTTATTTAATGTTAATATAGATGCAAACCTTTTATTTCTGCTGTGTCTTTGTGAACAATATGGCCATACACTTAGTCCTGACTAATCTCAGATCATAGAGATATAGTGTGTGAGTTGCACCAAAACTATGCTCAAATGGCAATGAAGAATATTATTTTCAGTATGAAATACCAGAGAAGAAGTGTTATTTTACCTGTGTTTTTATTAAGGATTAGGCCCAGAGCAATAGTCTGGGATTAAAAATAGCAATGCTTATGGGAAGTGTATTTGTTGAATTTAGCCTAGAATATGAATACATTGGAATGTCTCATCTTTTCAGAAAGTTTGTTTTGCTAGCAAATCACAGCCTGCATGGAATAGAAGCTAGCCCGGTATTGGGGGCAGGACATTGATCCCTATACCAGGGACGGATTGTTCTTTAGGACGATTGGGCGATGCTGCACCACAGGGAGAAAGAGAGAGGAGGGAATTTCAAACTTTACCAGTGTACACGCTACGGTAGCTGACTGTCCTGCCTCTAAATATCTTAATCCAATCAGCGTCCAATGTTCCGGGGAGTATGTATAGCCTCCAGCCCCCTTTGGCTCTTGCAAGAGCATTTTTCTGTACCTGAACTGAATCAGACTATTAGGAATTTATTTATTTTCATCAATCTCAGTGTGTTTTGTAGCCCTATGTAAGACATTTATTTGATTAATTAAATAGTAAAGCAGACATCTCTGCTTGTTTAGCCTATATGTTGCCGTCGAGGGGAGATGCTAGTGGTATGGCACTAGTAAGGTGACAAGAACAAAAAACTAAAATAAGAAATTGTAAGCTACAATGTAATGTGACAATAATTGACTTAAAGTAAGAGATTTGCTGTGTGTTTTCAGTGTTTGGTGGGCAGAGCTTCTGACGCCACAAGGTTATTTTGTTTTGATCGACAAGCTTTCTCTAGAATGATTTACTCCTTTTAATTTTACCCAAGCTATTGAATGGGTCACCAAAACAATACCCCCCCCCTTCCCCCTCCAATTTCATGAGCAGGATCCGTCACTGCCTTATTCTGTAGTCTTGTGGCAGCAGTGATTAATCAAAATAATCTCTCTCTTCCTGCAGGGGCTCCGTTGTGCTGTTAGCTAAGAAATGTGGACCAAATAAAGATCTGGACTCATTGAAACTACAGCACACAGTAGGTGAATTTCTATTGTGTTTGTGTTCCCATTTAAAGAGCCTGAGTTGTTTAGTATTAGTAACACCGGATTATGTTTTCCAGTGCGCACACAACAGTCAGCTACACTACACATCAAATAGAAGTGCAAATATATTCGTTTTGAGCTGCTTATGCTTAAAACAAGCAAATTTGACTGCAGTGAAATTCACTTGATACGATGTCTTAAATTAAGTGCAAATGTACTTCATTTAAGTCACTAGATAAGACATTTATATTAGAAACAAGTCCAACTGGATTTGACATCTAAAAACAAGATTTTCACACTAAGTTAGATATAGTTTTTGCAGTGTACTATTGTGGATTTTGAGGCGATATTTGCTGAATTTGTCAAAAGGTATATTGGCGTACAACCGCTGCTGACTGTACCTTTAACACATTACTGATAGTGTTGCTGGCACGCCTTGCAAGTTGCTTCTGCCCTTGTCGCCATAATAGCAGGGTTCACCATGTGACGCATGTGTTGGACCTTTAGCAGATATTTTAGTCTTCCTTCTCACTGCAGGACCTGTTTTTATTAGGGAATGGAATTCATTTGAAGAAACAGATGGGAATACTCCTTATACATGGGTGTCACAGTGTCTCAGTGACCATTAAACTCCCCCCATGGGATAGATAAACTCCCTCCCAGAAATCTCTCCGTCTCCCTGGTAAACAAATCACTCGTATTAAAGTGTTTTGATATTGTAAATGGTGTGCATTTATGTAGCACTTTTATCCAAAGCACTTTCCATTATTTTGCCTCACACTCACCAATTCACACACACATTCATACACTGATGGTGATTGCTGCCATGCAAGGTGCGATCAACCACCGGGGGGTAAGGGATCAGGTATCTTGGGGGTAAGGGATCAGGTATCTTGGGGGTAAGGGATC
>JAODLL010000015.1:1675846-1686413 GCA_026546735.1 Forbesichthys agassizii
TATATATATATATAGTAAAGAAAAACTGCAGGTGCGCCACATATTTTTTGCAGAAATTTCACTTTTTAGCAATTATATAACAGTTATATAATTTGATTAATGTTCACATGATGTGTCACATCAATGGCGAAGCCAGGTTTTCTATAGAAAAAAGTTTAAATGTGACTAGTACCATACGCCCCTTATCCTCACCAACAGACGCTACGGGAGCAATGTGCACACACGTATGGACTCGCATTGATTATTAGATCTGGACTAAACATTACATTACAACAGGCTATGTCATGATGAATTGGCTGTAGAGCAGTTAATAACAAATTTACATTAATATATTGACTTGATTAGTTGTATAGTGGTTATGTATTGAACTAGTGTAAAGTGGTCAAGGGTGCAATCCCCTCATAGGCCACATGGGGGTGGTTGGTGGGCTGCATTTGGCCCACGGGCCACTATCTGGACAGTTCATTGAATAGGTCTGTAAGTAGAGTATATATATATATATATATATATATAGTATACAGTATATGAACAACATGGTGAATATACAGCTGCGGAAATTATTAAGAAATGAATAAGAGATAATTAAGAGACCACTACATGTTAATGCTTTTTAGTATAATATTAAATGTGAAAAATTTAAAACAGCAAAGGAAGAATTCTATACATTATATATTACATGAAACAAAAAAATAAACATGAATAAATAGTTAAAATCTAAGATACTGCTGCAGTGGTCTCTTCTCAGATTTTTCTGCGGCTGTATATATTGTGCATCGGCATTGGCCGGGTGACTTCTGCCTTACTGACTTTCAATCAGCCTATATCGGCCGATAAGACAGCGTTCACCAGTGTCAGTGGCCGATGCTTCGAATTTCGGTGCCTATATTTCTATGCGTGTATATATATATATATATATATATATATATACTATACATATAACATAATAATATACTGAAATAGTTAGTTACTATTTAACTGTCACAACTTACAGAAAAAAGTCCTTTCCATCTCCCCCGGCTGCCAAGGTGGAACCTGGCTCTCTGAAGTTTCAGCTCAGAGGGGAACGGCCTTGAGGCAACCCTGGCACACAACAAGCACACACACACACACACACACGCGCACACACACACACACACGCACACACACATGCACCAGTCAGGCCCCAGTATAGCAGTGAATCAGTTGCCTCTCCAAGCCTTCTGTTTATAGGTCATACCAAGGCTGCTCATAGTACTCCCTTTTTGTACCCGCTAGAGGGACATTCCACTGTACCACTAAAACCATCCATCAAATTCTGTCACGCCAAAATGACGTGCCCATAGGCTGTGGGGTAGACTTGGAGCTGTGCCATTGTGTTGCGTTGAAGGATATAGGCCCCTCGAGGGAGTTATGGGAGAGAGGCGCATCGCAATGGACAGAAGGGATGACGACAGTGTGTTCACAGCGAGCAAGGGAAATGACACGACAGAGAGCGACGCGGAGACACAGGCGGCCATGTTGAGACTGGACGGGCTGCGGCCAAGCCACACAACTCACATTTCCACTGGGGCGCTGCAGTCCACCGTCAGCTTGGCGTGGCGCCCTCTAACGGCCAGAGCCAGCGTGTGCCATCGATTGTGTGCGAGTCGAACACCTCGGAAGCCCCAGTGCTCCGTGACCCCCGCATGACCTCTGAACAGGAAGTGCAGGCGGTTCCTGGAGAACCTTAGTCCCAGGAGAACCGGTCCTCGCGCACCCCTCGACCGACGCCCCTTCTTCTTCTCTCCAGCCTCCTCGTCAAGCTGTGCTTCCTTTTCTGCGTCCTTGCGTTTGTTTCCGCCAACCAAGGAAAAAATGTATTCGTTTCGCTAGAATGAATCAAGGGAAAGTGATTAATTTAATTTAGCTAACACATTAGCTAAACCTTTTATGGTAAAATGTTAGTATTGGAATTTGTCTGGTGTTAGCGGAAAAACAGAATAATTTAGGATAAGAATAAGTTAGCTTCTGTATAGCATATAGTATATTGGTTGGATAAATACTGGCACGGAGGTATTTGTGCATAAAGAATTCTTAAATAAAGACATCTAAAGTCATTTCTGTGATTATGTCAACGATAAACAGACAACGACCATTTTGAAGAAACGTGCAGTTGCTTCTCATGGCCAGAGTGGCCGCTTGTTTGCCGAGTTTGCAGCTTTAAAAAAAAACATACAACTCAAGTGCGTCCAGTTCACTTGAAACACTGCTGCATTTACGCTGCTGGTTCCTCACCTGCCGCGAAATGTGGCTGAGCTTGAGGGTCACGACGATGGAGAACTCGCTGGGGAAGAGGTCACAGTTCGCTAGCAGCTGAGAGGAGGGGAAGCTCAGGGATGGGTGGGGCCGGGAGAAATGTACACCCCTTGACCCCTTGAACTTCATTGTGCGCACGCCCGGCAGCGGTTTGGAGGTGTCCTTCTCCAGGACAAAGGACAGGAGGTCTAGCGGAGGCAGATCTGCAAGCCGCAGATGGAGAGGTCGGGGAAAGTTAAAGGTGTAGTCAGCAACTGTAAGCTAATACACGTTTTTTGTTTTTGCTGAAATTCAACTAATACCTCCTCGCGGTTCATCAGCAGGTCATGGAAAGTTAAATGTGTAGTCAGCGATTGTAAGCTAATACACTTGTTTTTGATGAAATTCAACTAATATCTCCTTGTGGTTCCCCAGCAGGTCATGGAAAGATAAATGTGTAGTCAGCAACTGTAAGCTAATACACGTTTTTTTGTGTGAAATTCAACTAATATCTCCTCGCGGTTCGCCAGTAGTGGATGGAAAGTTAAAGGTGTAGTCAGCAACTGTAAGCTAATACACGTTTTTTTGTGTGAAATTCAGCTAATATCTCCAGCTCTCCATTCTGTGTGCTGAAAAGAATAACTTGGTGTTTCTACACAGCCCTCAGCCAGTAAAAGTGGTGCAGATTGCACCGCACAACACTGTCCTAGCCTTGGCAATGTGTGTCCAATTTTATAGGGCGGGGCTTCTGAGAGAGCACCCTATGGTATTGAAGGGAGGCGTGTTTTTGTTTTGATGAGCTCAAACAACAATCTTTCTCCATTTCTCCTCTCTTTCGCTTACTCAACTTTTAATTGGTCAACAAATGGCATTACGAAGTGCTCCTCTGCAATAAAGTTAAAAGCATGTTTTGCTAATAATATATACTTGCTGAACCCCAGCTTCTTGGTGCTGGAGGGCTACCCTATTTATCTCTAGGGGAAGATGTATAATTTACACACAGAAGATCAGAATTGCTCTACCGGACTAATTTGCAGAGTCATGTATTTTGTATACTGTATAGATACTGTATATGTGTGTACATAAATAAATGACTTGGAAAACCTGTTCTACCTCTGTACGGGCCTGCTGAAGTAGCAGCAAAATATTGCAGGACTACTGTATATCCACACACACTGACACTTACAGTGCTCTGCTAACACACTCACTTAGAATTGGAATTATCCAATGGAATTTTGCCCTGAGGAGATTCCCAGGTTTTTCCTCATTTAGATGAAACCATAAACCAGGCATTAACCAATAATTATCAAACCATCAGAGGTTAGCTCAACCATCGTATAGACACAAAGAGGTTAGGGCATTTGGAGGGACAACAGAAGAGGAATACAATTTAATACAATACCTGTACAGTGTCGTCTCCATGTATCAGTGGCTGTGTCAGTGACCTTCAGTTTCAGTAGCAGAAGCAACAGGAATGTCAGAGGTGACATCACAGCCAATCACAAGCAACAATTTTGGTCCAGACGCCGACACTCATACCTCCATAGCAGACAGATTTCTCCCTGAGATGTCTAGCTAGTTGTCCAGCTCTCTCTCTCTCCGTCTCTCTGTCTTACAGAACAGACACACCAAAGAACAGCATATCGTAGTAAATCCGAAACTGAGTGAGCATTTTCACGTGAACAGTCTCTCTACAAACGTATGTCCAGTCAACAAAGTCTGCATTTAGGTGAAGTTCTTTTGTTCCACCAAAGCTAACAGAATTATACATGCATAAGAGCAGAAGTTGAAGCCTCAGAGGTGTGCCGTGTGTGGAATCCATTCATCGGAGTGGAGAATCCCGCCTGTACGCCCCCTTTTAAATTCCAGAGTCATGCAAATAACTTCTCTCTGTCAGTCATTTGATGAGACAGACCACTCCTGCTAGAGGCTTGTGGCGCTGCTCGGTGTGTGTGTGGGTGTGTATTGTGTGAAGGAGTGTGCTCCTTGCTTGCATTTTAGGACCCACTGAACCCCAAACTTACTGTTTACTGTATCTTTGAAAGAAAACTATAGTGTGTGTGTGTGTTTATCAGCTCTTCAATGCTCACAGGTGCAGGGGTTGCAAATGCAAAAACAACAATGTTTTTGTAATGCTGGTTTTGACCACAAGGGTCACATATACCACAAGTCTTAACATGTCACTTGACATATAGTAGCCTATGTGTTTCTCTGCAGTTTTGGGCATAGTTTTTAATAAAAAACGAATTAAATAAACAACAGAGCACATGTGACCTTTGCTTTGCCAATACGCTACTTCATCAGATTCCTTTCTGAGAAATATATGTGTATCAGTCTTGTGAATGTGTCCAGGGAGCCAATCTGGCACCACTGAACTCAGACACAATAAACCAGCTATTTATTTTTTGTCTCCCTTTAAATATCTGCAGATATAATTACATTACATTTTGAAATTGTAATAAAACCTATGTACAATGGATTTAGGCTAAGGTAAACAAGGTTAGATTGCTGCGGTTGCACGCACACGCCTGGTTTGAAATTGTACTCGCAAATATTTATTTGCATGTGTTTCAAACCATGTCACGTAAACAGCTCTGGGTTGGGGTTGTGCATCACGACAGAGACAGCAGACAAAGGGTAAATTAAAGATACATTCCTCGATCTGTGTTACAAAACGGTTATGGTTTGAAAGAGGGAGTGGCCATTCCCACACACATCTCCTTCCTCCATAGGCTCACATCTTGCCTGCCTCTTCCTCTGCAGTGTGTGCAGTTTGTTTATAAACAGTGAGTTGGGTAAACAAACTCTGACGGCCCGCCCATGGGCCGTTCACCATCTTGGTTGGGGAAGTTGTGTTGTTGCCATGTTTAACTTAAACGTTGTTCTTCATGCTATATACCGTTAGAAAGCTATAAATCGTACAATTTGATTGTTATAAAATATTTCAAGATATGATCGCAACATCAGGTACACTCAACGGATGTCAGACCTGCAATAAATGCATAAATGTTTAAGGGTTTTAAAATATCTGGGTTTATCATCACACAAAAACGTAATTAACAGTTTGAACAGTTGGAATTGTGAAATTGCCGTAGGCTTTTGCAGTGATCCCTTTTAACCTAGATTTGACCAGTATCGAGATTATAAAATTAATAGAATAGACGTCATAAAGAACACTGTGAAATTATGATCGATTGCAGCTCATGTGGTAGGCTACTATAGCCTGTAAAATAATGTATCATACCATACAGATAATTTACAAGGCAAATTCAGTCTGTTGTCACCTACATGAGGATAAGAATGTTTTTTCTCCATTATGCTCCGGTTACAAAATCTTGCATCCATCAAGGTGCGGCCCCCAACTATTTTAGTTGTTCCAGATGAATCGACTCATGAATGAGAACGCAAAACCATACATATCACTCATCTAGATACCATTCCTCATTCCTGGTTTGACTCATCAGCTTCCAAGATTAGCATTATCAATGTCCCAAACACATTCAATCTGAACAGCCAATCAGGTTACTAATTCCGAGATCTAAGATTCTGACTACACGCGGTACAAGAGGACCTGTGGAGGAGCAGTGATACCACAGCTTTGAGATAACCTTTCTGGCTACAAGCTTCTGAGATTTAGGTAAGAATGACAAGAGACAACCAAAGCAGTTGTAGCACCACCTGTTGGCCGTAGTATTTGACAATTGTCGTCACTGATTAGCATAAAATTGATGTTTCAGAATAGCCTATACACTAATTTAATATTACATTTCAACACAATACACATCACTAAGGACTCGTGACAAGGGATCTGAGTACCAAACTATATTTATTGTATACAGTAGTAAAAGACAACAAATAATGTACAAATCAGTAGAGAAACAAACATCATGACAAGACCTTTGGGCACAGAAATCCCCGGTGGTATAGGTCCCCCCCCCCCCATAACAGTACATAACATAAGCAGATGATTTCCTTCAGAATTAATACTACTTGTGGGAGACAGCAACATGTTCCATCTTTACTGAACTGAATCCAACCACAGGTTGGAGAATCTTAGTTTTCCCCCCATGTGATTTTAATGAACTCAAATCATATCGATGACTGTATCAGGTTGTCATCCAACTTGAAGATGCTGGCATATTATCCACTTTTGTTGCGTACTGTTGATCCTACTGGAAGCTGCCCCTCGCAAACACCGAGACCCCATACCTGTACAGACACTAGAGATGACGAAGACATCCGACCCCAGAACTGTGGTTTTGAGACAACCCCCACCCACCCTAGGTTTTCCCACCCACAACCCACAAAATGTAAAAACCATAGGCGGGAACTGCTCGGAAGAATTTTGTAGGAGTGGCCACTGACCAAGAGGGAAAAAGAAGTCTCGTACGTTCTGTGTCAGGGAAACGTTCCCTTACTGCTGGCCGTCCCAACTCAAAACAGGGTCGCTTCTCAGCAGCAGGAAAATTACTTTTTCTGGCCATCTTGTGTCCGAATAATTGTGGATTAGTGATCCTTAATATGAGACAAGAAGGTTGGGTAAAGGAAGCAAGTGACCACTGCTGAGACACAAGCTCCTCTAGCCGGGACCTTGACCCATCAATGAACCTGAATTGCAAAACAAACGTTCAGTCTTTGGAGTACTGGTCCAGGCCCCGCAGCAGTTACCTAAAATGCATTCCTGATACTTTTGTACACTAAGCAAAACAGCTCCCTGGGTATAATAATACACATCATAAAATTACAAAGAAAAAAAATATTGTGGAACTATTCGACAAAACCACCTAAAATGTAGAATATTAAAATACATTGAGCAGAACCAAGGTCGCAGCTCAGATGAAATAAAGACGGGATAGCTTTCTTTTTTTGGAAACCGAAAGAATTTATATTAACTTTGGGTAATGGTTCCATTTCATGCCAACTGTGGCCCATTGACAAAAATGGCACAGACTCATTTGACCTGCAATTGATGAAAAAACCAGGACAGACTAATGGAGAGCACACTATTGCTAGAGGAAAGAGGGAATAGGGGGGGGAGGTCAAAAAGCATCAAACCAGGAACAATAGTGACGCTCCTCTGTGCAATCGAAACCCAAAATGTCGGTCGAAGTGTTGTCCCGATTGGCCAGCAGAAACACCAATCACACTCAAGAGTTCAGTCCTGGTGGAGACAGTACATAAACTGCTGAAGCCCCCCCCCCCCCCAACAACCCACCCACTGATGGAAAACTTTGACATACATCTTTTAATATAAACAAAATAAAAATAACATAATAAAAGTAGACTGAGAAGTGATAGGAGAGGGACAGCGGAGGTGGCTGAGGACGTGGTTTGAGGGTGCGGCAATAACTGATGCGGGCGTGGCCTAGCAGGACCCACCCGTCTGCTGCTGAAAAACATCTATGGTGTCTTCATCTTCCATCTCCAGCTAGAGAGGGTGGGGTGTGATGGGGGGGGGGCAAAGAGAGGTTTGCTTTAGTGTGCAGGAGACGATTCAAGGCCCAGTATGTGCAGTTACAGTGTAGTCACAAGGGGCCAGGCGTCACTATAAGGCCCTTCACGACATGAACACGCGACTGGGAACAGCTGTTTAAATTCTGCACTTTGTTGCTGACTTCGTCTACGACTTTCTGTAACGTCATCCAGTCTGTGGACTTTTGACTTCACGTACCGAAAAGAGAACAGCCAAATGGAAAATTCAGGCTCCAGTTCAAATTTTTAAAATAAAGAGCTGCTTCCAGTTGCTCATCCACAGGTGTATGTCAGTTGGACTACATTGACATGAGCACTTTTCTGCTACTGCCTGCGGTGTGTACCATCGCCATCTCAAGGCATTCTGTTGGTTTAGGATTTTTTCCATAACAATATGTATCATTTCACCTAATAACATTTAAGACAAACGACTCCCTGACTGTCCTGTGACTAAATACAATGTCCCTGTGAGACTGTTACAATCAACAAAGCATTTGTGTGTGCTTGGTATTAATGCAAATTACAGTACAACATTTCTTACCTGTGCAGGTGTATCCGTTTCATTTATTGGTTGACCATCAAACCTGAACCTGATCTGCCTTATTGAGAGACCCTGCAGGAAATGGGTAAAAGACTTACTTGTATGGTACAACACAAGGAAGATCACTGAATTGTATGTTATCTTGACAACATAAAAAGGCAATGAACGTGGGACACATTTAACAGAAAGTAAGCTTTTTAAACTCACCTGTCGCTCACAGTATGCCTTCATTAGTTTACTGAGGGGTGTGTGCCTTTTTATCTTAAACTGAACCACTGAGCCATCTTGTCCTGCAACCTTAAGGTTGATGTGATCGTTCTCAGTCTTGACACCTTCCTGCAAGAAATGCAAAAAAATAAAAAACAAAAATAAGAGAAACTCCTGGGGATCTGATAGCACAGGGGTAAAGGCACAGTCGACCTACGGTACTACAATGTATAAACAGTCGACATGGCTAGTACTAATGATTAAGCCCTATCATACATTACAATACTTTGGTCCAGATGTCGACTACTCAAATTAAGCATTGAAGTAGTTTAGGAATACAGTATCGATAGTCAAATAAAAGTAGAAAACACAGGCCATGGCTTGTAATAAGCACAGCACTCAGATGCTAGCGTAACCGGGTAGCATTGTTAGCTTCAGGCTACCGTACTTGGTTAGCGGCATATCACGATCAAGGGGCTATGGTGAACTTGAATTAGCTACCGGCTAGCTAGCGGCTATAGCTGCTAGCTGGATGTTTGATTTTATAGTATGCAACGATTACCCAAAAATACGTAACATCAGTGTTAAAAAGATACAAATAGCAGTACGTCGTCGTCGTAGGGTTTCTATTGCCGTTTCTGCAGTTGCGGCATTTATGGCTTTGCGGACACAGCGTGGTCACGTATCGACAAAGAAAAATCCGCAAATGACAATCATTGAATAACTAGAACATCTTCCAACTTATTATTAAACAAGAACTGCATTTGACGGCATCAACATGTCTTATTCGTGATATGCGTGGGGATATTTACGGGAAGCAAAGCATTTAGTGGTACAGTATTCATTCATTTGCGAACCAAACACTGCGCCAATTTGGAGAAACGTGCAAACCAGGCCATTTTAGATTGCACATCTGAGAATGGATTGGCATGTACTTAACATAGCAATCGTATTAAATCAACTTCAATTTAAAGTGTGAATAGCTTACCTTTGGCTTTTCCTCCGACATTTTAATTGACTTTCTTGTGAAGCTTTACAGGAATAACTGTTATTTAGGATGTATATCTCTTTCTACCGCCCTCTGTCCGCTCTTCTCCTCCACAGACGTGAACGCGCTTAGACTCCTATTGCAACCCTGCGATTGAACAGTTGGAAATCACGTGATATTATTTCACGGGGACGCGTAAACGGGGACGCGCATACTCGATCACGCGAAAATGAGAACCCGCCAAGAGGGACCTGAGCAACCCCCCCCCCCCCCCACCCACCCACCCCACCCCACCAGCCATAACCACTTTTATTGTGTAAGCTATATCTGTTTTAAAGCTGCTATCCAGAAAAGGACATCTTTAATTACGATAGATGAATTTCCTATTAGACATTAGAATGTCGGTATCTTACACTAAATTTAGCCTACTTGAAGCATGTCTCTCATTGATCAGAAGGGGGCGCCCTGGGCGCACATACACCTTTAGCTTGAAGTAAAGTTGAGTTGGTAACTGAGCGATGTGATCTGATAAGCAGCATTTTTCCATGATGTTGGTTGGTATCTACCCACAGGAATATTTAAACCATGGGTTGGACAACATAGTGGTGATCCATGGCATAACTATTTGTACTCATAGGCCTATACAAATAAAGATATATACAGGCACAACAGCTGCACAAATGCATATAGCTAACCTGTGAAAAAATCTGGTTTACTCAATAATTGGCCTATTGGCCTACATTAATTTAATAGCCTTAAGTGCATATTTGACAGTGATTCTCTTCCATTAGAAGACCATCCTATTTGTGGACCCTAAAACAAAATGGTGTCAAGGAGAACTTCTGCCTGGATTAATTAATTAATTAGGATAATAAACAAAAAATATGATTTTTAAGAATGCATTAATTTCAAGTAATTTATTTTTTTAAGGCTACTGATGGCCTCCCAAAAAAAATAAAACACAGACTAAATTATTATAAATTATAGAGGCCTTTAGTAGATCATATTTAGACACAAGAACACATTAGGGCAGGGGTAGGGAACCCTGGTCCTGGAGAGCCGCAGTCCTGCATGTTTTAGATGTCTCCCTGCTCCAACACACCTGA
>JAODLL010000015.1:1686513-1697290 GCA_026546735.1 Forbesichthys agassizii
TGCAGTATATTCTATTAACTATATATTATATTAACACTACTATTTAACTATTTAATGATGACTATGTAGCCATAGGTATTTTACATACAGTATATTCTCTTAGTGTCAGAGGGTGTTTCTCTGCTTGACGCTTTATCTATTGTTGTTGGTACTGGCCCTTGCCAAGGCCACGTTACCGTGGCAACGACCATGTGACTGAACTAACTGCATATAGACACAAACAAGTACTGAGAGATGCAGAGGAAGATATATTTCAGTAGATGACGGTTAACATCAAGTTGTATGAATATGATATCATCTGAAAGAGACGTACTAATAACTATTAACTGCTACTGGAATAAACATCTGGCACTTCCTCCACTGATTTATTGTCTAGTAATTATAAATGAACTGTGCAAATCTACAAGGCACAACCTTTAGCATATCTGCTAAAAACGGGTGGAATCATTTACAGTTGAGTGTACAGATCCACAGTAGGCTGGGTCTGAATGTGGGGTTCTGTGGACACCATTAGGTCAGTCAGTCAGTAGTATTTAGTGTCTCATTCTGCATCGGCCACCTGTTGAACATCTTTCCATTGTGCTTCAACAGAAAGGGAGCAAGGCTCCCCAAGCGGCGGGGAAGATTCATACCGACTTTGAGAAAGGTTTCATCATGGCTGAGGTTATGAAGTTTGATGACTTCAAAGAAGAAGGCAGCGAAAATGCAGCCAAGGTATGTTTTCCAGTATGACTTGTAACACAAAATGTCATCCCAGTCGTTAGCAGTATACGCAGTGCATCAGCACATTGAAATCATTGTTTTACATTAATTTCACTTAATTGTTTCCAGTCCGCTGGCAAATACAGGCAACTGGGCAGGAACTACGTCGTCGAGGATGGAGACATTATCTTTTTCAAATTCAACACACCGAATGCACCCAAGAAGAAATAAGAAGGCCAGAAAACACTTGTGTGCGTGTGGCCGACAGTATGTGTTGCTTTCCAACATCTCTGCTACATTGATAGGAACAGTGAAGTGTTTGCTTGCTTTGTTTTGCCTGCGAGGACCAGGGGCAATTTTAGTATAAATATTCGTGGAGTGTAAGATGAGAGATGCTATCGGGTAAATATGGAAATCATTCTATAGTTAACCATACATTCCTATCTGCATAGCTTCAGACATTTTTGTTCCGTTAACAGCCCTATCTTAGTTAATGTAGAGAACTAAAAGCATCACATACTGACTATACTCATGAGATGGGACAAATATTATTTTAAATGAAACCAAGATGGGTGTGTTTGAAAATGCCTGCCCACTAACTTATACTGAATGGTGATGGAGGCACTGCTTGTATTGAGCTAATTTTCAGATTCAGAGAAAACAGATTTGCTTTACCTCATCAAGCCATTAGGGGATGTTTGGCCTTTTTTTCTTTCGGAAGTAGACCTTGAATGGGATTCCACCTGAACCTCACCATCGCCAGGGTGTGAATGTAATTATTAAGAGTGCTTAGTGGGTACACTGAAACATTTTGCCAAATAGAACGTCTTGTTTAATTGTGGCTTATTTTATGCAACAACTTCCAACCCTGACCCGTTGATCAATAAATCGTGAATTTGACAGAGGTTACTGTAAATGCATATTCAATACACTCAACCTGTCCATTGTCATTAAATGTAAACAAACTATTGAGTGTTTATTTTAGTGTGTGTATTGTGGCATGCAGAATGTTTTCTATTACACAGCAGTTGAAGACCGATTTACTTATGGTCAGAGCATGGAAGATGACATGGTTCACAACCAACAAAGTAAAAGGATAATGTGTCTTGTGTTTAAACAGCTAGAAGTATGCCTAATGGACGAGTTTGTGGAACTGGAAGCTCTTGAGTACTTGTTTAACATTTAATTTAAAACCATGGCAAATATATTGCTTTTGCAACAGAACGAACCATTAATTCTGGAGAGAGTGCTTCCCACTAGATATTTTGAACACAGCTGAAGGGATATGCTCCCATTCGCACAAGAGCATCGGTGAAGTAAGATGTTTACCTTCCAAAGGTCTTAAATGTGTCTCAGGTTCTTGGCCCTGTGCTGAAAAGTCCTCCCACGCTCGACTAAATCTCGTTTGTGCAGAGGGACCATTATTCATTCCCTTCTACAGCAAACGTGCAATTTTGCAGCTGTGGACCTACAGCCTAAACAGAAACCCAAATCGATAAGCTCACGACGAACACTGACGTTGCTTCCAGAGAGATTGCAACATGCTTCAGCACTGGTGCGGTCACTGTCTGTGAGCTTGTGTACCCTACCACTTCGTAGACTCATACGTCCACGTCACAAAATAACATGATTGACCGGGGCAGGTGTACCACGACATTTAAAGTGACAGAAATAAATAGTGACATCAGATGACAAATTGACATGTTCAAATTGAGCCCTTATAGGATACTGCACTTGTAGGAGTATTCTAATACATATATGGGATCGTACACGCACCGAGCTATGCGGCCACTTTGTGTTGTCATGATCAGGTTTACTTAGAAAAGCACACCTTTTCTGGCCGTGTTTAAACGTGAGTCGATTAACACGGAATACAAATGTACTCAGCGTACTGGAGAAGTTTAGGTTTGCAAAACAACTGAGTTGCACCTCCGGTAGGGGTATCCCAAGACCCGAAGCCCATGTTCAGGTTCGCTGGGCCAGCCTTGACAGACAGGAAACGCTTGTTCTGTAAAGCGACAGACGCGCTGATTGGCCAGTGACGTCTCACTCACACCCCGAGGAGCCAATCGCGGTAGAGGAGGACGGCGGGACTTCCTGTAATGTGATGCCAATTTGACGGTCAAGCTTGTTAGTCCCACCTTTCTGTGTTTCCCGCACCGTCAATCAAAATAGAAAAAAACGAGCCGAATTCACCGATCAACGCTAGCCCGCCTTTGATAAAATGATCATGTTCGGAGTTTAGATGATCCGATAATCTTCCATTTACTACCACTCACGCTATGACTAGTAGGTAGCACTTAACGCATCGAAGCGTACAACTAATTGGTGAGTTTGTTGAACATTAATGCAAAGCAAACTACGTCTTTTAATATTTGCTAGAGCCCTTAGTGCTATCCAGATATGGCTAGCTAACTAGCTAGCTAACTAGCCTCAATAGTTGACAAAGTAAACATTCATTCTGAGCCGAAATCCCCTCAGAATCGTCGTCGCAAACTGGAGTTTCGCAGTCAACTCCTTTTGGACTGAAGAGTTGGGATGCTTTGCGAGATTTTCTGGGAGTCAAGAGTTGAAGATTACAGAGTTTTGCTCAGTTTCCCCCTGCCTCCCTGCTAGCGCCAGAGCAGCATTTGAAACAAGGAGAAATGGCGTCCGCGGACGTGGACAGCAGTCAAAGCGAGTTTCTGCAGCACGGCGGCGGAGCGGAAACACAGGTATCCGACATTTTATGCAATATTTTCGCCTTCTCCGATCTAGGATAGCAGGATGATTTTGAGAGCATGAAGTTCACACGTTTTACATTTTTGATGCATGGGGTGAAAGCCGTACACTTCCTGTGTTCCCCTCAATAACGGCCACCCACTTTACCCCTCTAAAACCCGCCCATAGTGGGTAGGACACTGAAGCCAGTCGCCTGGGTCGGCTCGCTGAAAGATAGCCGGTTCACCTTGGCCCCGTTAGGTTGCATTGGTTGTCCAGTGTGTAATGGAATATCGTCGTTTATTAAAACAGTTGCGCTCTTTTCGACTGTACCCATCCCCCATCCCCCCTTGTACAATAATTCAGTGCAGACCTGGGAGGGTATTGCATTATGTGCTGTAGTGAGCTAATGCTTGTTTGGGCGTCGATTAGTTCCTCATAACCAAATATGCGTGCACTCAGTTATTGTAGTTTTATAATGCAATAAGAAGCATTTCTGAAAATAGGCGTATTTCTGACAATTATCTTTCTTCCTGTTCCCTGATTGCATCACCGGTTGAAAAAAAATGGATAAAACATCTTAATGACCTTCACCCACGGGGTGTAAGGAGGCCTAATTTACTATTATATTATTTTTGTCATTAAATCCTCAGACTACCGATATGTCAGCCATTCAGCTAACTGGCTCTGACAGATGGGAGGTGTTAACACCCATCTCTACTGTGAAGGAAGACCAGGGCATCGTTCAAGTCGCAAACTCTGGAATTGTTACGTCCAACGGACAGTATTTGCTCGGGGGTATGGCCAACCAGCCCATCTACGTTACAGCATCCGGAAACGAGGTTTCGGCCAATGGAGTCTCTGGCATTCAGTATCAGGTACGATGTCAGAAACAAAAAATAAGATAGTGAAAGGTGAACACAGTATGCTAGAACGCCCTCTAGCTATCAGGAATGTCGCTACATGTGCTGCTAATCGGTATCGTCTCTCTCAGGTCATACCCCAGATCCAGAATGCAGACGGGACGCTGGCAGGATTCTCGACGCAGGGATTGGACGACTGCACGGGGCAGATCCAGCTCATCCCCGACGGGGGCCAGGGAAACCTAAGCATCAGCGTCGCCACGACGACCACCACGGACATGCTGAGCCAGGCGGGCGAGGTGCACTCGATCCAGGGCTTGTCGCAGTATGCCGGGGGGTTGCCTGGCAACATAACCTTCGTGCCCATAAACAGTGCGGACCTGGAGTCTCTGGGGCTGACGGGCGCCCAGACTGTGCCGTTGCCGAGTGGCGTCACCGGGGTGACGGTCGACGGCCAGCTGATCATGGCCGGTGACAGCAACAAGCAGACGCTGGTGGCGGTTAGCAGCGAGGGTGCTAGCGCTGAGCTCTACGTGCCAACCACCGCCTCCTCGTCTTCCTCCTCGTCCTCCCAGCTGCCCGAGACCATCGACGGCACTGGCGTGCTCACGCAGGCCACCGCCGTGTCGGCGGGCGTGTCCGACCCGTCCTCCTCTGAGAGCTTTAGCTCCCACAACAGCCACCTGCAGCAGATCCAGGTGGGCATAGTGACGGTCGCCTATAGATGCTGGTAACCCAGACGCGCAGTCGCCCGTCGCTTTCTAGCTGTTTCAGCCGATCTGTCAGTCAATGGTGTTCTTGGCTCCCATTGGTAGTTGCCTCAATCTGAAGTGTACATTAGTTAAACTCTGTACCCGCCCACTTTGCCCTTCGCCGCTTCAAGTCGTTGAATGTCATTGATGTTCCATTGTTTGGTGTAGCTGCATCTCTGCAGCACCTTGCAGGGTGCCTGGGGACCCTGTCCGGGTCTTCTCCACATTGTGTTTTTTGTTGTTAAAGTAACGGGGGGATTGAACTAGGTGGATTGTGTAGGCTGACAGCAGAACCCCCCCCCCCCCACCCATCCCCCAATCCCCCCCCGGTCCTGCGGGCTAACACCTCACTTACCCCCCCCTCCTCCTCTGGCCCTGTTCTTCAGGTGTCCACGTCCAATGTCTCCGCCATCTCCCAGCAGCCCGTCCTGCAGCTGTCGGAAGACGGCCAGGGGGCTCCAGGCACCCAGGACCTGTCTGACAGCGGTCAGACGCTGCAGAGCGTCCAGCTGGTTAACCCAGGCACCTTCCTCATCCAAGCCCAGACCGTCACCGCCACGGGCCAGATCCAGTGGCAGACCTTCCAGGTATGCTCCCAGTTGGCCCATGTGTCTCGTTATTAAGTTGTAACCCACTTCACACATGTTTAGTAGTGTAGTCATTTAGATGTTTGTTTAGTACGTTTACATAATTTTGTAAATCTTTTGAAGTAAACATTTATTTACAAGATGTCTGTGTTACACCAACATAAACTGACAGACATAACTTTGGTGGATTTATGTTGGGAGTATAGATCTAGTTTGTGTGTGTGTGCGTGCAATATTCAGTTATTTGTTGGGATTAAATTAAATCGATTTTGGTTCAAATTCCCATTCTGCTTTTCGAATCCCAGTTCCGATTCCAGTATTCTTTGGAGAAGAAATACAACATATTTCATGGGGGGAAAATTTGCCTTACTTTTTATTTAATCAGTCAAATGTCGATGTTGTTGATATTGACAGGATTCAGGAAGGTTTCAATTTCCCTTAATGTATAAAAAATTATTTTCTTATAAGCACTAAATAAGACAAGAACTAAACTCTCCCAATGAGGCAGGCAGAGCTTGGCACTGTGTGAAAGCATTGACTATGTAGAATAGCCTTTTTAAATGTGAATTATTATAATTGCATACTGTACATTTACAGGATGTAACTATACTAACTATTTAATTACAGTTTAAAAAGGTGATTAAATGAACAAATAACATGTTTAACTGCTGGTTGAACTCAAGAAAATTAACATTTAGGCCTAGGTGCACAAAAGCTGACCTTGTATGTTAATATGTTACTTAACAATCTTGTTAAATCACAGTCTCTTTTCCAATATAGAATTTAATCCAACCTGTAGAATTCTCATATTCATTTTGTGAATTTCTTTCTTCTAATAATTCAGTTTCTGATCATGTAATGACAATTTTACATTCATTGTCAACCTTTTAAGTTTCACTAGGCATAGGCATACCGTTGGTCAGAGAGCAAAAATACATTCTATTTTTAGAGCGGCGTCGGCGCGCATTGTTAAAGCCCAGTTTAATTACAAGATGAAAATAAATAAATAAATGTTGTAGGCTTATATTGCTAGAAAACTATATTGTAGCATGGCTTTAGCGCTAGCTGGTTATGCCAGCTAGAGAAACAAGAAACAGACACCTCAAAGATGTAAACATAAGTGTCTTGTTACTTACTTAGTTTACCCCCAATGATCATATTATAAAATTGAGACTACCTGCTGTAAGCTACAGACAGTGAAATTGCGATCTTTTGTCAATCTCTAGTTCTGTTTCACAAGCATAATACTAGTGTAATTTAAAATATACACTGAAAATAAATATTTTTTGTATGTTATTAACGCTATAAAAGCATATCCATTTTGTTAGCAAAGCTGTATAACAAGATAATTCTACACAGTGTATTTCTTAGCAGTTTGTTATTGTGTGTAGGTAGGCCTAGACGATATGGCCAAAATGTATATCACTATATATTTCTAAATTATGGTCAATACGATATAATTCCGTTATCGATATGAACAATATAAGCCCCAGAGGCTGCTTAAAACACCCACAACGAAGTACTTACAATCTTCTGAAGAGTGCATTTGCCAAGTCTATTAAATCTCTTCTAAAACTATATTTTAGAAGAAAAAAAGGTACAAATACATGTTTACCTTTTAGCGTTCATACAAACAAGAAATGTGAAATCAGTAAAAATAAGTAAATCTCCAAACTGTCTGTTAGTACAGTATTTACCTATAATGAATAATTGCTATATTCATGTTCACCAGTAGGTGCCAGTTGTGACTGGCGCTGGAAAGATCTCATGAATTAGAATCAGCCAGCTAGTAAGATGGCAGTTCCACAGAAGACGTGACTGTTAGCGGAGGAAGCTGTCATAATATGTAATATTAAGCCTTTGTTTTGTTACATTTGCTGTTGCGCAGTATGTCAGGAAGCACAATTCAACGGGTAGCATAAATCGTCAGAACACCGGTTCTAATTTGAAACAGGTTTTCGATACCTAGCCCTAGTTATACGTCTGGAGAGACACAGTCCTGAATACTATTCTGTGCTGCGAGACTGCGACCATTCTACTTATTAACCAAGTTCAAAGTGTTGAGTAAAACTGAAACCAGCTCGATTGCCAATTTCTATTTACTTAAAATTCTTAGGTTATGGAGTGGCATAGATGCCAGTGAATCATTTGCATGTTCATTTTTATAGCTTACCAATGTTAGCCGGTGCTTGTGAGGAATGCGGACATTGGCTGAGAAATAAAATGTTGGAGTTGAGAGCCAGAAAATACAGCTTTTACACGCTGTTAACTATTTGTGTACTATGTGTATATGGCATGCGTTTAGTAGATGCTTTTATAAAAAAAACTACTTCAAATTATGAAACTTCAGCAGGAAGATCTCATATGGAACATTAAGCATTTACAGAACAAACCGTGAATGCTAGACGACAAAAAAACAATAATTTCAAAAAGTAAAGTTTTACTTTACAGTCTGATTATAAAGACATAAACAATCACTGATTATTACCCTATTAATCATCATCTGTCATCTTAGTTCTTACCACTGACTGACTCACCCAGTTGACACTGACACGCCTCATAGATATGTCTAAAGGTGTGTGTGTGTGTGTGTCCCAGGTCCAGGGCGTACAGTCGCTTCAAGGCCTCCAGCTGCCCCAAGCCCTGGGCCAGGTCAGCCTGCCCAACCTCCAGACGGTCACGGTCAACTCCATGACCCAGAGCGGAGTGCACTACTTCCAGGGAGAGGATGCCAGCAGCCCCAGAGGTTGGTGTGCTGGTCATGTTAGCATCACGTTAGCATAAAGTTGACTTGACTTCAGCTTCTTTCGACGCCCACTCCGCTCTCCAACTCTGGCTCCACACCGACAAGGAATGACTTCTGGCCGGTGTGAACGCAGAGGTCACATGGTTCAGGGGATAGGGGAAATGCTTGTTTCTGTTGTGATGCAAACTGGCAACATGGGTTATGCCTCTGGTCCAGTCTGGGCTGATTATAGAGGAGAAAGACCATTGTACGGACCCTCCATAGAACACGGGAGAAGTACCATTCTGTTAAGTTTCACATAATAAATACATTTTATTTGTAACTCAATTTAAAGTAAAAAAATTGGTGACTACCTATTACCATGTTGGCACAGAGGGGACCCATCAGAGCCTGCCCCCTGTGGCGCTAGCCGCACATGACACCCTCCCCTCCTCTTCCCCAGATATCCACATCAAGGAGGAGCCTGACTCCGAGGAGTGGCAGCTGACCAGCGACTCCACGCTGAACGCCAGCGACCTGAGCACCCTACGGGCTCAGCTGGGCGCCCAGCTGGGGGACGAAAACCTGGAGGGGCCCGGGGAGGGCAAAAGGCTGCGTAGGGTGGCCTGCACATGCCCCAACTGCAAGGAGTCTGGGGGCCGGTGGGGGCACGCACACAGACACGCGCGCACACACACACACAGACACTAGTGTTGTCAAAAGTATCGGTTGTTTTTTTTTTGATACATACTGAATATTTGAAACATTGTCGATACTCATTTACTTTCAGTATTGAATATCGAGTAGGTCAAATGGAGCATGTTCATGGGAAGAAACAGTTCTTCTAGAAGCGCATTCGTGAGGCCAGGCACAGATGTTGGACGAGAACGCTCTAACTCATCCCAAGGTGTTCTGTCAGGTTGAGGTCAGGACTCATGTTCCTCCACACCAATCTCGCTCATCCATGTCTTAATGGACCTTTCTTTGTGCAGTCATGTTGCAACAGGAAGGGGCCGTCCCCAAACTGTTTCCTCAAAGTTGGGAGCATGAAATGGTCCAAAATGTCTTGTTATGCTGAAGCATTAACAGTTCCTTTCACTGGAGCTAGGGGGCCAAGCCCAACCCCTGAACATCAACCCCACAGCATAATCCCCCCCTGCACCGAACATTACACTTGGCACAATGCAGTCAGGCAAGTACCGTTCTCCTGGCTACCGCCAAACCCAGACTCGTCCATCGGATTGTCAGACGGAAAAGTGTGATTCGTCACTCCAGAGAACACCTCTCCACTGCTCTAGTGTCCACTGGCGACGTGCTTTGCACCCCTGCATCCAACGCTTTGCTTTGCACTTGGTGATGTACGGCTTGGATGCAGCTGCTCGCCATGGAAACCAATTCCATGAAGCTATCGTTCTTGAGCTAATCTGACACACGCAACGTTTTGAGGTCTGTAGCTATTGACTCTGCAGAAAGTAGGTGACTTCTGTGCACAGTGCACCTCAGCACGCACTGACCCCACTCCAACTGTGATGTTATGTGGCTGAGGTACTTTCTTATAATACCACTAACAGACTGTAATATTTAGTAGTGTGGAAAATCACGAATGCACAGGTGGAAACGTAACACAGTATCACGCTTTAATTCAGTGAGCTCCCCTAGAGCAACCCATGCCTTCCCAAATGTTTGTGGAAGCAGACTGCATGCCTAGGTGCTTGATTTGATACACCTGTGGCCATGGAAGTGATTGGAACACCTGAATTCAATGATTCGGAGGGGTGTCACAAAACCTTGGTCAATATAGTGTGTGTGTGTGTGTGTGTGTGCATACAGTATACACACACACTAGGGCTGCACAATTATGGATAAAATCCTGATTATTTAACATGATAAATAGCAGCAAAGCTAACACTAGTAATGTCTTGAATGGACTGACGGAGGCCTCTATAAGCGTAGCCAGGCAACTAGGCAACGAACACAATATTTTATTATTAATGTAGATATTAGTTATTTCTAGTTGGGTTGTTCCAGCGCTAGTGCAAACATGGACACACCCCAATCCCTTATCTGTCCCTTTGTTCAACTCTTAATATTTAAGCAAAACCATAAGTGCCCGCGCACGGCAGAGACCGCTGTTGGCGGGGCAAGCCATAGGAATGAATGGGTTTCAGAGCACAGCGGTGTCGCTGGTTCATTCTGTCTGAAACGGCCTTCAGAGACACGTCTCACTCACACACACACACAGGCTTAGAGACACATCACACACAAGCTTAGAGACACGTCACACACACACACACAGGCTTAGAGACACGTCACACACACACACACACAGGCTTAGAGACACATCACACACAAGCTTAGAGACACGTCACACACACACACACACACACACACAGGCTTAGAGACACGTCACACACACACACACACGCTTAGACCTCTCACACGCACGAG
>JAODLL010000015.1:1704172-1726575 GCA_026546735.1 Forbesichthys agassizii
GAATATTAGTGAACAATATAGAGAAAGAGGGAGGGGGGGGGGGGGTAACAACATTTAGCTGTGGGGGAAAGTAAAAAACTAAAGCATAAATACAGCAAATGTGTGGTATACCAGAAGGAAGGGGGGGGGGGCTGAAAATTATACACCCCGTGGCCCAAAAAAGAGAGAGAGAGAGAGAGAGAGAGAGAGAGAGAGAGAGAGAGAGAGAGAGAGAGAGAGAGAGCATTTTAACATCACTTTAATTAGACATCAGTGTCACTATATTCCATTTTATGGTTCAATCAAGGAAATGCTGTTTTTTGGTTTAATACATTTCACATACAAAAATGTAAAAAACATATATAATAATAAGTCTTGACTCAGTATTGACTGTAAACATAGCACCTTTATAATCCCACACTCCCATACATTACCCACCATGTTATAAAAAGTATACTCTAGCATTAATCTTCCCTTCACCATCCCTTTGAACATTGATAACACGCCTTGATCTCTATCAGTCTCTATTTGTTGTTTTCTGGGGTATATAACCAGTGTAGCCTGCCCCATCAAAAAGTTTAACAATCTTTTTTCTTTTTTTTAGAATAAACAAGCAAATAAAAATAAAATATTCTTCAAATGAACCCAACAGAGAAGTCAATGTATAAAACAAATCACAAAGTCTACAACAATGTGCAAAACAATCAAATATCATTTCAATTTCGTTCCAAAAAACTGACAAATACTCTGTATTAATCACAAAGAGAGAGAGAGAGAGAGAGAGAGAGAGAGAGAGAGAGAGAGAGAGAGAGAGAGAGAGAGAGAGATGGGGCGGCTAAGAATAGCATAACTGGATTAGCTCAAGCGCAGACCTTTATTTGCCAGGGTGAGGCTCTTTCGCGTCGACAATCTACAGCTGGTCCAGCAGTCCAACTGTCCCAGTTCTACTATGCACCCCCCCCCCCCTTCCCACACACACACACACACCTTTTCCCGTTCAGCTTGGCACTGGGAAAAGACCTCCACACAAGGAGACATATTGCTTTAACTCTTGTTTAACCAGGCCAGCTGACTGGGCGTGCGTATGAGTGTGTGTGTGAGAGCGAGTGTGTGTGTGCGTGTGTGTGTGTGTGTGTGTGTGTGTGTGTGTGTGTGTGTGTGCGTGTGTGCGTGTGTGTAAGTGAGTAAGTGAGTGCATTTGTCTTCTAAAAGAACGACTTTGGCGATCTACAACCCTGTCTTAGCCCAAAGGTCGCTGCATACTACAAAATGCGTGGCCTCGGGCTGACTTCCAAGCACACTTCACTCAGACACATCGGTTATTTTTGTATAGAAAATGTAAAATTAGCAATATTTATTTATTTATAATGACTTTTACGTGCACACATTGTTTCCTGTGAACAATATTGGCGTAACCTAGACATTCTCCTGTCATTCAATGCCGTCTGTAGTGGGCTTCAGCCTGTCGCGCGTGCACACGTCCGCACGGACAGAACATGTTGGAGGTGCGCGCGCGGTCCGCGGATCTCCGCGTTCCGCAGATGTGGAAAGTACGCCGGAGCCTTTTGCCAAGAAGACACAAGTGTAGCAGACAGCGGAGTGTCTCCGTCCTCCCCCTGTGGCATCGGCACATGCTATAGGCCCCCACTAAGCTGCCCCGTCAATCACGCACGCTCGCATGCACACACACACACACGCAGGCCTAATATATAAAAAATAAAAAGAGGTGCCCAGACAATGCCATCTTTCATTCTCTTCATAAAGGGAATTCAAGTAAAAGATAGCCTACTGTGCGTTTGTGTGACAGACCCAATCAGCTCAAACCCCGCCCCTACGATTCAAAGAGCCAGTCTGGGATTTGCATTTTTCCCACAATTCAATTAACACGCTTGTCAGCCTCTCCTCTGTGTTAACATGCCTTCTCTCTCTCTCCCTCTCTCTCTCTCTCTCCCTCTCTCTGCTTCTCTCTCGTATAATTCCTTATTTATTCATAAACACACATGCGTGCAGACAAGTGACGTGTCTATCCACTTTACTGCGAAGTAAATACATTTAGACCACGTGAGTTTGTGGCGGAGGGGAAACTGTGAGGTCACACCCTGGGACTTGACGAGAGAGAGAGGGAAAGAGGGAGAGAGAGAGAGAAATGCTAAGAATTTAGTCAAATAATAAATTATTACTTTAATAAATTACAACCTGAAATTATAGGCTTCAAAGAACTAAACAAGTTCTCAAAATTAAAAATACTACTAGGTGAATGTGAGAAGACAATTATGTGTGCATGCCACAACCTGAGGGACAGTGAATGACCTTTATGAGCTCCGATGCTCATGTGTGTGTGTGTGTGTGTGTGTACTGTCCAAATTGCGTGTAACAGTTAACGATGTTAACGATGTCCACATTGTTGGACAGACTGTATTTTAGTTTGTTGCTTTGTTTTATTTGTTATGTTTTGGCAACATTGTCTATGAACTTTCATGCCAATAAAGCGAAATGAATTAAATTGAATGAGAGAGAGAGAGAGAGAGAGAGAGAGAGAGAGAGAGAGAGAGAGAGAGAGAGAGAGAGAGAGAGAGAGAGAGAGGGAGAGAGAGTGAGAGCACTGCGTCAGTAGAGGCAGAGAGGATGAAAGTCCCCCAGGACTCTCGGATCAAGAGAGCGGGGCAGACAAGCAGCGCCTTCAGAAAGTAGTGCACCGTGTGTGTGTGTGTGTGTGTGTGTGTGGGGGGGGGGGGGGTGGGTTAGGACTACCACACCGCGCGCAGGAGGCCTCTTGAGGCCAGCGTGACGCAAGAGACGAAACAGCAGCGGCGCGGCTGAACCAGATCTAGCGACCGGCGAGGTCGCGCGTTTAGCCGTCGCAGACAAACTCGCCTGTGCCGCGGGCTCTGCTAACGACGACTGAAACCCCCCGTCCGAGTAATAGCCCGTAATCCCATTCTCGCGGCTAGCGCGCTGTAGCTCTCCGCCACGCCACTCATTAGACGCCATAGAGGCGCCCACTAATCATGCCCGCCCAAAAAAAAGATAACCCAGCTAACGCCAGGTGGCTAGGGCTAATGAATCGATAGACAAAGCTAGCCGAGCTAACGCTAGGCTAGGGCTAATCGATAGACAGTAATCCTGTTGGCGGGGCTGTCGTAGCGTTGCGCCCCTCATTATCCGCCCATATAAATGTCCCGCTAATCATTCACCGCATGGCCATTTGTCCCTCGTGGCGGGGGAAATCATTTTGGGGGGGCAGGGAGGTGGGGAAGGGGGGTGTACATCTGACAGTCGGCAGTCTAGAGTGGAAAAGACAGGATGACAGACGGAGGTGAAGAGCCTTTGTAATGATTAAGAAACATGTCAAGTCTCTGTCTGTCTGTCTGTCTGTCTCCCCCTCTCTCTTCTGTCTCCCCCCCCCCTCTCTCTCCCTCCTATCTCTGTCCTGTGCAGCTCTCTCTCTCTCTTGCGGTCAGAAGGCCTTGCACTGCGACAGTGTCATTCAAGGTGGATCAATCAATGGTAAAACCCTTAGTGATCCATAATGTTAAATCGATGTTGAAGGCTGCTAGCCAGACAAAAAGCCCTAACAGGCCACCGTGAGAGACAAGCTCTCGAGTGGCCTCCGGCCCCACATCATCTGTCTCCACAACACCCTCGCCCCGACATGGCCAGCATGGATCAACGGCGGCAACAACCGGCTCAATTCATTGTGATCACGTCCATTTAAAGACGGTAGTTTGACAAACAATGTACTTTAAATGGATTCTGCGGCGCCTCTGGCAATGAACCCCACGAGCCAGAAATGAAAGAGCTCTAGCCTAGTATTCAACAGCGTGGCTTAAAGTTTACGCAAAAGCCACAGGCTATTTTACACAGCGTGTTGGTTTTGATTTTCAAAACATGCCGAATCAATATCTCATTGGAATACATAGTTCAGGGCACACTAGCATTCTGCAGAGGAACAGCGAGGGCATCCACAATTCCGTATGGGCCAAGGGGTAAGAGTTTGGGAGGTTAGACAGTCTTGAGGGTTAGGTTGACCTGACAGAACACTGAAGATGAAGAGAGAGTTTGGATGCAGAATGGGGAGGGGGGGGGAATCCCTGTCAACACTCGCCTCCAGCAGTGGTGGAGATACCTTTCATGTGTGTATGTGAGGAGACTAGTGTTCTACAGTCTGCGTTTCAGGACCACCCATAGAAGCTCAATGGAGCAATACTGCTGGTAGCCTGCATGTTTCCATCACATTCAGTACCAAGCCAAGACACGGAACAGGAACACCACAGCTGTCAGAACGGGCTGACCCACCGAGCGCCATGCATGGCCTCCATGCACACTGGCAGGTCTGGCCAACACTCTAATCCCCGGAGGGGAGTCCATGAACCAGTATAAGACCACCCCCACACCCGGAGGTATGATGCAGCCGTCTGGAAGGATGTGGGAGAATTCCAGGAATGTCCCAATGTGGTCCGGCCCTGGTTGAGGCATTGGGCCGCTGGTGCCTAATCCTAGCCAATGTTATTGGATTACTGTAACACACACATACACACACACACGCATGCACACACACACCGAGCTAATGCCACACACACACACACACACACACCTGGCTATGCACCGTCAAACACCGACCTAATGCCACACACACACACGCACGCACACACACACACACACACAGTTCAATGGGATTCCAAATCCCATGCAGGGCCAATGCATGTGCACACACACACACACACACACACAGAGCAATGGTTAGTGCTGTGCGTGTGAATCAGAGCTGGTAAAGGCAGTATGGTCCCAGCAGCTTGACAACCATGCTAATCCACTAGCCCCCCTCCCCCCGGCGCCAACCTCTGCTCTCGCCCCAGTCCGTCCTCCCCCTTCATGTCACACCCCCCCACCTTCCCCACAGCCCATACAGCAGATGTAATCATTCATTAGAACCAAGGCAGTTGTCCATTAGGCAAAGCAGCCATTTTGGAAATTGCAGCAAATCTTCCATGAAAAAGACATTTCCTCTAATGCGGTAGTCACGCTCTGAGCAGTGGGGTGGCGGAGAAGAGGGGACGAGAGAGAGGGAGAGAGATAGAGAGAGGGGGAGAGGGAGAGAGAGAGAGAGAGGGAGAGGGAGAGAGGGAGAGAGAGAGAGATAGATAGAGAGGGAGGGGGGGAGAGAGTGGGAGAGAGAGATAGAGAGGGAGAGGGAGAGAGGGCGAGAGCGAGAGAGACCCCCGGCCATAACGCCACCGAGTGAAAAGCAAGTGTGCTGTTTGATTAGAGACGGTGACACCATGGCAGTGGTGAAGAGAATGTAAGGAATAGTTTTATAACAGAGAGAGAGAGAGAGGGAAGGAGAGAGAGAGACAGAGAAAATAGGAAATTATTTGAGAGCCGAGACAGGCGGTAAAATGATCCTCATCACTTCAATTCGTTTAGCGAGAGACTCTGCGACACACTAGGATTAAAGATGAGCGGGCGTGCACACACAGCGCACACACACACACACGCACAGGACAGATGGTCCGCGCCATCTGAAAGAGCGTCTCTAATTTGGGTAAAGTGATAGGCATCTCCTTAACCAATTAGATGCCTCATATCTAAAAAGGCCCTTATGTCAGGGGCCTGTCTGTTATTCTCCCGCGCTCATTAACGACAGCGTGCCAGAAGTGCTTGTGTGGGGTGTGTGCCCGTGGCTCCCCAGGGGGACAGTGATTAACATTTAAGCAGATATGGGAGGTGGAAAATAATAATCACTCCTTGAGGAGCTGTGTTTTTTTCTGAGGCATTTATATCTAACAATGCCCCCCATTCATATACAAAGACATCTATTCTCATTCCATTCGCCTGCTTAAATGTGTCCTTGTGCGCTTCTGATACATTTGGCTGAACCTGCACGACCTCTATCCTCCTCAGAGACGTCTTCGATGGCAAGCCACTGGTGGTAACTACACACACATATTGCTACATTTCTGGACAGGTTGTTGTCCCTCCAGAAGTTTCTTCAACCTCCAAAAACAAAGAAAACAAGAAAGCCCTTCCTTGGAAGTGAAGGACAGGTGGAACACAGTGGTGGGCCCATAAATCTCCTTCTATTGCTGGCCAAGGCCCAGGTGTGATCTTCAAACCGTGTCCACACGACCCAACACATGGACTAAAACCCCACGTCACATCTCTGGTCCCCACAAGGACAGATATCCTCAAACGAGCGATGCTACACTGACATGACAGGGAAGACAGAGAAGGAAAACAGACAAAGGAAAAGCCCATATGTAGAGGTGAGAGAGACAGTGGAAAACAGAACGAGAAAAGTATTTCTAATGCAGCAGCTCTAACTCGGGGAAGTGCAGCTCTCTCTCTCTCTGTAATGTTACGGCGACTAGCATTGTTTTTCTTCGGGGTGCTATTAAGCTCATAGTCCCTTGCTGCTGCTGTCAGATGAGATAGGACAGTCGATTATAACCCCAGATTCTCCCTCTGCCGCACCGCGCACGTCGTGCACACAAAACCTTCCCTTTCTCTTTCTTACAACTTCTGTCTGTCCATTTGCCGCCTAGCAAACCAGCGAGCGCAAATACTGTAAACACACTTGCAGGTGCACTCGTATGTACGTACACGCGGCACACGCAAATCCAGTGTAGGCTCATGAGCTGTGCGGCTACTGCGGTGAAAGGCGGTCTATCCTGGGGCCCAGCTCGTCGGGCAGAAGGGCCGTCACCTCTGACCGAAAGGAAGGGGGGGTGGGGGTGGGGGTGGGGGGGGGGTGATGCACGGAGGCAGGGCAGGCACCGGCGCCAGCAGCAAATACCAAAGCTACTGTGTGTGTGCGCGCCCCAGCGGTAATAATCACCAGGATTAGAGCAGAGCCAAAACACCCAGGGGATCCCCTGTGCCCCCAGCCCAGCCCAGACTGCAGACATCATCCCGCATGCCAAATAGATAACGCACAGATAAATATCAACTAATACTGTTTCTATATTATTATTATTATTGTTATTATAACTATAGTATTATTAGTGTATATAGTATCTCCATCTGCACCCCACCACCACCGTTGTGCATTTAATAACGGCATCAGTTTGAGAGTAAATAACATGTTTAATAGCTTCAGCTCTAGACCCCTCTATGGACACGTCCCCTAACCGCAGGGGTGCAGTGAAATGGAAGTTGATGCGGCCGTCAATGTGTCTGGGAGTGGGATCCAATATGTTGCCAAACAATAGTGAGACGTTGAAAATTGGTTATAATAACTTATTAATAACAAGGCGGGGTGATAGTCCTTCCAGTCGACATGTCGACCTAATGCTGACTAAATGTTACAGATAACTATTCCTGTTTTGACTACATTCTATGGGCGCTTATGTTTCATTGGGCAAGCGCCGTGCCAGATGCTGCCCTCCTGTTAATAGTATTCATCATCAACAACAATTGTTTCAGGTACTGTTGATCGTCTGTGGCATCTATAATGTGCCCAATGAATAGCTACGACACAGTGCCGCATCAACTACCAATCAACACCCTTTTACAAAGGTCCACCGTGAACCCACAATTGTAAGAGAACAGCATTACCATTCTTTTATCTCCCACTATTGTTTGTTATCTTGCAATAGCGCCGTCCCGCCCATCGCATTGGCCCGTGTTGTTCTCCCAGCCAGTGTAAATAGCGCACACATCATGATAATGGCCCACGTTTAGGCTATTGGAGACAGTTTAGAGGGTAAATAAAGGAAAGTGGGGAAGTACATTGTGTAATGGGGGGTTTATAATGAGTGTGATTGCTTTTATGGCCAGCGCGTTGTTGTTCCACACCACTCTCCCCTAGAAATAAATAATAAAACAGTGCTGGACTGCAAACATTCACCAAAGAACTGACTTAATTACCTTAAATTTTTTAACTTGTTCTCCTTCTTGTTGAGAACGCCGGGTACACAGTTTGTAAGCTCGGTCCAATCGGCGTGTAAGCCGCAACTCCAGCCCGTGGAGAACCGCGAGAATAGCCATGTCTCTTTACGGTTCGGTCGGTAGCAGGTACACTTCTTCTGGCCCGGTCGACAGTCGCACGGAACTTCCAAGCGAACATTTTGAACGAGGTGTCTGCCGAAGGTAGTCCCCCCGGTTTTCTGGATGTGTAGAAACACGATCACGTCCTCCCCTTTGATTTGGAAATCGATCGTTCTTTCGAGGTCCCTGACTGGGAAATAGTATTTCTTCACGTAGTGAGGGTCCGGAGTAGGGAAGATGTCCCCTTCGTCCTCCTCGGTAAAATAACCGTGCGGAGACCCGAAATTAATCACCCCGGGGGCCACGTACTGATAGAGAATCAGCATGAAACACACGGATCCCACAACGATCAACAAAAATTTGCTGCTCCTCTCAACCATGGTCCTTCCAGTGCGCTTCATACGCTACCATTTCCCAGTTAAACGAAAGGAGAATAGAGCGTCGGGCTTCATTCTTGCTCTTTCCTTTTGGCGCAACAAATCGCGTTCAATGCGTCGCTCGCCACAATCGGCGAAGTTCATACATGGTTCACGGAGCTCGCGTTACGATCGGGGACACATCATAACTTGGATTGAAATCCCTGAAGCCCGGTCGTTTACTTTCGCTCTCCGATCATGATCATCGCGTGTGGCTCCTTCGTCTCACTGCATCACCATGGAGTTATGTACCCAGGATGCAGCGCGAATTCTACCTTTTCAATAACACCCCCCCCCCCTCTCTCCCTCTCTCTCTCTCTCTCTCTTTCTCTCTCTCTCTCTCTTTCTCTCTCCCTCTCACTGGCTACACAATCGCACAAACCGAATGGAGACATGATATATATTTTCTTGGTTAACGTACAACGCCGCTTCGTATACCACAACATGCGGAGGGTCCGGAGTAGGCACAATGTTTTATTATTACCACAAAGAACGCAGCAAAATCAATACAGACATCCGTTCTTAAAAGAGACATTGAATATGGATTCTGCTTGAAATGTTATATCCACACTTGCCAATATCCATCACTTGTTTTCTAAGAATGCAATATTTATTATAATAAAGACTTAACTTGAGTCTTATGACTTTAAGTTTCAAACACTTTAAGACAAGCAATGCGATCATCATCGTTTGTATAATGTAAGATAGCCTATGAGTTTGTCAAATTAATTAGTAATTGTTGCATTACGTTAGAGTTATTTGAAAAAACAAAGTATGCCTAGTCCTATATTAGGTCTAATATAACCTTGCCTAATAGCCTATTAGTAACAGTAAATAAAAAGGAGTATGCTCATTCAAATAGCCTACTACAGCATTTTGGGAAAAGTAGACTATTCCTTTAAACGTACATCAAATTAGTAAATTAACAGCTCATCTACAAATGGAAAGGTAATTAACCGGTGATTTTTTCAAGGCACTTACAAAAAATGCTATAAAAATGTTAATACATTATTGTTCCAACTTGCTGTTAAAAGAAGATATTTATTCAACAGCCATGAGATCAACGGTTCTTGGTCGTTGACCTTGCTAGTCACTATTCCACCGCTAGTGGTCAGCAACGAGTAGCGCGGCCAACCGCAGACTATAGTCTACTTGCAGCAGAGGAATTGTCAGGTGGAGCATACTTAGGCCTATATGTCTTTCCCAGGGGCAATTACTGTCGAACATGTTTTGACTAATCACATATATGAGTGGAACAGAGACATGTTTCAACCGCTGGATGTGGAGATAAGCTTGTCTTTTGTAAGACTACTAATCTTTTCAGTATTTAATTTTGCATTCCCGTTGGCTGCACATTTCTTTGCATTTAATCCATATGTACACAGCACGCTTGCACAATAGCGATATGCCGGCACTTATTGTAGGCTACTAATAGGACAGATAATGAACACTCTGCACACATACGGCAACTATGGTAACACACACACAGACATGTTTCAACTGCTGAATGTGGAGATGAGGTTGCAGACCCTGCAAGTTCCCTGCAAGCCCCAGGGGTGTGATGAACATTAGGCCACCACATTAGATGTTGTTTGTGTTTGACGGTAAACAATGCTGGGTCTTTGCGGGTAGCCTTGGTGGAGTAGGCTGCGTGGTTACAGGGAGGTAGGTGGAGTGGGCGTGCGTGCGTGCTGACACCAACGATTTCCTCCTGGGCTGCATTATATTCTTGCTGCACCTGAGCCTCCGTCAGTGCGAGAAATGTGTCTCTCGGCCTAGCTGTCACCTGTCAGAACTCGCCAATTAAATGTCACGGTCCAAGCTCATGCAGCACATCGGCCCTTTGTCCACACCAGGCAGTTTCCCACAGTTGTTTACAATTCTCGGTTTCACATCCACCTCCACCCACATACACACAGCATGTATCACACAGCTGGGGGGTGTACAAAAAGCACACGTAGACTTGTGTGTATGGTCGCTGGTGAAAAAGGCTTGAACATGACTCGTGACGCCATACACACTCTGTGTGACAGAGTAGTTGTATAATAAGCTGCAGTGGTGCAACCTTTGGCCAAGATGGACAAGCACATGCAACGCCAAGCAAAATGGCCTGATAGCCTCCTTACAGCTATACGTTATTAAAGGTGGTGTCAGTGACGTGTGTGCGCTAATACACGTTTTTTGTCCATCCATCCATCTTCTCCCACTTATCCGGAGTCGGGTCGCAGGGGCAGCAGCTCCAGCAAGGGACCAGTTAAGAGCATAGGCCTGCACAGGGAACAGAACAGGCATGCTTTTTGGTCTACGACTGCCTTTGAAGGTTTAGGCAAAGTCAAATTCAGTGAATATCTCCACGTGCTAGCGGCCTGTTCTGTGGGTGCTCAGAAAAAACAATCTGGTGTTGGCTTTGGAAATGGACACACATAAAGTGTGTAGATTGGGTTTTATTGTGTCTTGTACAGCATCTGCTCTCTGCATGGGCGATCGAGGTTTTGTGCCCCTGGTCGGACAGACTCGCCTTCACCAGCATCCATGAACCCACCTCTGATTTGTTTCCATATCTCCCACCATATTGTAACCTCTCTGTGTGAGCTTTCCCACCAGCATATGTAGGCTATTGTACACCCACCCTGGGAACACCCACCCTGGGAGCACCCACCCTGGGAGCACCCACCCTGGGAGCCCACCCTGGGAACACCTACCCTAGGAGCACCCACCCTAGGAGCACCCACCCTTGGAGCACCCACCCTGGGAGCCCACCCTGGGAGCACCCACCCTTGGAGCACCCACCCTGGGAGCCCACTCTGGGAGCACCCATTCTAGGAGCACCCACCCTGGGAGCACCCACCCTAGGAGCACCCACCCTGGGAACAGTTGTACCTTGCAAGCTCAGTATTGTCACTTTGCTTTTGTCTGAGAACAAATACACAATTCCAAAGTGTTTTTTTTTTTTTGTATATATGATGCCAAAAACGTTCCTGTTAGCTGGCGATATATGACTATATAGGTCAGGGGTATCATATTCTGCCCTGCATGGTTTAGATGTCTCCCTTTCCCAACACATCTGATTCATCATAATGGGTCTTCATCAACCTCTGCAAAAGTCTGATAAGGACCCATTCATGCCCACCCCTGATAGATGATTGGACCACCATCAACCACCAGCCAATCAGAACAGGAACCACATAATGGCGTCAGCTAACCTAGTATCCAGCTGGACTGTGACTGTGACTTGGTGAAGGTTTCCACACCGGGTGCATCCTAGGATAATGGAGGCTGTCGGTCTAGGTCAGCGTGCATCTCCACGACTACGACTCCGAGAAATCCACGGAACTTGTGCACTTCGTTTGTCTTTTTTTGCCTGCTGAACCAGCTCACGTCCCGCCGGCAGACGAACTTCCACATCCATTCATTTGGCAAGATGACCCCAGCGTGAGCGTCTGAAAGCAACCAGCGTGTGTGAGCGGGTCCTAAGCTTGAATAATTCACACGACTTGCAAACATGTTATTTATTTGCAGCCTAACAGGCTGTCACTGCACTGTTCTCAACCGCACAAGTATGAGCTCTGCTTCCCCCGGCATTATCCTGTAGTGTTAAATAGTGTGAGATGTTTGAGTGTGTGCGTACATGCGTGCGTGCGTGCGTGTGTGTTTTGCTCTGCCATGTGCAGTATCATTATTATGAGAGGTGTTTTAAATAAGATGGATGCCACAGAGCAGGTTTTGCCCTCTGGCTCGGTTAGAGCGAGATATGACACACTCTTTATCTTCACAACCACTTTATTGTTGCCTTTGCATAATGATCCTGTTTAGATGAATATTTCCAAATGCGTTCCAGATGCTTCAGGTTTCATAGCATTGGAAAAGCATGTGCTTGTCTCTTGAATTGATTAATTTAAATTATTTTTGTATTTTACATTATTAGAATATGTTTTATTTAAATTGTTTTCTCAACTCATAATTGTGGAAATTAGTTACAATATTAATTAATTTAGTTAATCACCATATTATAATTATAGACAGATAGACACACAGATAGATAGATAGATAGATAGATAGATAGATAGATAGATAGATAGGTAGATTCAGCTAATAATATACAACATGTATTTCCAACATTTCCGTCATGCTTTGTCCAGGCAACAGGCTATGAAAACACAGTAAAAAAGTGACAACTCCTCCAAACTAGGGCACATGGTTTTCTTCTTGAGGTATGGGAACAATTCACCCCAATTTGTTTTAATAACAAACAAACATGGGTGCAAAATTAAGTCAGATAATTGAACAATGTGCTTTTGTCACAGGGCTCAGAAATGAATTTTCCCCTAAATCTTCTGATCTTTTTCTGACAAAAATATTTTCTTTGAACCGGCCTGGGGTGTGTGTGTGTGGGGGGGGGGGCATCTTGCCTACATTCCAAAGTGTGTGTACACTTATGTTTATATGTGACATGCACTATACTAGTGTAGTGTAGTGCCCACATGAGTGTGTGAGTCTTTGCATAGGCATACACTGTATGTGTGTGTCACCTTGACAACCACCCGAATGTTTGCATCTCTTCTGGAAATCTTATTATTAATGTTCAAGCTCAGGAGACACTTATAAACCTCCGACCTCATTCTGTTCCAGTTATCATCTGTGAAACAATACTGAAACAGCCCTCGTGCTCTCGCACGTGTGCACGAGCATGTTTTCCTTGGCCCGTGAGTGAGCCACTGTCTCTAGCTGCCCTGTGCAGGCTTGGTATTTTCTAGTGATAAGATGACCTTTCACCTTTACCACTGGATGGAGGTTTTCTTTGGGCAGAGCAGAGATCTACTCTAATTCTTTCCTCGCAGACATGACAGATTTAAAGGTGTTAGGTTACCGGGAATCGGTTTATCACACATTTCACGGCAGTTGTTAAGTGATTATGGGTTATATAAATGACGATCTGTCTAATGGCCACTGAATGACATAATATGGTTTTAATAACTCAGATGTCCTATAAAGGAATATAATAATATATGCTACATTATATACTGTTTATACACTATACCTGTTTCTGTCAAGCTACTCTTATCTGGTATAAGCAATTTATTAAGACATAAGCAGAATGCTAGAAAAGTTTATGTTCTCACGTATGTGAGCATCTAACCATCAGGCCTGCAGCAACCGAACCATACAGCAACAAACACCTGGATGAACCAACACAAGCTAAAAACAGACACAGACAACCAAACAGAAGGAAGAATGAGTAGGGGAGGAGGTGGGTGTCCTTCTATGAACTCAGCAATACAGATAAAATGGCGGAGAATATTGTAAAGGAAGCTCCTTTTTCTACGGGCCAATGAACACGCAGACTTCCATGGCTTGCCAGAACTAACAATATATTGGACACGTTCAAAATGGAAATGGAAATGGATTCCCCAAAACAGATTAACAAAATGTTTTTTACCAGTATTTCCTTAATTAGATTAATCTGGTGTCAGAAAATATGTAAATAATAGATTAATGCCTCATCTCCACTATACTCTATGATATTCAAGTTCTTTCCCATCACAAACAGGAGTTTAGCCTTTTTTCAACCAGTTTTATCAGTTTGCAATTTACAAATTGTGGATCTGTCATCTCGGAAAAGTCCTTCCCTGAAATTCTTTGGGATTGTATTTACATATAGTAGACGGGCAGTCTTCAAGCAAGGGTATAGTCCACACCGCAGACAGAGCAGATTCCGGCTTTTCGTTGGGAAAATGCCTTGCGATTGGATAGGAATGATATTGCGCTTCATATCAATTCTCTCTGTCAACATTTGCCTTGGGAAATTTAGCCTGTACAATGGCAATGGACTCAAATAACCAAAGCTCTTTGTTTGAGTGGCAGGCAATATGATCTAGCTGCTACTCCCGTTCTTGGAAGACAACGAACAACTAATGTACGTTGCCACCCTACCCCCCACTCATTCTGTCTCTGTAACCTCACACTATCCCCCGCTCTATATTGCCCCCCCCCCCCCCCCACACACACACACACACACACATCTTTCTCTTTCCTTCCTCCTCCAACGGTGCCACCCACCGTTGGAGGAAGAATTGTTATCGGGTTCTCATGTGGAGAAACCCACGCAGCTTTTCCGTCATGATGCTCTTGAACCGGAATAAATGGACGGTAATTGTCGGTTGGTGGCGGTTGGGCCCTGCGTGACCTGTGTATAGGCCTGCCACCAACCCTCTTTCATCTGCGCCTGCTGACGTCCATCTTCTTCAATCTTACCGGCCAATTGTGCCGCATTGCCGTGACTGATTGGCAAATCAAATATTCTATTGATAGCGGCAGAGGCCTGCTGCGATGTCGTCTCTCTGTCGTGAACAGATTGCTGACAGGAACCCAGTCACCTAGTCAGAGAATCAGGTCCAAATTACATCTCCCCGGTCTCACAGGAAATGCACCAGATGGATGCTGGGTAGGAGAGACGGAATGAAGAAAAAAACTGAACTATGTAAATGTTCTTCCACCTCTACAGTTTTCCCCGTATCCTTCCATTCCTATGGCTGATAAGCATCTAAGTGAATTACGGCTAAAATGATCTGCTGATGGGTATTAAAAGAAGCTAGCATGCATGCACGCAACGCCTGTTGGCCCCTCGATCCCTCCCACTCTTCCTAAGCGTAAGCAGATTAACGTTAATGATCTAAAGTGAATTAGATATTTAATCATCTTATCATCTAAGCCTCGTCAGGTCATAACTCAGCACTGATCTGAAGTGGCATCTGCTTGACGGCCAGACGCCGGACACCAAATTCAGCGGCCGCTCCAACGAGTCCCAAAACATCAATATGGAGATGAACACCATTGCCAGCTGTGATTGGTCACAGGACCTCTGCTCTTGAGCACAAACAGCAAAGGAATGGACCTGACCCTTTGCCACTGATGGAAAATAATCTATTTGGGAAGACCTCTGACGACTCATCCAATCTCTCTTCTCCCTCTTCAACTGGTCTCTGATCCTATTTGCCCCCCCCCCCCCCTTCCCCACCATCACCGTGTTTTCTATCACCCTCTATCTGAACCTGCGCTGATTGAGGTTCATGCACTGTGATTTCACACACTTCGTTGCACCTCCTTTTTTTCTTGGCTCTCTCGCTATCTACCACGTGTGTGCATGCACACACACACACACACACAATGAGTACATCCTCCCCTAGCTGACCTTCTGCCTCCTTCACTGGGGCTGTCCTTGCCTGTTTCTGGTGTCGGCCATACTTGCCTCTGTCTCTCCTTTCCAACATGGCCACCTCTCAAACACTGCATTGTGGTGAGCAGATATAGTTGTGCCTGTGTGTGTGCATGCCCGTCTTAGTTAATGGGGAAGTCAGGGATTCTGGTTCAAAACCAAAGCACTTCCCCCGTCACTGCCATGGGTGCCCCCACACGGAGCGTGCACACGGAGCGTGAACACGGAGCGTGCACACAGAGCGTGCACACAGTGCGTGCACACAGAGCGTGCACACAGAACAGCCAGCCAATGGGCCGTGACGAGATATTCACTGAATTTGACAAAAAGTGTATTGGATTTCAATTGCTGACTCCACTTTAAGTCCACTTTCCACCTCAAGGAATTGGAATTATGTGCTCAGGAACCAAAATGGGAACACAATTTATCCTGGTATTGTTTTGTGGTCACATGTTCCTGTGAATACTATACACATTCCCTAGGCAATATGTTTGATACTCTTTGGATGGTCTTTAATGGTTATTTTAATGGC
This sequence comes from Forbesichthys agassizii, assembly GCA_026546735.1. NCBI lineage: Eukaryota > Metazoa > Chordata > Actinopteri > Percopsiformes > Amblyopsidae > Forbesichthys > Forbesichthys agassizii. The sequence goes on from JAODLL010000015.1 coordinate 1,720,299, forward strand.
ATGACGTTACCCTTCAGTGATGTTTTATATTTCTGTATAATTGCATTTTTGATCAATGTTTGTTTTTGTAAATTGAAAATGATTCATATAGTTTTAACATAATAATAATAATAATAATAATAATAATAATAATAATAATAAGCAAACTGCCATTCCTGCCATTGTTAATCTGCAATGCACAGAAGAAAATAACCACATTTAGCCAGTGTTCAAGCTCTGGTTGGACTGCCCTTATAATAATCAGAACTAACATCGTTTGTAGGCATGACAGCTGCAACCAAACCAGAATGAGGGCAGGGATGAGAAATCTGGCAACGGTTCTGAGGCAATTGTCCAGTGTCTGCTCAAAAACGCATTTGATTTGTCACTACAAATCATTTCTGTCGCCCAGGGTTCTGAAATACTAGCCTGGCTCGGTCCAACTATTGCTCTCAGTTCCGTGTTAGCTGAGATCATAGTCTGCAATCCTTGGTCGCTTCAGCGTTCACTCAGCCACCCTGGATGGTGCGACCAATCAGTGACTAGTGGGTGTGGCTAAGTGTGATGCCGTTGTGTGTTTCGTAATGGTGGTAGCGTCAGATAATAATAATCTTTATTTATATAGCACTTTTCATACAGACTTGCAGTTCAACGTGCTTTAGTTCAAAAGTGCCATAGGTGTTTTTCCCACTGCAACAACACCGGTATGGTGACCAGGCCTTCGATGAGATTTATATTTCATAGCAACATAAGAGGTTTATGAATGTTAATATAACAAAAATAGATAATGTGATACTGAAATGACATACTGTAACAACTCAAATAAACTAAGAAATAAACTAAAATAACAGCAGATTAAGCTAGACAACAGATGACTGATGAAACGATACAAACAGTTGTAGCAACATCGATTGTTAACAACTACCAACAATTATCAACGCGTCCCAATAGAGCATGTCCATACGCCACAGGGAGGGGCAACACCGTGGCACAGTGGCCTCACAGCAAGAAGGGCCTTTCTGTGTGGAGTTTGCATGTTCTCCCCGTGTCTGCGTGTGTTTCCACTGGGTGCTCTGGTTTCCACCACTATCAAAAACATGTCAGGTTCACCCTCCAGTCAGTGTCATGTGACCAGTGACACTGGCTCCCTCCAATCAGGAGTTGGTCCCTGGGCGCTGCACAGCGGCTGCCCACTGCTCCCTTGAGGGATGGGTTAAATGCAGAGGGTGAATTTCACAATGTGTATGTGACAATAAAAGCACCTTTAGTGACAAGTGCATTTTGGGTGTGATTACAGCATGCTAGTGGTGGGTAACGGTGTATAACCTGTATACATTATGTTTTCAATCAGTGGCAGCATTGTGAAGGCCCAGTGAGCTCCACAGCACACACTGTAGGTCCTGAGTTTGTTGGGAAAAGAACATTGCACATACAAAGGCCTATGGGCTTCATTGAAATTGAAATAGTATCTCTGTGAATTGAATATGAATAGGTCATGTATGTTGTGTAACACAATGAGGACATTCTGCAGTCATTATCCCGTAAAATGGTGGTTGCTTACGACAACTAAGACCTGTTCTACTATTGACATATGCAATTGACTTAAAGTCACTTTGGATAAAAGCGTCTGCTAAAGAAAAAATAAGAGAGGCTACATAGCAAGACATTCATTTGTCATTCATTTCAAAGAGACACAGTGTGGCGATTTAATCATGGACTTGGGATAGCTGGTCCAAACGTCTACTTTATTGGTTTTGGGTGACGTGGTGCAGCAACTCAGAGATGGACAACCAGCGGAGATGTGTTCATCTCACATCCCTGCCTCTTCTTGGCAATCCACAAAAGAGGAGAATGTGATTGTGACAGCAGCCGTATTTCCTGCAATTTGCCACGTGCTGTTACATCTACCATGTTCTTCAATGAGAGTCCTAAGACCGACTCAGTGTGTCCCACAGAATAAATGTTGGCACACATTACTGGACAGTGATGGGGGGAAGATAGAAAAGCAAAGAGAGAAATAGGTATTTAGTAGAAAATGGGGAATGGGTGATGAAGAGCGTTCCAGATTAAACAGAGGGATTATTGTCTGGTGATGAAGGTCAGTGGTCCAAGACCACAGGTGGTTTCCAAGGGAACCCGATCAAAGACTGGCTGCTCTGCCTTTTGACTGCAAACGACCACTACCAAGACAGACATCAAAAGACACCAAGCCTGCCAAACTCCAAATCAACGCGCGTGCATGTTAGCGTGTGTGTGCATCCCTGCCTGCAATGCATAACACATGCTTGCATGCACACACACACACACAGACAGACAAACACACACTCAAAGCAGAGGCAGGAGTATGCTTAGTGAATTTGTCCAAATGTCCCATTACGCTTCCTCAACATTACACCAGACGTTCATACAGAAGAAGTGAGGACATTCGTATGTGCGGTTAACTGTGTTTATGTCTGTACGTGTGAGCTAATCTGTCTTGGGCTCTTGCTAGTCTTATCTACCCTCCCACCGCACAGGCTCCAAAAGATAAGCACGTTTTTCTGGAGGAAATTAATGATATTACTGCGCTCTGCTCTTTGTTCTCCCAGGACAGCGTGGCGAGGAAGAGTGTACATGAACCGCTTTTCTGTTTCTTTGCTGCTGGTGCTAAATATTGGGTTTCATGGCACGTAAACCTGCGAGTTGTCGCACTTGTTCATTGTAATAGACAAATGCCCCTGTGGATAAGGAAAATGGACCTCTATTACAATGGGATAAAGCCCTCTGTACATTAGATTTGGCCTGGGTTTGCCGTGGCACCTAATATAATGCATGGTTGGATCAACGATTGACTCAAACGTTAGGTCGTGGATGAATGAAATAACCCGTAAAATAAACCATTTTCTGTCATTCTTTCATCATGAAAGCAAGGTCACCTCCTAGCAAGGTTCCCATTCAGAAAATAGCACTGATAGATGTGCCTTTGTCAAGGTGACGTGTGAATAGTTAAATGGTGCATTGCCTGCTCATTGACCGGACAATGAGTCGTTAAGATGAGAGCTTGGTTAAGTTGACCCCATCTCCCCCCCCCACACACACACACACACACAATTTCAGAACTGATTGTCAGTCATTCAAGACACAATCAGATGCGAAAGGTAATAATGAAAGAGTTTGAGGTCCTTTTGTATCGTATTTTTGCAACACAATCGTGTCAGATTTTTATTATATTAGTAAAAGGACAAAAAAATATTAAAACTTTAGCTCCCTACTTGATTTTCTTGTTATAATTTGTTGTACTACATGAATCAAATCACCAAATTGCAGCACTTTTTTCTTTTGCGAAACACGCCACACAACGTCATAAATATATAATCTGGTCTCGTGTTATTATTTTTAATATCCATCTCCAGCTTACTGTTGCCTGTCATGTGGATATTTGTTGTGGACTAGCAGTTCATTTAAGACAACTTCTACATACAGTAAGTACCGATATAACCAGCCTCGTGATACCACGCGCTGATCAAGCTTTAATGTGACACAAGTACACAAGTATATGTCATAAAAGTGGTGCCAATGCATTTCCAGCAAACTTCATGACGTTCAGTCGGACGACTTAACTTTACCAATCAGCATGTTTAAAATCAACTAAAGTGCCAGTGTAAACCGAAAGGTATGACGCTGATGTTGTCATCTTGGGATAACAGGTTAGCTAGCAGCTAGCAGTAGGGCTTCGTATGGAAAGAAATCTGGTGATATGATACATATCACGATACAGGGGGCACGGTTCGATATATTGCGATAATTATTTTTTTGTAAATAAAACCATAAACCGTAATTTAGAGAATTGACACAGTATTGCCCAAGGTAATATCGTGTATCATTATTTTCTTACACCCCTGGCCACTGATTGCTCCAATTGGTCTCTACACGGTGACAAGTGGCAAATTAAATTGCCGCTTGCATTAATACGACTAATATTTATTCTTTTGTTTTCACAATTCTAATCAGTCTGTCTGCTCCAATATCCCTACCCGCCTCCCCCACATCTCTCCCCCCCATCCCCCCCCCCTCCCCCAGCAGCTGTATCATTAGTATGCCATTGGCTGCAATCATTGATTCCCACAGCAGATCAGCCATTCTCTCCTTCCAGCCGCTGACACGGAATTCTGACGAGCCCCATGAACTTTATTGCCTTCAGCGTTCCGGCTCTTTCCCTAGAATTCCCAGCGGATCAGCACTTTCCTCCCCTCCAGACCTTTTCTAATTATCCTGTCCCCGCCTTTCAATAAATAATTACAATATAGCTCATCCATCAAAAGCGAAACATTGATAACTGCGGAGCTGAAGTCCGACATCGGCTGTGTGTGTGTGTGTGTGTGTGCACGCACGAGTACTGGGAATTTGTGGGTCTTTGTAAGTCTGTAAGTGTGTAACAACAAATAATAATCATATACATCATGTGAGACGAGATTGATCAGTGAAAATATGAGTTAGTGTTATGGGAGCCGTGTGTGTGTGTGTGTGTGTGTGTGTGTGCAGGCTTTGAAAAGTTCTAACTGGATGTAAAAAAACAAATATGGCTTGACTAGGAATTAAGACAAGACAAATTGCCCCCACCAAATCTCCCCCCTCCCCCCTCCCACACACACACGCACACACACACACACACAGACATATATCTGAATTTGGATTATCTTTAAACACACACCTGGATATGCTAATCCCAGTGTCTGCAGAGCTACGGGGTTTTGTTGGTGCCCGTGATTGGTTGCTATCTCTGTAGACTGCAGGAACAGCCAGGCAGGCAGGCCTCCCGCCAGGCTCAGCCCAGAGAAGACCTCTGATAACGGGGCAGAGACGTGTGAGAGCTGCCGCCTGCTCGCGCCTGGAGGAACCTCCGCCGGAGGCTTCCGTCTGAAACCTCGGCCTTAATGAGTTTATGTGACTGGCGGCTCTAGTTGTTGTGGTCCAAACACGCCCACCGGTGTGTTTGGGTGGGGAGAGGCGAAAAATAATACCACAAGTGACTCACCCACACGCATAGGCCTACCTGGTCGTCCATACGGCCGAGGGAAGGGTTAAAACCCAGAGTTAAGAGTTTGTTTTTTCCGGTGGGAACCCAAAAGCATTCATTACTGAATGCTGTTGCTTGAAGCTGTGCTGTGCATGTTAACAGGCCGCCAGCCCCGTGGCCTACTGCTCTCATCATAATGCGAAGCCAATTGCACACACTCGCCCGACGCACCCGCCCAGACACTGCATCCACGGTCTCTAAAAATAACACTTTTTAACATTTCTCCAATTTCCTTTGTCCCCCTCTCACGGCACGTTCCTCCCACCGCTCGGTTGCCGCGGTTGCATCGCCTCTGCACTCTAATTGGACCAATCACACGTTGCCGGTGACACAAACAGCGGGAAATTAGTTTTCATCTCAACCTGCCGATTCCACCTGAACTCCAGCCCTGCAAATGTGCTAAACACACAAAGACAACTGCATGTAACTCTCATATAGAGCCAGCAGGCTGGGACTGTAGGACTACAGATGTATATTATAGGGCGCTGTTTCGTTTTGTTCAGGAGATAAAAACACTGTTGTTAATAAAATGTAGAGAATATGTGCGGGAATTTTTGATAGTTACCCAGTAATGTCAAAAGAGAGACAGAAAGATGCAGAGATAGGCCTAGAAGATGGATTGCTGCGTGCATGTTCAAACGTGAAAAGAATGAAGTGTGTAAGCGAGCAGACATTTATCTGTTAGGCTACTAATCATAATAATCAGTCAGGCAGTGCCACCTCATTTTGGGGTTTCTGTTGAAAAAGGATTTTAAAATGAATTTACATGATGATTTCTATTTTCTGAAGTGAAAGTATTTTAAGTGCGCTAAGAGAAATATCCCATTATAGATAATTAGGCTATATGAATTAGCCTATGATATAAATATAAATCTGGAATTAAAACATTTGTATTGCTGTTTTGATGCTGTATTAATAAATACATAATTAAACTATTGACATGTTTTGCAGTCAGAAGGTATCACTGCAGCTTACTGCCAGTTTTCGCATGTCTTCTTAAGTTGTCGCCCATCCATCAGACTACCTGCTATCTGCTGAAGTCAGGTTGGGCAGCAAGAGTCCAACACTGTGGTCGAAAACAGATGGCCTCAACCTTGTCCGGCCGAGGCCCACCTTTCTGAGCTGGTATCCAAGGGAGTCTCCTCTTGGAGTCTCCTCTTGGAGTCTCCTCTTGGAGTCTCCTCTTGGAGTCTCCTCTTGGAGTCTCCTCTTGGAGTCTCCTCTTGGAGTCTCCTCTTGGAG
>JAODLL010000015.1:1728706-1742829 GCA_026546735.1 Forbesichthys agassizii
CCCCCCCCCCCCCCCCCCCCCCAAGGTGCAAGGTCAGTGCAGAGTGTTCAAAGTATCTGTAAATGTCACCTGCTCCTCGGTGTGTGTGTGTGTGTGTGTGTGTGTGCACGCAACAAAGACCATTGGGAGAGGTCAGCTTTGAGCCATATGGCCCCAACCGCCTCCAGTGTTCACAGAGAGAGAGAGAGAGAGAGAGAGAGAGAGAGAGAAGCTGAGTCCAGAAAAGAGTCCCCTACACCAGTTGTTACTGAGACTAATTGTCCCCCCTCAAACACACCTTGTCCATGTCTCCCACCAACACTGTTTTCCAAACACCAATCAGAGTAAGCCAAATTCCTGAGCAATGTAAAGAAACATATTTGGAACATCGGAAAGAATAAACTAAAAGCCAAAGCAGACTACAATGTTACCTGGCCCTAAACAGAAAATATGAATGGTCAGAATATCTCTTTACTGTCACAGATAGAAAACAGAGGCAGACCCTGACAAGTACAGGCTCAGTGGCCACACATATGAATGGGCAGAATATCTCTTTACTGTCAGAGATAGAAAACAGAGGCAGACCCTGATCAAGTACAGGCTCAGTAACCACACATATGAATGGGCAGAATATCTCTTTACTGTCAGAGATAGAAAACAGAGGCAGACCCTGACAAGTACAGGCTCAGTAACCACACATATGAATGGGCAGAATATCTCTTTACTGTCAGAGATAGAAAACAGAGGCAGGCCCTGACCAAGTACAGGCTCAGTGGCACAAATTAACAATTGAAAAAGGAAGATATAAAAAAAAATCAAGGCAACCAAAAGAAGACAGAATAGGTGGTCACTGTTAAACAGGTGAGGCTGAGACAGAAATGCACTTCCGCTTTAAATGCAAAGAATTTAGTAAAGACAGTATTACTTTAATAAATTAGAATCTGAAATTACTGGCATCAAATAACTAAATGAGTTCTCAAAATTAAAAATACTACTAGGAGAATGTGAGAAGACATGTCTCGCTGCCAAATATGTTTGCATGCCACAACCTGAGGGAGTGAATGACCTTTATGAGCACACACACACCGCTTTAAACGTATTTCCAAAATAATATATATCCCTGTATGAGTCTACTTTTTTTGTACAAAAATAACGTAACTATAGGATGTAAAGGTATAGTTTGTTTTTCTGGAGAAAGTCTGTTGATATTTGAACTCGGTCAAAACAAAAACACCTCTCCCTTCAATAACATCGGATGCTCTCTCAGAAGCTCTGAACACCTCTGTTTCTATTTACAGAGCCAGGGCTGTGTAGAAACACCAGAATATTATTACTTTGGAGAGATTCAGAAATAAGAGTTTGCTTAAATGTGTACAAATGTATATATGTACTGTAATTATTCTATTTAGAGTATCGTTTTCTTACAATTGCTGATGTATGACTTGTCCAACTATTGGCAAATGTTATATATGTAAGTCGTTGGATACAATCAGCGTCTACCAAATACAGTAAATGTAATAGTAATCATCTTCTTGCTGACCTTCCAAATGGCTACCTTTACCTAAATTGTTTAAGATAGAGCTTAAACCAATACTGGATTTTTTTGGATGTAATTTCATTACACGTGTGGGGACAAGAAGTGTTGCTCTTCCTCAATAAAAACACCAGTTCTCTAGTTGGATACACGATAACAGCCATGTAAGTCCATATGATATAATCACTGCATCATCGTCATATATCAATGGCAATACAGATATTCTGTCTCTTGGGATACTCATTAGGGGGCAGAACAGTAGTGGCTATAGATAGTGTGGTTGAAAAACAAGCCCTGCCTGTAAGCATCTTTGAGCAAGACACCTAACACAATCCTGCTCCTGCAATACCGCTAGCTATAGTGACACTTTGGATTGAATTTCAGATATAAATGACAAGCTCTAGTTCATGTTCCCTTGCGTTAATCACCATTACATGGTATCAGGTTTGTGTTGTATTGCCAGATGTAGATTTCTTAGCAGTGTTCAACATGTATAATTCATCAGCAATATTTTTGCTGTCGCGTTTCCTCTCTTTGACCTTTATTTACTACCCTGCGACCACAGAGGGCCCTGTGACACTGGTCATCGCGTGTACGACTTCAGATGTTTGTGCATACGAAACACTTTAGGGAAGGGGGTGGGGAGATTCCCAGAGATTACCATGACGCTTACAATGCAAGCGAAACAATACTTCCCCCATCTACTTGGGCCCATTGCACTTCACCTGGAGCTTGGAGTGTTCCCAACCCCCTGGTCTGCAGTGCACACGAACACACACAGCTCCAAATAAAGTCAATGGGGGCTTGGAGCTAAAGGTGCAGCAGGCATCTTTAGAGACATTTAAGGTGGAGTCAGCGATTGTAAGATAATGCGTTTTTTTGTTTGTCCTTTAAGCAAGCATGTATGCCGAGTGCAATATTTTGCTGAATCCTGCTTTCCTCAGTGTTCACCACCAGTGCATTTACCTTTATTACAATAATTAATATACTGTATATGAACAGCGATACTTCAACATGTGCACTCTCATAGCCTCTGGTATAGGGTCATTGGCAACTTGAGAACACAAATCAAATAGAAAATAAAAGAAGCATTCATATTCAGAGAATTTGCTACAATCCAATTCCCAAAAGAATAACAGTACATATAAATGGCAAAAGGAGTGAAATCATTTTATTTGTTTAATATGTATCTACAACAAGGGGGGCACAGGCAAAAAAAACTAAAAAGAAATGACAAATAAAAAAAAGATAAAAGAAATTACATTTATCATCAATGCAAATTTTCCAAGTTATTTTTCTTTGTCTAAAGAAACTTTACAATATAAAGAAACGTACAAAGGAGGAACCTCTTATTTTACTACACGAGACATTTAGGATCTGAATCTACCCTAACGAGATACAACGCACCCCCCACCCCCCGAAGACAGACCGCCTCATATTCAATACTGTTTTGTCGTCAAGAGGAAAACAATGAAAAGAATAGAAGCCTCTCTCCTTTCTCCATCTGCTTCAGCCCTTCTGATCTCTCCTCTCACCCCCCCCCCCCACCCCAGAATATTACAGTATTATACATCAGCACGATAGAAATACAGAAATGATCAATGTCGTGACAGCTTTACATACAGAGGGAGGGAGAGATTAGACTGAGTTCTATATAAACAGCTTTTAAAGTACATCAAGAGGAAAATCTAGTCCCCCCCTCCATGACTCCTTTTTACATTTCCCTACTCACAACCCCCTTTTTAAATAAATTCATTAAAAAATCCTTCATAAAGTGTTTACTCTGGTCCCTGGTGTTGCATTGAGAGCCACGTGTCTTGTGCACACGTGCCCTGCTTAGCGTTACAGTGAGCAGTTTGTTTAAAGGTTAACAAAGACTAAAACCAAACCGCAGGAACAGCACCCTCTGTGGGTTGAACATAGGAATCGCTGCATCCGATTGGCTCAAACTGATGAATGGTGAGGTCATCGCTTGCACACAAACATAGCTCGACCTGCAGTGCTGGACCTGCGTGTTGCTCTTTGAACAAAATTAAAAAAGTCCTTTGACTGTCATTTACTTTGAAGGTGCTGTTAAAGTCACCTTGTTACAGTGCGCCACATACCAATAACTTAACAGAATGAAGGGCTTCGCCAAAGAAGCCTCATCTCGGGGTTTTTTCTAGGTGTCCTTTCAAGAAGCCGGCGTGGCCGTGGGTAAACCTCCACAGGAACACGCCACAATATTTGCAGTGAGCTGAGACAGCGTGGGGGCTATAGCAGACTCGACAGACCCACCCCCCCATATCACTTCGATAAAATGCCAGTCAGCATTATTCCCTCACCCACTTTATCTAATTTAGTTGCGATTTGAAATATCAAAACAAGTCAATGATATCAAAATGCATTTTACAGTATTTACAGAAGATAAAGATGGAGGTTATACAAAATCAACGTGTGTGTGTGTGTGTGTGTGTGTGTGAGTGTGTTGGTGCGTGAGCGAGTGAGTGCATGTGTGCTGAAAGCTGCTGGGCGATGAGGAAAGACGAGAGGAAACAGACCAGGTCTCCGATATGAGAGAGAGGAAAGGCGGTTGCTCACAACAGTAACCATGGCAACACCTTCCTGATTCGCTACAGTTTTGTCATAGAAATGCCACAAATCCAATCAGAACCCCCCTCCTGTCCATCGTCCACAGAGGGGTCCAGGGGCATGAGTTTCTGAACCTGGGTTATCGTTAAGAGAGGGAGCACTGTATCCTTGACGTGAAAAGAGAAATAATTATAATTACAATTGAATAACATCCTTTTCTGAGCGAGCGATCGGTCGCTAAGGAAGATCCACGCAACACAGTACAGAGCTGCGGCTCACCTTGGCGTCAACATGGGCACAGGTTGTGGCGGGGAAGGTGGGGTCCTTGAACACACGACAACCTCCCTGCCCTGTGGAGGGTGGAGGGGCACTGCATATAGTATGTATGCGGTGGTCGCTACAGGTTGTGGAAATAAAAACATGCCGGCAAAGTGGGAATAGACAAAAATAATCTACGTGACGACACGACGCATATAAATAAATAGGTGAGCATTTCACTGCTCAGACCCTAATAAAACAGTACTTATTGCCCTCCCCTTGTCAGTAAACAAGTGAGGACTGTTAAAAAGCCTACATGGAAAGATGGGGTGGGGGGAGACAACTGATAGTACCATGAATTACGTTTTTGTACCCAGTAGAGGGCACTAGAGTAACACAGGGTTGTGTAAAACCATTTCCATAATCCTGCCCAAGAGTCTCGTGGGAATGCTTGCGTTCCCATCTTCACTGTAGTAATGTGCCCGCAAATAAAGAAGACTTTAAAAATAATAATAATGTAAATCAATCTCAACATGTACATGTTCGTCATACCAATATCATCAATTACAATAACAAAAAGAGCAATGATACAATACATCCAGCACAGGGAGGAAAGTATGTGATGCGAAAACCATCACACCTCTGTAAAATCCATCGGCATGGGAACAAGAGGGTTTGTTATCGACGAAAGTCCCTTGAGGAAGAAGACCGAAGCAATACGTTTAAACTAAAATGTGTGTTTGAGTCCAGGGGTGGTGAAGGGGCTCCCAGGAGACCCTGGAACCCCATATATGGAGGGGGAGGGGCTGTATTATTCAGTCTCTTCCCCCCCGCCCCCTCTCTCTCTCTCCCCCCCTCCTTCTCTCGCTCATTTGAGGCCGGGGTCAGGGAGCGGGCCTCCCGCCTGTCCCCAAGGCTCTGCCATCGCTTCCCAGTCACGCCGGCGGCCATCTTGCCAGCTCTGTGAGGCCCCCGTCCTAATCAGCATTCCAGCATGCACCTGGGCTGCTGCTGCCGTCGTCCCAGGGGGCCGTGGAGGTCCCAGTTTGGAGCGGGGTGTGTGTGGGGGGATTCACATGGTAAAAGAAAACTGGTGTGTGTGTGTGTGTGTGAGAGTGCGTGCGTGCGCGTGCAAGGCAGAGGGGTAGGGCCGAGTGTCCGTCCAATCCAAGGTGTTCGCAAGAAAAGAAAAAAAATTCACAGGGGTACAATTTATATAAAATAAAAAGGAGGGGGAAATGAAAAGGGAAAAGAATAAAAATCACACGCTCATCGTCATGTTGGGTGAATACTGGAGAGAGAGAAAGGGGAGGGGGGGAGAACACACATGAGTGGATATGTACCCGACAACGATTGAACACTGGGGGGCGCTCAACCCCAGTCCCACAGAGCTAGGGAGCGCATGGCCATACAGGTTCTGAATAAGGTTCTTGATGCTCCCCACGGCTGCCCAGGACAGGATAGTCCAGTCAGTGGTCTGGGAGTTCTTTCCCCGTCTAAACTGGGAGCAGGAAGCCTCCCCTGCTCCCTGCTGAACCCAGCGACTGCATCTTTTAAAAAGGTACAGTCCGTGATTGCGCAGGAGTGGCTCGGCACGCCGTATTTCTGCCCCAGCTCAATGTTTGAGCTGTGGAGTTTAGTGCCAGTCACTCAGGCGAGAGAGAAGGGCATGCGCTCTCTTGAGCGTGAACCAAAACAACTTTGTTAGGATAACCACAAGGCCAATTCTGGGATCAAACAGAAGAAGAAACCTTTAATGGGGTTCTAACTGTTATACCAGTGGAAACTAAAACACAGGAGGCCAATTACCCATTTTGTTTACTGCTACATACCAAAGATGAAAAACATTGAGTACGTACGTCTATTTGTTTCCAATGTAGTTTGATAAACAGAACAGAATGAGTTTCTTACTGATTAGCTAGCTGCCTAATACAAGTAGCTAGACTCCGTTTGTTTACAGTGGACTGTCACATCCCAACCTTAGCATACTGTACATACACACGTCAGAATCTGTTTAGCTCTCAGAACTCAGTCTCTACACTCATGCCTCACAGGCGAAGGAGTAGCCTGGAATTCTGCTGGTTCTGATTCATCCGTTTAAACACCGCTAGTTGAAATATGTCTGACGAACAAAGGCGTCTCAATTGCAATTGGAGATACAATGGCATCTGCTCCAAAAGCAGTGTGATTGTACACATTGTGATCAGTGTCCTGGGAGCATGACAATAGTTTGCGTTCCACCACTATCTATGTCAAAGGTCAAAGGTAGGGCCTAAGGGGTCAGACGCCACACAGGCTCTACTTACACTTTCACTTTGGAATGGGTTCAAGAAGTTCCCGCCCATCTCGCCGTCGTCTCGCGGCGTGCCAGGAGGGTTGTTCATGCCCCCCATGTTATTAGGAGAGTTCTGGAAGGAGAGGATGGGAACGTTACACCAAGAAACCTCACTGATATGTGGGAATGGTTTCTGTGATCGAGATAGACCAGCATCGTTTAGACCAGCGGTTCCCAAACTTTTATAGCCTCCAGAAAGCTTTCTAGCCTCGGGAGATCAGGATGGTCGTGTGAGGCTTTTAGTTTCACTTGCCGTTAGAATCAGTCTGGAGAGCTTGTGTATACATAAAGGTGATTCAGGTTGGTAAACCTCACGTGTTGCCAATCAGCGTTGCAGTTATCTATGTTTAACGGTTAATTAATGGGTTATGGTTGGTTGCAAAGGCTCTTCTCAATGAAAAATATGTTTTCACTCTTTTTCACTGCAAGAGTGGATAACAACAGACTGCTGCTTCACAGGTTCGTCCAATCACATGCAAAGTATTGTTTTGAAAACCCCTGCCCTCTTGAATCCAATGGGTTGAACTCTAGACGAAGTGAAGATGCGATTTTGCCTCGCCACAGGAGGCGAAGGCTTCATTCTTTTTTTTGCTCGCATAGAATGGAAGTGAACGAGAGGCGAATATCGCCCGTTTGACTATACCCACAGCGGAGATGAGTCATTCTCCATTTGGACAAAACTAGTCAGCTGTCACTGTCAAAAGTATCCCAAGAGACACTAGCCTACTTTTGGAGACAGATGGACCTGATATCGTCTAGATCATGTTTTTCTAATGCCACTGTGTAGAGCTATAAGGTCAAGATGTCATTGCCTTGACTTCCGGTCAAAGAAAATGGAGCAAAAGGCAACTATAAATGTATTCTAATGATTAACTTAATTAATCGAAATCAAAGTGCATTTCATTTAAAAAACAAAATGGTATCGCTTGACAGCCCTAATTGTAATATATGCTAGCAGTTGAATACATAAAAGTATGTAAATATTAAATCAGTATTGCAAACAATAATGACTATGGCTAAAATGTAGAATTTCAAAATCATTAAAAAAATAAAAATAATTTCATTTCTGAAAACCATCTCGTGACCCTCTCTGCTGTGTCTCATGACCCCCCGGGGTGTCCTCGACCCCCGCTTTGAGAACCACTGGTCTAGACAATGGTCACATGGCAGTGGACCAAGTTGAAGACCACATCTGACTGACCTTTGGCAGGCCATCCATGTCTCCTGAGCCTGAGGAAAAAAGGACAACGCAGTGAGAACAAGAGCCAACAGCCGACCAGCGCTACAATAGTCACGCCACGTTCTGACACTGACCTAGCGATCCGTTCATGTGGTGTGGGTCCATGGCCCCCATGGCCCCCATTGGCCCGTCCGGCCCTGGGCCCATGGGGAACTGCTGAGGAGACAAAGACCCAAGAGAGCGCCCGGGTTTTAGCCTGAACTAAAAGATGCTACAAATAACGCATGTAGCATGAAACATGTAAAATGTAGCATGTAGCATGAAACATGCTTGTAGCATGAAACATGTAAAATGTAGCATGTAGCATGAAGCATGTAGCATGTAGCACCGTGGTTGCAGGTAGCCTCGTCACTACTACTCACGTTGGGTCTGTTGCCTCCGGGACCAATGGGGTTCATCATTGTGTAGATGTTTTCACTGGAGTTAGTGGAGTCTGAGGGGGCAGGAGCACATGTTACAATTGTTAGGTTACTATGGCGTCAGAAGTGAACTTGCTGTTGTAGTATACAACTATACAGTACACACTCCTAATAGCTTTTAAATACGTTCATTAAAGGCACTGCATTGCCAAGAAAGCTTCTTATTAGCTGGTAATGGGAATATTTCCATGCTTTTGTCAGTTGGGAAGGAAAGGGGGAACCGTTATTCTAAGATACTGTTCAGGGCTGGGGACACAGTTTTGTGACGCACCACCTGGGCTGGGCATGATGGGAGTTCCCGGTGGGCCTCCTCCTCCTGGGGGACCCTGGGAAATGTAGGGAATTAACATGCATGTTAAAAACAGACACAGAACGTTGGTTTTAAACTTCCTTTAGTGGTAGTTTACATTGGCCCTATACTGTACGCACTGCACTACGCATTTGTGTGTGTGTGTGTGTGTGTGTGTGTCTTTTGCCAAATTGTGAGAGACTAATTAACATCCAAAGAGAAAGCAGTTTGATTGGAGGCAAAACATAGAAATACCCTGCCTGCCCACAAGAGCATAACAACACAAGTTGGCTTCAATTAGCCTTTCAAGTCATTCAAGCCTTTCAATTAGCCTTTCAAGCCTTTCAAGACATAAATGTGCTAGAGAGCGTTAACGACATGCCTAAATGTCTAATAAAGAGGACCCACAAGTGGTTACGTCACAGGACACGTTTATGAAGTGCAGACATAAGCGTTATTAAAAGGTGCCAATAAAATGTACACTCCAGTATGTCTGGAGCTCTCCCTAGTGAAACCAAGTGAAACAAAGCTGCTGCTTCTTGGTGTCAGGCGCACGCCTCTCTACTCCTCCCCTTACAGACTCAGGTATTTGCCGGTACAACACTGATCGCTCAGAACCACTGGCAGTGTGCATCAAATTCAATCCTGTCTAGATTGACGTTCTGGTGAGATCAGGGCGACATCGCGAGGCTAGGCTAGGCTAGGCTAGCTCTGAGCGGCATCTCGAGGCTAGGCAAGGCTAGGCTAGCTCTGAGCGGCATCGCGAGACTAGGCAAGGCAAGGCTAGGCTAGCTCTGAGCGGCATCGCGAGGCTAGGCAAGGCTAGGCTAGCTCTGAGCGGCATCGCGAGGCTAGGCAAGGCTAGGCTAGGCTAGCTCTGGGCGGCATCGCGAGGCCTAACCTCTGAATGACCTCCGGTAAGGTGTGGTGCATCATGAATCAGCTGTCACTCACCACGTAGTTGCCTGGCGATGAGGAGGAGTAGGCTATCTGCGGGAGCACGGAGAAACAACAGGTTACCCAGCATTAACAACACTGAACGTACACAGTAGTGGTGGAGGTGATGATGTGTCTGCTTTGTGACTCACAGAGTTAGCGTTGGGGCCCGGCCACGGCCCTCTGCCTCCGGGGCCCCTGTAGAGGAAGCAAAGGGGGGGGGGGGGTAGGTTTAGAAAGAAGAAGAAGAGGAGGGAAAGAATGAACTGAAAGAGGTAAAGAAGGATCATCTGTTGGAACCAAAGGGGAACCTCCGGTGCAGAGAAATTAATATAACGCGTGTGCCTAACTTTGCAGTTCATTGAATGGCAACTTGAGACTGGCTGCAGAAGGGAGTCAATCTCCATAAACTTCAATGTTATAATGTCTAACTTTATATAAAAATAAAAAAAACAACATATTTACAGCCTGGTTGAAAAAATGGTTCAGGTCTCTATAGCTAGTTCATGACAACTGTACGGGGGGAGTCATTTTACATAACTAATCAGTAAATGTATAGGTGGGAGTTTCAAACGGAGTCAAGCTTCAAACCCTATGGGTGACGTCATGGAGGGTTGTCCATTTACACAGTATATACAGTCTATAGATAGAACAGCAGACTTACATGTTCATTCCTGGCATGGGACCACCCATGGAGTTGGGAGGGGGCCTCATCCCCCCATAGTTCTGTGGGAAGTAGGCAAAAAGGTACATTTAAAAAGTGTGTATACGCACGCACGCACACAAAAAAAAAAAACATGAAATGTAGCTCCCATTTTTCAAGGACTATTTATTTCATGTTGTCCTTTTTGTTTTTCTTTCTTTGTTCTTTGTTCTTTATGCTAATTGTAGCTTCTCAAATATAATTATGCTAGTTGTAGCGTCTAAAGTATATTGATGTTAACAGGCTAGTTGTTGTAGCGTCTAAAGTCTATTTATGCTAACTGTAGCTTCTAAAATATAATGTTGCTAGTTGTAGCGTCTAAGGTCCATTCATGCTAACAGGCTAGTTGTATCGTCTAAAGTCCATTCATGCTAAAATGCTAGTTGTAGCGTCTAAAGTCCATTCATGCTAACTGTAGCTTCTAAAATATAATGTTGCTAGTTGTAGCGTCTAAGGTCAATGTATGCTTCTAAACAGCTTCTAAAGTAGCCATTATTAAAAACTGTGGTGTCTGCTGGGTTTAAAGTCTCCCTGTCTTGTGTTTATAGTCCTGTGCCTCAGACATCTGCACTGCAGATTACACCACATCAGGAACAGTAGAGTGTGTTTATCTGACTGTCCAATAAGAGGAGATGCTAACCTCTTCTTTAAGTGTATGTGCGTGTTGTGCATTTTTCGCTTCCCTTTCTTGTGGAAGCCAGCCGTCAGATTTGTCCTACCTGGGGTCCCATAGCCATTCCTCGTGGAGGGTTCATTCTCATTGGCCCACCCATGCCAGGGTGGCCTGAAGCGAGAGGGGGGGGGGGGGAAAGAAACACATTATAAATTAATAATTCACACTAGGGCTGGGCGATATACCGGTATATCTGAATTTTTTCAAAAGAGATATAAAATTAGACAATATTGTTTATATCGATATAGTTATATTATGCATTTATTCATGACTTTTTAGATTTGTTCGTCTCTCCCTCCATGCCTGCACTTAGTGTGTTCAGAGTCTCAAAGGGGCGGAGACACCAGAGAAAGCTCACATATGTCCATTAATGTTGCTAAAAATAAAAAATGCCACATTTCCGTCAGGTTTCCAGTTTTTTCTATATGCCTGAAAATTTAGCCCACTTGATAGAAAATACCGATATATATGGTGTATCGGTATTTAACCTAAATATATCGGGATATTATTTTTGGTCCATATCGCCCAGCCCTAATTCACACATTCTCCCACATGCACACGTGTGCTCAGTAATACACACGTCAGGAATCACAAACTTAATTCCATTAACTGTAGCAGTAATCTGCATCAAAGGCGTTACGGGCCCCGTGAACAAGCTGGTCTGGTTCTGGACCTACCTTGCGGCCTCGTAGGGTCCAGGCTGTTTGGCAGGAGAGGTTGTGATCCAGGAATGCCACCAGGAGGCTGAGAAACAGACCAGGGTCAACCCCATCATATTAGTTCACATATATACGCCTCGGAAATAAAGTGTGTACATGTTAATAGTCCTGTTAATTAGGGTCAGGTGAAGTGGTACACATACAATTATGAATAAATAATATAAATAAAAAAGGTTCAAATTAGGTTACGTTTTAGATATAGAATAATCCCTGTCAGTATCCAATTAAGATTAATAAACAGGCAGCAATAACATAGGTTGCAGCTAGTGCAACAACACAGTAAGTAAGGCAAGATTAGAGTAAAAATACCTCATTTCAAAAACGAAGTCGCATAAAAACAACAAAAATCCTGTTGTGTCCAACAGCAGAGGAACGATAAACGAAGCTGCACACACAACCTGCATGTAGCGCAGGTGCAGTACCTGATCTGAACACAAGCAGCGCTACACAACACAACCTGCATGTAGCGCAGGTGCAGTACCTGATTTGGCATTCGGAGTGCTGGGCGTGGCCCGCCTGGGTACCGTGGCGACATGAAAGGCTGTGTGGAAGCAAAAGAGTTCAAGTCAATTAAATAAAAATAAATTCTGCAAAATAAAAGCTACATTCAATTCAAATAAACTAATTAATGGGGGTGTTTGTGGGGGGGGGGGGGGCAGTAGAGATGTTTTCATGGTTGATAAAGTACAGCGAGACATCGACAGACAATGCGTACGCTGAATGGAGAGACGGCAGGAAGGAGCTGTGCCACCCTGTGTCGGCCTGGCAACGCTCTGAGCAGTGTGCGTGCATGTGTTGTGTGTGTGCACGTGTTTGTCTCTGTGAGAGAGAGAGTGTAAACATGGACATGCGCTCTTTGTGCTGTAAGCCAAGGTCACCTGCACCGCCTCGCCAGCACCTCCCCAGGCCATAAGGGGAAGTGCAGCCAACAGAAAACAAGAGGTGGGACGGGGTCGTGGTCTAACAGCTAAAGGGGCAGCTAGCTTGCGCGCGGCGGGACATGAGGCCGATTCGCCCCTGCAAACACGGCTCCGACAGTCGTAGACAGCAAATCACCCCCCCCCCCCCACAAAGCCGGTCTTTCCTGTTGTGAACACGCAGATATCCTTAAAACCATCCGCATGCTAGCTATGTTGAGTGTGCGTAAGTGTGTGTGTCCGTTCAACACAAGTGTCCATAGAGGCTGCCCTGTATTATTTATTAGGCCTGAGAACAGTGCGAGCAGTGGTGCAAGATGGTGCATGTACACACCGCGGTTAAGCACGCACACACACACACAGCTCTGGTGAAATTATTAATCCTGCACGGGGACAAGCATGTCTGGGAGCATAACGGGGTCGGCTACTGCAGAGGCCCGGGCCTGACCAGGAGGAGGGGTATTGACTAGAAGTACAAGTTGGAAGGTGGGTCATGCATGTGTGTGTGTGCACGTGTGTGTAAGTGCACGTGTGCGTGTGTGCGTGCGTGTGTGTCTCCTACCTGCCCGTGGGGTCCCATCATAGGGTTGCTGGGGTTGTGTGGGGGGGGCTGTGCATGGGGGGACTGCTGTGAGCCGGGCGGTCCCTTTAAGACAGAAGAAGAGATGTCAGAGAGGGGCGTGGCCAACAGGCTGGGGGCTTCCACCTGCAGGGAATGTTTGGCCAACCAGTGGATTGATGTCAAGTCGGGAAGGAGGGAAAGGGTTAGTGTGGGAGGAGCCTGAATGAAGTAGAGGAGGATGTGATTGGAGATTCATTTGGTAAAAGAATATATAGAATAATTATTATATTTATAATAAATAAAATACAGAAATACATTTGGAAAAATAGACCTCAATGCAACAAAGGTGAAACACTAAGCGCGTTCACTTTAATGCCAATCTGAACACTAAACAGTAAACTACGATTAATGTGTGAGGTTCCACTCTCTGCCACATGGGAGCAGTGTTGCCAAAGGCTCAAACTGCATGTGGCCACAAAGTGAGGTGCACAGGTAGTACAGTGATAACAAGGACGACGCTAACCACCACAACAACAAAGGTCTTAAGGAATGTGTTCCTTCATGTTTTACATATAATTAACATATAACTAACATAATTAACATATAACTAATATGCATTTGTGCCGTTGCTTTCAAGCAGAAGAGGTGGAGCTGTGGTTCACACATGGTCACCGGTACCTTCTACAAGCCCCTTGGAGACTCGCAGACCGACACAAGCCGGGAGATCTTTCCTGCAAGCCTCGTTCAGCAACAACACCTGTGTGAGGCAAGCTTTAGCGGTAGCAGAGCCCCATCACCCCCCCCCACCCCACCACGCACAGGGAGAACACGGCCCGTAGTTCCAGCGAGCAGTGGAGCTCTTCCATGCCACTGTGCTCTGGGCCACAGGGCCACATCGCACCACCCCTGCAGCGTTATAAATAGCACTTCACTGTGTCTCCCCCTCATGCTCTCTTGTTGCTTCAGAGTCTCTCTCTCTCTCTCAGCC
>JAODLL010000015.1:1776977-1789506 GCA_026546735.1 Forbesichthys agassizii
AAGTTTTATTTAATGTATTTTTAGTATAATTAATTTTTAACATTTGGTCTTCAAAATGTGTTTTTCCAAAAATGATTATTGAAAAGGGGGGGTGGGTTGTCCTATATTCGGACCAATACGGTATAAGAAGCTACAACCGGCTAATATGGGGCTGTGGAAATTTGTGCTTAGATAGCGCACACGCCCTAGATCAGACCTCATATTCGATGGGCTAGCCTCATGAAAAAAATAAAATGTAAACACTGCGGTTTGCGGTACCAGCGGTTGCTTTCCATGGCCTGCGGTTGGGTTAGCAACGCCGCGGTATTCCAATTTTGCGGTTATCGCGACAGCCCTAGTGCACTGGTAGCCTTCATCTGTTGTAATGGCTTTTTTTGTTGTTGAAAGTGATACTATGTGAAGTGGATTGTAAGGGAGAAAATTGATCTGGTATGTTCTTCGGTCACCAGAAATGTACCAGCCTTTTGTAGAAGGTTTTTTTTTTTTTTCTCTCCCATGCAAATGGTGTTTTTGTGCACCTTTTCTTACAGATATTTATTTTTGTCGGGTGAATCTAATGTATATTAGACATGGTTAAAATATGGTAATGTAACAAGTGTTTGGCTTTTGTTTACTGTAGTGTGTGTGTAACTCAAAATATCACTCTCTTCTCCAGAGCAATGCCTATACGGCCATGTCGGACTCTTACATGCCCAGCTACTACAGCCCCTCCATAGGGTTCTCCTACTCCTTGAACGAGGCAGCATGGTCCACAGGTGGAGACCCTCCTATGCCTTACCTGGCCTCCTATGGACAGTTAAGCAATGGGGAGCCCCACTACCTCCCGGACGCAATGTTTGGTCAGCCAGGGCCGCTGGGCAGCAACCCATTCCTGGGCCAGCACGGCTTCAACTTCTTCCCCAGTGGCATCGACTTCTCAGCGTGGGGCAATAGCAGCTCTCAGGGACAGTCGGGGACACCGCAGAGCTCTGGCTACAACAGCAGCTACGCCTACGCCCCCAGCTCGATCGGCGGCGCCATGATTGACGGACAGTCTCCATTTGCCCCCGCGGCCAATGAGCCCCTCAACAAGGCGCCCGGCATGAACAGCCTGGACCAGGGCATGGCAGGGCTTAAGATTGGAGGTACTGCCCCTTGTGGTGGTGGTGGGGACATGGCTCCTAAGGTGGTTGGCTCTGGCTTGCCTAGCGGGGGGCCGTTGGGCCCCACGTCATCCGTAGGACCCCAGAGCATGCCTCCTGTTTCACTTGCCCCCGCCAAGCCTGCCTCTTGGGCGGACATTGCCAGCAAGCCGGCCAAGCCACAGCCCAAGCTGAAAACAAAAGGCAATATGGTAGGGGCCAACTTGCCGCCTCCGCCCATCAAACACAATATGGACATTGGCACGTGGGACAACAAGGGTACCATGCCTAAAGCTACCACCCCTCAGCAGGTGCCCTCCATCCCCAGCAATGGCCAGCCGCCCAATCAGGCCTCCCCCCAGCCCGGAGTAACTGCTGGGGGGATCCCTCAACTTCCCCTCAGCAACGGACAGTTGGTCCCTCCCGTTGCCCAAATAGGGCAGCATCAGCTACCACCCAATGGGCAGCCAGGAATGGCTCAGATGCTCCCACCATCTATATCCCAGGGCCCCCCTCCTCCTCCAGCTCAGCAGCAACCCTCCCAGCCCACCCGCTGGGTCCCCCCACGGAACCGTGCCAATGGTTTCGGGGAGACCAGTGGGGGTGGCGCAGGCCAATCGCCGCCCTCATCCTCTGGCATTGGAGCAGTTACTGGGGTCCCCTCTGAACCTCACCCGGTCTTGGAAAAGCTGCGCATGGTCAACAACTACAACCCCAAGGACTTTGACTGGAACCCCAAGCAGGGCCGCGTCTTCATCATCAAGAGCTACTCCGAGGACGACATCCACCGCTCCATCAAGTACAACATCTGGTGCAGCACGGAGCACGGCAACAAGCGGCTGGACACAGCGTACCGCTCGCTGGGCGCCAAGGGCCCACTCTACCTGCTCTTCAGCGTCAACGGCAGCGGGCACTTCTGTGGCGTGGCGGAGATGCGCTCTCCCGTGGACTACAACACGTGCGCCGGGGTGTGGTCACAGGACAAGTGGAAGGGCCGCTTTGACGTGCGCTGGATCTTCGTTAAGGACGTTCCCAATAGCCAGCTGAGGCACATTCGCCTGGAGAACAACGAGAACAAGCCGGTGACCAACTCTCGGGACACGCAGGAGGTACCGCTGGACAAGGCCCGGCAGGTGCTGAAGATCATAGCTGGGTACAAGCACACGACCTCAATCTTTGACGACTTCTCTCACTACGAGAAGCGCCAGGAGGAGGAAGAGTGTGTGAAAAAGGTAATGGATTATTATTGTTGGAAAGAAAGAGGGCGACACAAAATCAGGTCCGGGTTTTTATCAAATGTTTCCGAAGTCATTTTGGGGAGAATGTTTCGCTGCAGACTGTGTGTTGACAGTTTCCAAAAATACATAAGGATGTTGTGGTCACTTATTTTCTCTCTCCTACCCTCAACATGAATGTGAAAGTTATAATCTCCTTAAATTTTATTTAGTTTTTTTGTTTTGCATGCATTACTTACTGCCAAATAACACCTATTAGAAAAACCCTTTTTTTCATAAGAACACTAATCATTTGGTTGGAGCACCAAAGAATGTGTAACCCTTCATCATAATATGCATTGGATTATATAGCCTATATGTACTTTATCAATTTATGTATATTATGTCCCTGAATTAACTCTTAATTTTAAAGATGTTTTCTAAAGTTTGAAATGTTTTCAAGGATGAAATGCAATATTTTCTTGCATGTTTTGAGGTGAAGGCCTGATGTTTAAAAATATGGGGATGCTTTTCAATGCCATAGTTGACATGTGTTCCTTTATTTTTTTAATATGAAGGTATTTCCTGGGTACCTGTTTTTGCTTGTTTGCTAGATTATTTTAGTCTTTGTTTAAAGTTGTATCAAAACTGCAATGTTTTTTTGGCTCTGGTTAATGTGTACACATTCACCTAATTACATTTGCTCTAAAATAATTAAACATTTAACATATGCACAGTATTATACTGTTAATCATGTGGGC
Source organism: Forbesichthys agassizii (assembly GCA_026546735.1). Lineage (NCBI taxonomy): Eukaryota > Metazoa > Chordata > Actinopteri > Percopsiformes > Amblyopsidae > Forbesichthys > Forbesichthys agassizii. The sequence continues at coordinate 1,780,074 of JAODLL010000015.1, forward strand.
CACATATTGTTTAATGTTTTAAACCAGAAATGTATCAAATTATTGTACGACTTGCACTACATAAATTTGGCCCTAAATACTTCTTTCTACTGAATAATGTTCATGTAGTGATATCTGCAAAAACAATTGTCTTCTGAAATATTTGTTTGGCCAACTGCATGTGTAAAGACGGAGGGGTGCAAAATGGATGGTAGTGAAATATTACTATGCAGTATCCAATTTACTGGATGTGACATTGCCCCAAATTGATCTAAACCCACTAAGCACATTATTTGTACGTGATTGAGAAATGTTTGGTGGTGCGTGTAACTCATGTATTTTCTTCTGCTCTCCTTCCCCTTAAGTCAGACTGACATCTTATTGTGTTTATAGGTGGAGGTCCAGGGCAGTGAGCTCTACCCCAGTAACCAGAGCAACAGGAGTCATTACAGGCTGCAGGTAGAGAACACCTTTCCTGAGTCTTGATGCAATTACTTTTTAATAAATATAGAACATATGTGATTTGGCACACTCGGGCTGTCATTCAAACATTTTGTTTTTCCTACGCTATTCTTGATTATTTCACAAAGTGCTGTTGATGCCTACGTCAACCTGAATATAAGATATCCGGAGCTGTGCGCAAATATCCGTGTATGAAAAATATATCTTCTTATTGCTTCTGACATAGTCTCAGCCTCATCTGTCTATAGACCTCGCCATTATGTCATTATGCTCATATAAGGGCTTCTGGGTCTCAGCTTTTTTTTCCTATGAGGAAAAATAAATTGCGTTTTTGATGTTCTTTCCTACCACGGTCTGTGATTTACTCATATGTTGTCAACTTATCGGTTTTGTCAAAGGCACATATTCCCACTGGAAACAACTGATTTCCACATTTTCAGACCGCTAAGTAGTCAAACTAAGCATTTTGCTATTGCTCCAGCGCATATAAAATACGTCTCCCGGTGCAGGATCACTCAGCGGGAAATGTAAAAGGCCAGGCTGTGATGTTACCATAGCAACTTACATTAGTAATTACAACACTAAAATAAGTATACAATGATATATTTATTATGTTAACACTATTAAATATGATCTATTTATAAACTACTAGCTTGTACAAAGTTTCAAATGGATAGGGTAACTTATATCTGTGCTGGTATTTGAATTTCTACTTTTGCAGTCAGCAAACTGCAAACCTGAAAATGAAGACCTCAATATATATGAAATCTATGCCACAAACTCAATGTATTAGCACTGCATAAAACCGGAGCATGGCATAACTCAAAACTAAACTATAAAAAAAAATACCATTCTGTAATCCTATTAGTACTTAAATGTTTGTCTTGAAAATGCTCCTGACTTCAAACTGTGAAGAACACATGACTGGCGAGGTCTTTTTGATCTTCATCACATAAGAAACTCTGTTCTGAACATCTGATACATAGACCCTTGTAAGCTCGGCTAACTATCTGGAAGTGAAGAAGTACATTTTCATTGTTTGTTAGCATTGTCACTCAGTCTGTATCCGTAATCCTGGTGCAATGCTTGTGTAGTGTTTTATATAGACACAATGCAACGCATCATACTCTGAAAACCACGCCCACCGAGAAACAATTCTCAACGCTCCATTGACTTTGCATTGCGTTAATCCAAGCTAACGTCATTTCTGACTCCTACAAAAACTGAAACCTTCCTAAAAGCTATTGAGACAAGATGCACTACCCACAAGGTAAAGAATCGACAACACATTTTTCATAACCTGTCTAACCGAAAAGTATCTGAGGAGAAAAGGAGGCTGAACTGCATACAGGCAATTACACCTAGGTATTCCAAATGCTTTACCTGATCAAATATTTATTTCACCATGCTAAGTCACGCCATGTCAACCAGTCAACACACGTAGGTATATTGAGTATTAGGAGGTTAGGTATAGGTTTACCTATTTTTCCCTGATAATGCCCACATCATGCCAGAAGTCTCGTAACGTGCTTTTCTCTCCTCAAACCTTGATTTCTCGGTTCGACAGCTTATGCAAACTTAGTTCTGGGTTCTTTACCGTGGCTTGTTGGTAGTGCATCCTGTCACACAACCGCTTTTTTGGTATCTGTCAGAAATGACGTCATCTTAACGCACTAAAGAGCTTATGGAATGTTTTCCTCCCCGGCGTGAGCAGGACTTGTGTCTATACAAATGATATATTAACCATAAACTGTAGCCTACTGAACAGATTTACAAGACCTGCAAACAGCCAGAGTCATGTCCTTAAGTTTCCCAACATCAAAGTTAGACAGTGTAAGTCTAACTTGGTCATTGATATGGTTTGCCTTTGCACATCAATCAAAATACCTCTCCTGTCAAGTAGGTGTATCTTGACCGTTAACGAGCGCTGTGTCCCAGACTTTACTTAGTAAAGGCAGGCTCTGCGAGACTACCTGTGTCATAACGAGTGTAAGCTTGAGATAAATTGTCTTTTTATAATAAAACCATTTAATTTCTGTTCTAGGATCGCCAAGGACGAGTCAAGTAACTGTCACTGCATTGGGCAAAAGACTGCAATGCCCCCACCCCCCCCCACCACACCCCACCCTGCCCCAAGACATCCAGATCTCTAAGAAATTCTATTGGGGTTGAAGAATTAACCACGGACAAAAAAAAAACTAAATGAAGACTTTTCTTGATTTCTTTTGACTTTAAAGACTTACTTCGAACTTGTAGTAAAAAGAAAAGGAAACAATTATTCATAGGACTACAACTAAATAGCATCTTTAGGCTTTTTATTTTTTTCTTCTGACCCAACCTGTTCACTACATATGCTTCGTCCCCCCACCCCAAACCCCCGTAAATGTTTGTTATGTCTTTTTTTTTTTTTTTGTAAAAGATCAATTTCTTTGTTTTCACAGCCTAAGCAAGTCTGTATTGTTGATGCAAACACACAGATATTGTATACATTTGTAGTGGTTGCTACAATACTGCCCCCGAAGTGAAGATGGGCATTTGGTTTCTTTATATTTATACATCGGCGGGAGATGAGACTACCAACCGTGATGCCTCTGTGGATGTTCATTGTGGGCAGGTATCAGCAATGCTCACTCAAGAACATGTCTCTCATACGCGTTCCATCTTTTTGTTATCTAGAGACAAGTGTGGATGTTCAGAAGGGCCTGTGCACTTTTCTAATGTCTTTTTTTTTTTTTTTTTTTTTGTTGGGCAGTGTTGTGCCTAAGGTAGGGTTGGGTAAATATGGCAAAGAGAGGTCAATGCTGGCTGAGAGCTTAAAAGCAGAAATGTTAAGTTGATAAGCCTCGTTTGGTGTATATCATTTTTATGGTGTAAAAATTGGCGAGGGGGATCTATTGAACCTCTGCCAGACTTATTTCCTTATTACTTTTTTTTTTTCTCCATGGTCAAGTTCACACATTGTTGCCATAGCCAACAATGTGTGAACTTGCTGCTTTTCATCTTCTACTTTTACCCTTCTTGGTTTTCTTAAAGGCAATGCGAGTGGCCTTGCCCCCACTCTATTAATCAGTTCTGAAGTAATAAATGTGGTATACTCAGCATAACTCGTGTGCATTCCCCTTTCACTGTAAAGCAATTTTGTAATGCTGTGTGTTTGTGGGGTTTGTCAACTTTTTTTATTTGTTTTGTTATTGTTTTAGTTGTCCTCAAGGGTACATGAATGAATGCTTTGTTTACTACTATTGCATAGTACATACTCAACTACTCTTTCTCAAACCCAATTTGACTTCTGCCAAAATCTTCTGCACTACTACCAATCTCTTCAACCCCGTAACTACCGCCTCCTCCAATATCAGACTGTTCAACCAACATGCTATAATAACACGTTTACCCCATCCACCTTTACTGCAGATTGTCAATGGTTCAAAAAAGGAATATACTGAAAGGTCCTCAAAACTACTGGCTATATCTGTGGCATAATAAAGATGCTCCACAAAGTGAAGTGTTCTTGCTCTTTGTGTAGGTGGCAGGTCATGATAATATGTAGCTTACCTGGTCGCAGTTATTTCTTGGTTGTTTTTTTGCCTTTAACTGGAAAGTCATGGCTAACTACGAGTATTTTTTGTTTTGTGTATGTAAGTAAACCGCTGCTTTCGAATCAGAACTACCCGCCATTTTCTAAGTATCTAGCTGTAATTCAGTCGGTGGACGCTAGAGGGTGGCATAACGTAATGTATTGCCATTGCATTTATTTGGGTTATTTAGGGGAAAGCAGGAAGACCTGCTCAATGTCCAGTGGTGGGTTTTCCAAATAGGCGTATGTGCAGGAAACATTGACATATCAAAGTCTATATTTTTTGTTACATCTCTGAAAGACAACAAATAGCCTATACATTTTTCATGTATAGGCCATGCATAATTTCGACACAATTATAGAGAATTTTAACCCTTTGCTGCTCCTCTCCCGCATTTCTGAAATAATGATATGGATATATAGGCTATGCTCTATAATATGGATGTGACTCATTTGTTTTTATGAACCCATAGCCTAAATCGTGTAGCCTATTCTAATCTACACACCCGCTATGTCCGCTGGATGGAGTCAACGGTGATGACAATGGCTACTCTTGAATATTTATGTTTTAGTGCCATAGATTGGAGCTTTGTAACATAGTTACCCAAATAGGCCTGCTATGTCGTGTTGATAGTGTTCTGTAGAACCTTCTTGACCTATAGCTACTTTAGTCCGTCCAGATAAAGTTAGGCCTAGGCCTATTTAATTTACTAATTGGAAATTGTATAGCTGCCTTTCGGGGAAGGGGGGGGCACGTGTCGAGTCTGCTTTGGGTGCGTGAAACATGCTCGAAAAGATCTCCAGTGACCCTTATCCGCGTGTCCCTTTCTATGGAGGCCTTAGCCCCCCTGGGATGCAAATGAATAGCCACGACGGAGACGCTATGAGGAGGAGAATAGCAATGGGACCATAGGGAGTAAGTGGGGGTTGGAGGAGGTCAGCACTAATATTTTAGGGAGCTGAATGGCTAGAAGGAAAACGAATTCTCACTGATAACCGTTGTGTGTGCATAATTTTAATTTCGTTTCTGTTGAAAAATATGGCTTACACCTGATATAGCCCTGTCAGATATTTTAATAGAATATCTTCCAGGCGACACTATTTATTAATCTTAACGTTTTTTTAATTACAAGACTATTTTTATTTTATTTTGTATTTCTTCTTTCAACAAATAGCCAATTTCGCACAATTTGTGTGAAATGGCAACATATCTTACATTCGTCTCCAAATCTAATGTTGCCATCATGGGCGCTGTAAAAGAAAACTGTCCTAGTTAAACTATAAATGTGGTTTTATGTGTGTGATATTGCAAGGTCATGTTTAGCCGCCTGGTGCACCTCATTCGACCAGCACGTGCCATGATTACCATAAGGGATGTGCATCTCTTTCTTGCATTTGTCCCACCCGACCTCTATTTGCATAAATAAATTACATTATTCTGTCTTTTTGTGCATTACGCAGAAATCGAGACGGCTATTATCCTATAGCTTGTGATAAACTCGCAAATAAAGAACAAATGCATGCGTATTGTCTAGGCTATAGGCACATGCACATTTTATAAAACCGTTAAGGTCATAGTTCTAGGCCTACAACATAATTGCGCGGAACCATGTGACTGGTGGGACCGATATAGTCTAAAGTTATTTCAATTTTTGCAACAAAAAAAAAATATATATATAGGCTGGGCCTAATAGAATCATATACATTTTACTAGATACAATATAAGATAATATGCCTAATGCAGATGTAGGCTAAAATTAGGATGCAGTATGTAGTCATGGAAGAAGCTTAATTATGAAAATGTGTCCTTTAATAGATTTGCGTTAACGTATAGCGCCGATTAGCCTATTTTTACGTAACGTATCCTATATATAGGCCCAACCCAGCCATAGAGAAATGTCAAAATGATGAATGTGCGAAGCTAATTATCGGAGATCTGCTTACCATAGGCCCCCATTCCTGCTGTTATCCCGATTCTACTGAGATGTTTCTAATTCATATGTGATATAGACCGTCGCCAGACAAGCTTATGGAAACGTCGATGACCTCTGTTCCAACATGTTACTTGAAAACAAATAGTTTACAGCCTATATGTTAGGCTGCCGTCATAGGCTATAGACCTATGCCTATGGGTGTGGGAGGCGGTAGAGAATATATTTGATAGACTATACTATGAAAATCTACATTCTTCGCACATTTATATTAGCCTATGTGCTAAATTTTGCTATTTTATTTAAGTAAAAATAACGGCATAAAACGCATAATTTTTTCTAAGGTAATAATCAACATTTCCTTTCAAATACCTTATACTCACCAAATAATTCTTATTTGCTATGTTTCTTGTCGAGGTATGCAGTGGCTAATAGTGACTACAGCCTTTGACTGAACATGAGGTGCATATGTCAACTAGGCCTATTTACCGCCCCCCTCCCCCTCAACCATCTATTACGATTCCAACATTTGAGATATAGGTCAGCGTCGTACATCTCTAGCGTCTACAGCGGCGTGCGGCGTCCGATGAAGCACGGAAAGAAGCTCGTAACTGCATATGAATATACTTATTCTAATTAAGACCATACCTGCAGTGCTTTGGGCCTTTTCACTTAGAAAATGCACATTCAATTATACAATCCACGTAATCCAAGAAGTGACTTTTTATTCCGTTTTTTTTTTTCTCTCTCCACATAACACATAACATAATAAAAAACGGGAGTGAATGGCAAACAATGGTTAAAAAACAAATGTTTTAGAAGTTCATTTTATATAGCTTTAATAACGTGTAATGGGAAACCAATAACCAATTTTGGCTACCAAAAAAATATTTTATATGACAACAACCTGAGTGGCCCTGTCACCACATCGTAAAATTCCCCTGGCGTGATCCCTCTGTCCATTTTGGCTGTAGACAAGCTCGCTCGCTCTCTCTCTCTCTCTCTCTCTCTCTCTCTCTCTCTCTCTCTCTCTGCATATACACAATGCTCGGACTGTACAGTTTCAAAAACAACTTTCTTTATAGTGAATTCAGTTGAAGTATATTGTTATTTCTGTAACTCCACCACACTCCCGTCGCCTCGTTTGTTAGTCATAGTGTGTAGAGACATAGTGTATGATTTATCTGTGGGGCCAGCCTGCCTCTTCGAAGGCTATACGTGCAGGTCTCCCAGCGAAGACTAGGGCTTCTCTCTTGGCATTCACCGCGTGCCTTAATTGTATTGAAATTAAATCAAGGTCCACTGTGAACACAAAGAGCTCAAACCCAAACTCTCAAGCCCTTCTCTCTCTGATACAATTTCTTCTAAGAATTCAGTTTCTGGTTGAACATAGTTTCCTTTGCTTGATTAATGCATTGTGTCTTCATTGTTCTAAACCATGGATTATCACCTCATCTTTAATGTTGTCCCCCAATCATATTCCTAGTATGTCTCTTTTTTTAATGATTATTTTTTGTCTGTTATGAGTGTTTAAGACTGCCACACACTTCACGCCATTACACCGGCTCATTCCCACGTCCTAACCTGTAACATCTCCTCCCTGCAGGCGAAAAGGCGGCTAGGCAGTCCTCAAAGTGCAATGCATGCTATTCCACATTGGGCTGCAAAGAGACACGGCAAATACACACCATGCATGCAAACACATACAGATATTTCAGATGTGAGCGACGCGTGTGTGCAAAATGCACGAATGTCTGTGTGCGCGCCTGCGTACGTGCGTGCACGTTGGAAATGTTTTCCAGCAACAATACACAAGAACATAAATCAACACACACACCGAGAGATAATCAAAGCTGCGTTTGCACCGTCAAGGCGATCTGTAAACACATGCTGAAGCACATCATTAAAAAAAACAAAAGTATGGAGAGAGAGAGAGTGAGAGAGAGAGAGAGAGGGGGGAGCTGGAGCAAGCAGAAGATGAAGCTATACCTTTGTTGCACCGTCAAGAGAACAACCCAGCTACCTGCGTGCTACCATTCCTGCAGAGCGTCCCCTCCCCCTCCCCCCCCGCACCCCATCAGAGCAAAACAAAGAACGCCGACTACATGTGTGCGATTGCACAGAGACTCCCCGCCAAGCCTCTCCCTGCCTCCCCCGGCCTCTTCCTGCAGCCGCCGATGGTTCAGAGCTCAGCGCAGGTTTAGACCCAAACAAGCGGCTCTGCAATTACAGTTGGTTAAAGCTCTGCCGTTATCTTTCCATCTCCCTCCCTCCCTCCCTTTTTCTCCCTCCTTCTCGTTCTGCTCCTCTCCATCGCTTCTCCACACCCCCCCATTCTCTCTCTCTCTCTCTCTCTCCTGCGCATGTAAGCATAGGCATTTACTGATGTAAAAAGCACAATCTAAACATCCAAAGAATAGTGACTTACTGATAAAAAAAATAACATAATAAACATAAATAAACAAATTGTATATACAGATGTAAGGCAAACACAAAAAATATACATAATAAATAACGATCTCGCGCAGTGGGTTACAGAAGAAAAATCTCCTTTTTTTAAATGTCAAACCACTGCACAGGATTCCGTTTATCGTTTTTCTGTTTTCTTTTTTATGGTGTTAGTTTTGTTACACTACTGCAGCGCAAGGAGAGCGGGGTATTTTCAGATGCGATATATCCTCGTTCTACGCGGAGAGGAGAAAAAAAACAAAAAACAAAAATGTGTCAAACGGGGGGCGAGCTGAAGGGTATTTCCTCCATCGGGTCCTGGGTCGTCCGCTGTTGTTGTTGTTGTTGTTGTTGTTGTTGTATGCCGTAGTCGTCTCCTTCCTTCCTCGCTGGCTGGGTGAAGCAAGGACGGGAGCAGGCACTCGGGAGGGGGTCTGAGGGGATGGGAGGCAGGCAGGTGTCACGCATGCAGTCGGAGGAGGATGAGGAGGTGGGTAAAAAAAAAGGAGAAAGGTAAAGGGAAAAAAAAAAGACCTGCAGCGTATCTTCCCACCACACACACGCCCCCCTGCCCCCCTACAAGACAACCCCTGGAAATCCACTTGAATCTGCTCAATAGGACCGAGGGGGGGAGGGAAAAAATGCCCAAAATGTATAAAACATACATATATACAGCGGATGCGTATATATGTATGGGGGTCCAGGGAGAGGAGACGGAGGTATGAGAGAGAGAGAGAGAGAGAGAGAGAGAGAGAGAGAGAGAGAGAGAGAGAGAGAGAGAGAGAGAGAACACGCAACTCTCACAAACACACACACACAGCGCCGAGGCGAACACACGGGCTTCAATTTATGCTTTCTGGTCGACAGACCCTCCTCACACGCACACACAAGCGTGCTCCATACAGAGCCGGCGAACGCCTATAGAGCAATGCCCCGCCCCTATCTGTCCCCGTCTTCTGTCCCGTTCTGGATGATGCGTACAGCCCAGCTGATCAACGTGCTCGGGGACGGGAGAGGGGGGGGGGGGGGGGGGGGGGTT
>JAODLL010000015.1:1798825-1809557 GCA_026546735.1 Forbesichthys agassizii
GCTGTTGTTAAGAAGTAAGAAGAGGGAGGGAGGAAGAAAGAAAATTGGACTGTTTTCCTTGCGGCTCCGAGACGGGACACACCGGACACATCGAAGCTGGAACCGTGGTTCACAAAGTGACTCTCTGAACGCTCTCCTCTTTGTGTTGGGTCCACTGTAGCTAGACGTGCATTGATACACATGATTCCCTCCCTTTGTAACATTCCATAATGGCCTTTCACGGGGCTGAGCTTGGCAAGATGAAGCTACGTGTCCAACGTCAACTCCTTCTGTGTCAAGTCCCTGTACTTGTTCTCTGGTGGTTACAACTCGATAAATATGTATGCATACTGTATCTACTGTGAGTACGAACGGTGGGCCATTTGACTTAAGAGGGTGGTATTTGTATCTGAACGGGATTGGGAGTTGCCTTAGATATAATCAGAACTCTATAATAGAGTTAATTTAAAATGTTTGTGGGGATTGTTATTTCTACAGACTACGTGCTGTGAGTTTTATAAACTCATTACAAAGTTTGCTTTCTATGGGTGTTCTTATGTACTGAAATAAATAAAAAAAACTGTTTTTAAACCTACATCTGAGTTGTATGTTGATGTGAAAGGACTTTTATTTTTTTAGCCGTCATTCCTGAACAGATATGAGCTCTTCAGGGTTTGGATGATAATGCTGATATGACAGGATGTTCAGAAGAATCTTGTGGTTGGGTGGTAGGAAATTAAGCGAAGGGAGTTTCCTGTGAGCGTCTCTGTTTTTTCCATTGACCGTGTGAGTGTCAGCGTGAAGCACTGTGGAAGATAAGACGAGGTCACATAGCACCAAACCACCTAACCTGGTTAAAAGTGTACTTGACTATTGTTAGAACACGCCAACCATTGTGTAGGACATCATGATGTGCAGGTGTAACGCACCCTTCTGGCACATATCAGTGTTTATTAATTACACCGATTTAAGCAGAAGACACCTGCCAGTTATTATCAGGCTTGTATGGAATAAACTCAGTTTTCAAATGTGGGCTATACCTTCACATTATTTATGGTGATGAGCTTTGTATAAAAACTGCTAGCATAGTCACACGTTTCTTTATCAAAATAACAAAAAATAAATATTCTACATATGTTAACCCATTCTGAATAACACCCCTTGACGTTTGGTTACGTCAAAAGAGAGTTGTTACACCACGGACAAATTTAAGAAACATATAGCCTCTTTCAATTAACAATATAATCGTTTTTATGTTGAGACAATATTGCCATCTAGTGGTTATTTCGTGATGTTGAAAGAGCAACTATATCTGACGCTAGAGACGCTAAAACAACAATAAACGTAAATCTTACAATTATGTTGTCAAATAACACATTATTTTTAAATTTGTGAAATCAGTAGGGTCCATGTTTTACCATGCCATACTGTACCATAGGAGACCGTCATTAAAATGTTTTAGTTTAAGGAAGAGAGAGAGAGCAAAATCAAGAGATCGCAGACATCATCCTACAGCCTAGAAATATGTGAAAGAAAGGAAAACGTCTTTTTTTTATTTTATTTTTTCTCGATCAAGTGCTCAATAAATTCACACAGAGATGCACAGGATACCTTGGCAGGCAAAAACCTTAATCCTACAGGGCCAAGACATTTAGCATTTTATTTGCGTAAAATGCTCATTTGTACCACAACATGGCGGTGTTGACCATGTACTGCATGAAATTACTTTCTGAACATAAGATGGATTTGCTCAATTACAGCTGTATCATTTCACAGTGACCAAATGAAGATCACGTGTTTCTTTAGTACTTTAAAACTGAATTATTTCTTTATGTTGAAATGTGTCCCAAAACGTGACGCAGAAACTAAATAAATACTTCCTTCTCAAGTAAAACCTCCCTCTCTTGTTGACTGGCACACTCTCTTCCATTATTCTCAGAGGTAATATTGTATCAAAGTGACATTTGAAGGTCCACTAAGGCCATTTGACCAACACATTTTATACATCTAAAAATAAATATAAACTACATATGAACTAATGACGTTTTGTTGAACATGCAGACAGTGACCAACATACAGTTTACTATTTACTTTAGTCGTTTTCCATTGGGAAGCAATGTGTTATTTATATATATAATGTTGTGTATACAATATACTATAGGCTCCATTATATATTATTGTATTTAAAAAGTACATATTATTTTCACTTGCTGTTTCATTACATCAATGTCTGATGAAGATTATATGATGATTTACTTACGTGTTCATAGGTCAAGATTTAAGAAAAATACCAAGGTACAGCCTATTAAATCCTTACTTGCATAGCAATAACAACTTTGTCAATAAGACTGGATGGATTACTGCATTTGTGCTGCAAAATAGGCTCTGATACAGTAAGTAGAGTTTTATATAAAATATAAAGGTTCTACATCGAACCATAAGGTTCCAACTGTCCAAAATGGTTCAATAAAATGTATGCATGACAACGTGGAACTTTTTTAAAATAAAAGTGTTCTTAAATTCATTCAAAGCTATATCTACTATATGTCTATATACAGTAAAAAACACAATTCATGTGAACAATACACATGGGAAATGTCGATATCTGGTATTTATATCAGTATTAGCCCTACCAGACAATGAAGTGGTTGCATTCTACATTCTGTAAACTTGTGTTGGCATCGACCTTGAAGGGCTTTACAAGAAATACTAACCACTTGAGTTATCTCTGTCCCCATATAGTGGCAATTTGATGTGACTATAGGTTAATAGTTATCAGTTCATTTTCATCTCAATACATTTTAAGTTATACATTTGCATAGTAACAGCCCCATTCATGTATCACGTATAGCTATAGGGGACAATAGACCAGCTTACTTTGTGTCACTAATGGGTCATGTCATAGGCTATGGCTTGGGTAGGGGTGTTGGTGGGGGATGGGCTGTTTTCTTTCAATATTTCCTTTAACCAACCAAGCAAAGGTGCTACTGGGTGAATCCAACCATCAGCTACAATATTAGCACATTAGCAACTCTGTAACCCAAACTGCTATATTATATTCATCTATATAGAGTGTTATGCTTGAACTTCAGAGGGATGCCTTGCTGTCATCACCGTTTATAATTTACATAAAGGGTCCAAGTTATTTTAGTTAAGGACATGCAACCTGTAGTTATGTCAAACTGTAACTTTGGTCATATGGTTATCTTGCATTAATATACTATGATAACAATAAAATATTGTTATCTCTGTGTATTTATACTGTAAGTGCGCATATGTGTGTGTGTGTGTGTGTGCGTGCGTGCGTGCGTGCGTGCGTGCGTTTGTCTCTGTGTGTGTGTGTGTGTGCGTGTGTGTGTGTGTGTGTGTGTGTGACCAATAAAAGACTGAATTGAAAGTCCCATAATACTGTATATGTAATTTTACATTTTACATATATTCACGTTACTTTTTAGAGTACTAATGACTGAACGTTTCAGTTGGCCTATATATATTTGTTTTTGTTCATCGTTATTGGTCGTTATTGGTCGACTCCCAGTCACATAACTACATAATAGTCCAAACCTCACAAAAGAACGCTGTTCCAAAACCGGTACTGTTGCTTTAACAAAGTTGACCACGCCCAAATACAACAGTTTTATGTAAATATATGCGGAGTGTGACAAGCCGAACGTGCCACTAGCCTATCAAAAGCCAGTTCTAACCGCGGGAGATCTAAATTTCGCGGGACAGAGTTTGGCGGTAAAAAAGCTGATCTTGCTAGCTCTTGTCCCCTTGTATGGAGAGCAGTAACCGGAGGAGGATACCCAACTCACAGAAGTTATATGTGACGACTGTCGTGTCGAAGGAATTCTCACATTTCATAATTTTTCTGGACACAGCAAAAGTTGGTGAAAAGTTGAGAAGCCTGCTGGTATCGGACTTTAATAGATTTAATACAGTAGATGAGTGCTTAATTGTGAATACCTTAGGAATGCTTTAGAAGTGTAAAGCTTCATCTGTTATCAGACAAAGGGTGTACTAGCTCTGATAAAGCTGCTGTGCAGTATTTAAATAATGAACACTGTATTTTATCTTAATATATCTGGCTTGCATATTTGATGTATGCATTGTACTTTTCATGTCAGTTTTAACTGTACTACGAGTTTTACGATTCTATGTTTGATAGAATATTACTCAAGAAGGTTACCAACAAAGGTAGCAGTAGCGTGTAGCTTCATAAGAGAAACTAAAGCAGACAATTGACATTGGCTAATATCGGACTTTATTTGGCCAGATACTAAGTGGTTACTTCAACCTTTTTTATGAAAATGATGCGGATGTCTAAAAGCGTCTCTCCGGCATTGAATCGGGGAGCTGTAGGGCTCCAATGTTCTCAGCAGAAGATGGTTTTGTCCACCGGAGGAGTGAAGACAGAGTTCTACACTACGGGACTGTCCAGTCCGCCGATGAACACAGTACCAAATGGCTATTTCACACAGATCTGCAACACCACAGCGGCGGAACAACGAGCAAACTGCCTGTATTCAACCCCCCACGGACCTGAGGGAAAGCCCATCAGGTCATCCTCTGGTCGACTACCGGTAATAACTTATTAACAAACTCTTTGTACAATAGCAGCACTTGTGCATTCAGTACAATAACTAATGTGATATATGCAATATTACTACATAGTATGTGTGGGCGGACGAAGGCCTGATTTACATTGGCATGCATGTGGTTTTAGCGTATTTTTTGTAATTTAAATATCATTGACGTGACGAGCCACAGAGGAGCTACTGTGGCCGGTGTTTGACGTCATTGGATGGACGATCCCTTATTTTCGCGGGGCTTTAAACGAGCTTGTGTCCCTGACAATAGCACCCGCAACCCAGCTGTAGCTAGACAGACGGACACTTGAGTGTGTGGCGACTGTTTCTGAAGTCTTTGTTATGGATCTCGCACAGTGGGATATTGAATGGTCTGTTGAGGCAGCTTCTGCAAAATTATTTCCTTGAGTTCATAATTTAACAAGTTGCTAGCAATTTAACAAGTAAAAAAAACATAAAGAAGACAACTTGTTGCTCAAGGTGTATGTAGCTCAAGAAACATTTTGATAGAGAAACTGTAAAAAGCTGGACAGTGCTAATAACCGAAATTACAATGAATTCAGGTAACCCTTTGGGTGCTATTTAGACAGCTTGTTTTGTGATCACACCTCTAGGGGCAACTGTTCAGAACATAACCATCAACCCTGCACCCACGTATGTGCTATGCACCTGTCATAGAGGCCATGCAGGATACATGGTCTGTGTAACCTGCTCTGTCACTAGAGGGAAGGTCAGAGGTCACTGACGTCAGCACACAGCTGTACTGGGAAACATGTTGAGTAAGAAAGCAGAATCCTAGCTCGCACACAATATACAGACTATTAAAGTATATAGAGTTGTTCTACAGTTTGTGTCTCTCTCAGGGCATGTTAAAGCTTAATTTGCATTGGGAATGTCTTTTTCTTTGGCTAGAGACCAGGGTAGTTATAAGCACATCAGTGTTTTGGCGTTGCTTTGACACTACAGAGCACTACAGATCACCTAGCCTTGCGAGACCGTCCTGATCTCCCGAGGTACATTTGGACTTCAGTGAGGAGAGCTTGGAAATCGTTGCGTTTCAGGCCGGTAAACCAAGTGTGTTGTAGTTAGTGTGGTTTAGGTGGGGTGAAGGCGACTTGAAAACATCTCGTTAACAACAATGGTTAACGTAGTAGATGGGGCAATATGCAATACAGCATCAGTTTTATTACTCTTTATCAGAGGAGCAAAGGCTTTTATCAATGGAAAACGTGTTTACACTCTTCTCCCGCCTTTTCTACTGCAAGTGTGGATATCAACAGGCTCTACTGGTTCACAGGCTCGTCCAATCACCTGCCAAGTATTGTTTGAAAGCGCCAGCCCTGTTATAACAGAGATGTAAATATGAAGTGGCAAACACTCCTCCCCTCCTGTGCAGCCATTGTAATAATACTACTAATAATAACATATTTATACAGTGCTTTTCTAGGTACTTAAAAGTCGCTTGTGATTACACCCTCTACACCTCCCTCTACCCCCACCCATATAGCATGCATGCATAATTCATTATTTTGTGGAGCGAACGTGCAGTTCCACAGGAGCTATAACACAATCAAGGAGCGTAAATATAGGCTAAATGACGCTAGCTCACTGCAGATGCTGCTGTTGTTGTGGTTGTCAGTCACGCTCTTCTTCCTACAGACCAGCGGTGTATGTTGCAAATGAGTAGGAGCAACTGGCTGCTCTGCCCACCTGCTGTTTTTTAAATGTTTGCAGTGTCCCCTTCTATGTCTTAGCACTCTGGTCCAGTGAATTCAGATCTGGTGTAAGTGTAATAGTTGCACTGCTAACGAGGGTTAGCGCTCGAGTCTGAGCGGGTTCTTCACAAATCTCAGGTCACCCCAATGCCTCTTCACCCATATTTCCCGAGGTAAGAGGATTAGTTTGACTTTAGCAAAGTGGAAAACGCAAAGCTTCTAACTGTTGCATCCAAGTGCAAGGTAAACTTGATTAATATATCCCGCAAGTTTCCAGAACGCTCTCAGGATTTACAACAATGTTTGTTGCTTTGTAAACAACCTCCAACATGCAGCTGACATTTTTCTGACATCCATCCAATCAAAAGCCAATTGAGGCTACTAGTCAGAGGCAGATAGTCTGGTGAAGGCCTAGCATATATCTTCTATTCCTTACAGTATGCCTTCAGTAGATTGTGTCATCTGTCATTACGGACTATGATGTGTGTGTTCTCACTGATAGGGTCCTGTCTATTAGGTCTCCCCTAGTCAGAGACTAGAAACAAGCTATTATGCTTGGTTGTGATGTTTTTAAATACACTAAGGCAGTGCCTTGGAGCAGTAATACCACAATAATATTCAATGCGTGTGTGTATTTTATAGAAGCATACTATACAAAATAAATGATCACTGTTATTGTATACAGTAAGAGTTATTGATATAGTCATGGTAAATGGACTGCTTTAATCCAAAGCACTGTACCTCACATTCACACACAGCAATGTCAGCCATGCAGGGAGACACCTGACCACCGGGAGCAGTAGGTGTTAGGTGCCTTGCTCAAGGACCCCTCGACACTTGGTGAGGAGTTAGCATGGTTTGAACCATCGAGTTCTTGATCACCTACCGCCCCGCTCGACCACTGCACCACTTGTCACACATATGATGTGGAAGGTCTCTTTGTTTTAATAGTTTAGGCTTAGAAAATGCAGCTAACCTTATGGAGATTCTTGACACTCCCTTGATCTTTGCTTCCTCTCTCTATTTCTCTCTTGTCATTTGTAAACACAATGTGACAGCTGCCAAACTTCTGCTTTTAAGCTCACTCTTATATTGTATGGGCAAGAAAGTGGGGTGTGTTGTTGAATACAGAGCAGGGCAAGGCCCTCATTTCAATATAGACCCTGTCGAGGAATCGCTAACCAAGGAGTACATCATTTGCATGAAGTACTTTTTGTAGTTGTTAGATGTTAGTGAATGTGTTGCTGTGAGCAAATAGACAAATAATAGTTCTTTGTTTTGTTACTTTGAGAACCAGTTATCGTAATAGACTGTGTTGTGTTCATACATCTTACAGTTGAGGATCAATAGACGAGTCATCATGTTTAGTGGTTGGGGCCAGAGTTGTTGGTCCCTCATTGTGTGGGCCACTGCACTCCTTTAGACCAGGTGAGAGGTGGCTGAACAGAATGCAAAGCCAAACATTAAAGTCCCAGCATATCAAAGCACCGCTTCTCTACCAACCCAGCCAATCAGCTATGCGAGGCATTGCTGTTCCTCTTTAACTACACGCGGGTGTGGTAGGTGAAGGACTGCTACCTCTGCATGTTCACTTAACTGTACCCTACGTATCTTATTAACCGCGTACATATCATGCTGCTCATGCTTACTGTACCGTATGTAGTCAAATATGGCTGTTTGATTACATATCTACATGGTGCTACAGTACACTACATTATGCTGTCCTCCTAGTACACGTGCTTTGCACTTTGAAAACAAAGTTAAATCTCATCTAATCTTATTGATGTGGGTGGGACTAGCTTATTTGCAGCCGTACAGGAAGGTTTTGTCCTCTCAGCTTGAACTCATGGGCACCAGCGGGTTTGTGTTAGAAGCACCTCGCATGATCAAGCTGATGTGTGAGATACCTCTGTGTGTGTGTGTGT
The DNA here is from genome assembly GCA_026546735.1 of Forbesichthys agassizii. Classification (NCBI taxonomy): domain Eukaryota; kingdom Metazoa; phylum Chordata; class Actinopteri; order Percopsiformes; family Amblyopsidae; genus Forbesichthys; species Forbesichthys agassizii. Next base: position 1,807,034 of record JAODLL010000015.1, read on the forward strand.
GTGTGTGTGTGTGTGTGTGTGTGTGTGGGGGGGGCATGTAGTGTCTCTGGGGTGTGTACTGTGGGCAGTACAGGCAGGGCGAGGCAGTAGTAGATGTCACCGTGGTGATACTGTAACTCAGTGACTTGGAGACAAACAGCTTGTAGATTTGAAAAGGACATTTTTTTTTTTTTTTTTAACACTACACAATATAAACTATGCACAAAAAAAAGCATTGAATTTCGTGAACACTTGTGCGATCAGCTTGGGCATGCTGTTCATGCCAGAGTGGGCAAAACAAATACAAATTCGGGTTGAAGAATGTGTTGCCATCCCACAGCAGTGTGCGACCAGTCTGTTGTGGCTCTGTATGGCTCTTCAACAGGCCTCTGACGCTGTTTGTTAAATATTACATTTTTTAATTGACAATATGTCCTTTTTCTTCACCAAACAACACCAACAAGAGTCAGCAGCAAAGAAAAGCTGTTTGGCATTGTCAGAGAAGATATGGAAAATCTTTCATGGGAGCACCCCACACACTCAGCTCTGCTGCTCATTTCACAAATGTGTGTTCTTTACAACTGTGGCACCATGTAAAAGGGAATTAATCAGGCTTTCCAATGGTATACGATTTATTGCCAAGGAGCATTGTTACAACAAAGAAATAATTTACCAAACACACATCCACTTGATGTTTGTGTTATGTTTATAGACACAGTAATGTGGTATCACTGTCTACTTTAGAATTTAGTTTAAATACAGTTGTGTACATACAGTATGTGTGTGTGTGTGTGCTGGGCAACACACAATGTGCACACCATGCAGTGCCTGATTTAAAAGAAAAGAAAAACATTTGATTGTGGTTTGGAAGCTCGCTGAGTGAATGAAGGTCACACAGAGAAACAGTTGGGCTGTGTTATCACATGCTCAAATGTTTGCATAACGTAGTTGAGTCACCCAAGAAATCAAGCAAAAGGGAAAGAGAGACTTCCACCCACCACAGCTGCAAGGCAAACAGTCGGTTCCCCTTTTGTGCCAATGTCGTCTATGGTGGAATACCATCACGTATGTTTGTAGATGGTTGTGTGCTCCCCTCGCCCACTAGGACACCTAGAGTAAGACTCCTATTTCTGTTTTAACATACAGAACAAATGCCTTTTATTTGTAGACCGTCTCAGTTCGTTGTCAGCTAATCTTTCTCTGATTCGTTAGTTAAGTTCAGTTACGTATTGTCCTGTGTGTGTGTGTGTGTTTGTGTGTGCGCTTATGTCTGTTAATGCCTGTGCTCATCTGCTCTGTAGATTAAACAGTCCCACCCACAACACACACACACACACACACACACACACACACACACACACACACACACACACACACACACACACTAAACATACCCACACCTGTTGTGGTGCTCCAGATGTCACAAGTTAACAGGTGGACATGTCATGGGTGTACACTGGGACAATGGCCGCTTTCACGTCCCCTCTGCGCTGCTCAGACACATACACGCACGCACACAGCTCTCCTATATCTGAGCGTGATTGGTAACGTTTGCTAGTTGCCTATAAAGGAGTGCATGGAGACAGTGCTAGAATTAGCACTGAGGCTAAGGAGCAGCATTGATTAGTAAAAGAGACCCAAAACAGGAACAACGTGAATAATAATGACGTCTATGCAAATGAGAGGTTCCTGCGGGGATGAAGGGGCTAGCAAGAGGTGGTATGACACGGGGAACCACGCAGGAAGTGAGAATAAAGCCCCTCCCCCAAGCATCAGGTACAAGGAAGAGAGTGGGACAGCTAGACCTCCAAACCAGATGCTACTAATTACCCAGCAGCCCCTGCAATGTCTGTGTGAAATCCTATGTTTCATTCCTATGCTACGCTGTTTGGTGTGTGTGTGTGTGTGTGTGTGTGTGTGTGTGTGTGGTGTGTGTGTGTGTGCGTGTGTGTGCGTGCGTGCGTGTGTCATAGCCTTGAGGATTCATAAAGCAAGCAAGCGCGATAAAAGCGTGACGTTATGTTCCTGGACAGTAAATGTGATACTTAAATGTAGGCCTTGCGATTGTGTATCTCTGCTTTATAGAAGGCCATTTGTTTTATTGCTGATACGTTACTGTGAGGTGACTTTCAGTTTTGTCATGATGCAGCATACGTCAGCAAACACAGGGTCTGGTCAGCGTGTGTGTGAGTCACGTGGTTGCAGAGTAGCGGCAGTGTTTCAGGGAGGTTATAAAGGCGGTCAGACGATAGGTGAGAACAGCGAGCTGGGTAGAGGGGGTGGAGGTTGAGTGTTTTCAGGGATTTCCTTGCATTTCGCCGGCAGTAGGTTGAGAGGCGGTCTTAACAACACACACACACACAAACACACATACATGCTGTCTTCCTGAAGTGCGAGAGTATGAGGGCTGCTTTGTTCTGACTCTTGAAGACTGCTGGCAGATTTATGACACTGCCGTTTCTACCCCCCACCCCCCACCCTAGCCCTTACGCCTGCACGAGTAGCCGGTGTTAGCTAAACCCATATCTGTTATTTTCATCTCAGA
>JAODLL010000015.1:1817906-1841161 GCA_026546735.1 Forbesichthys agassizii
TAGTGTGAAGCACTTTGTGTTACATGAATTTGTATGAAAAGTGCTATATAAATAAAGATTGATTGATTGATTGATTGTTATGAGCTAGGGGACATAATGCACATTCTATAAACTGTCAAATGGAAACTCTTATGGAACATTTTACCTTTTTCCTCCCAAAAATGTTTGTTTGCTAGATAATCACCAGGCAGTGGTTAGAGAGGCACTATTTGGTTATTTTATTTGCTTCTGGAGACATTTGCCATTGAATGCTTGCATTTTAAACATACTATTCCATTCACATGACTCCGAAGGCTACTGTCATTGAAAGCAAGTGATGCACATAAAAACTCAGAATTAAAAAAGGAAAATGAGTGTTCGGCAGAAGATGTAGTCACCAAACATTGTTTACTTATTATTATTTACTTATGATACTTATATCATTCACGTTCACAAAAATTCAAATGAGATTACTCTACAGTCTACATAATCACTTATCGGGCAGTGATAAATTAACAAGAGGGCACCTTATAAGCAAAAGTGTTATATCAAATTTGTGGTTTATGACTTATGAGTTAATATGAGCATGATTCAACCCCTTGCCAAGTGCCAACATAACTAAATAATTTAATACAAAAAGAATTAACTATGCCTCCAAAATGTTCATCTGTTGCATGATGTCTGAGGTCCCTCAGTAAAATATGAATTATGAACCCCATCATCAAAGCTCATATTCAGTTTTAACACAACACAGCAAATTAAAATCGGCTGTATATTAAATTAGATTACTAATTGGAATTTATTGAATGATTTTACAAAATCTATTTGAGCCCACAAATGTGCACACTATTTTCTGGAAATTAAATGTAAAATATTATCTTAAAGCTATATTTTGACAGTGGTGGCAAATACAATATAGAATATATGACACCCCTGGTTAGTCAGGGTGATACTGACTAACCAGGGCTGATGAAAATGTTACTATGGAGAAAATTATTTATAGTAGCCTGAAATCTTTTTATGACTAACCATTAAAGGAGACTGATCATAACACCAGAAAAAAAGGCTCTTGTCCTAGTACTGTAGGCTATACATTGTTGCAATGGATTCGGAGATTGCTAAGAATCTACATACTGTTGTGAGTGTTCCTATATTACCAGGAAAATACTGCTAATACTGTATGTGCATATTGGAAGGCTTACTGAATATGTTTTTTACTACATTGAATGAAGATTTAAAATAAAACCTGATAACAGATGTTGTACGATTTATTACCACCATATTGTATTACTTCTTTTTACCTACTAAAGAAAAAGTGTTTTTATGTATTTTAGTGTTTTATTAAGTAGTAACTAAATGATGAAATCCTGGACTGGATCCCATATTTTTTTTTTAAGCGAAAAAGGAAAACAATTCAAATGTGTTTTATACTGCCATCTGAATGTTTTGTAAATTGTAGAAAGGCATCTCATAGTATTGTTTAAACATGTCTGCATTTAATGAGAGAGAATTAAATTTCTTGTCAAATGTAATACAGTACTAAACAAAATGTTGTGTATCATCTGGCAAGAAGAATAGGTTTCTTATCCCTAAAATATTTATGGTTCTGGCATTTCTAGGGTGGTGTACAAATCAGGATAGACTCCTAATTGAAAATAGCAGGATAAGAATGTCAGCTTTCAAGGTCATTCAGCCGATTCCTTCTTCTTTTGGCTTATTAGCTGCATGTTAAACAAAAATAAAAACACACTGTCTATCATTTCCCTCTTATCCTGCATTATATATCTGTTTTTCGCTATTCATGGGTGAACTCTATTAAATGACTTCATGGATAGAAGTTAAAGGGTCCAAATACCATGTAGTCAAATATATATATATATTTGTTTTACCATTGTTAGCTACGGCAGGCCTACCTCGCACTAGTTACTTTAGAAACACATGCAATAACACTGACCTAATCTAAAAATTAAAAAAATGTGTTTCTTCATTTTGGGTTAGAAAATGCAACCCATAGGTAGTCCCCTCACACAAAACTTCCATTGCAAAACCAGTGCGAAACACTGATAAACAGGCAGTGGTTTTAATTAATTGTCAAACCCTACATACCTGATTAAAGATAATAAGATGGGGCATGTATCTTGACAATGAGGAATGAGGTCTTCTCCGTTTTCAGAGAAGTGAACGCTTGCGAGGACATATTACCCCTCGATTACCCCGCTGAGGCTGAGCTAATTCTTTGGGTTGGATCTGTTGTCCTATCATTCACCTCAACTGCCCTCTTCGCTATCTTCTTCCCTGTATTCCATTCCTCCCCCCGTATCCATGCCCAACAGAGCAACACCACCCCCTGCAGGCAGAAGTCACTACAAAAAACCTGGACCTTAATCAAACCATTGGAAGGGCCAGCCCGTGTGTTATCAGATAGCCTACTTCTATTAAATGGTTAATGACGGTCATCTTCATTCTGTGCTTCGGATAACTAAGATAATGTACTTACTTATTTTATTTTTATTTCGCTTGTTATATATTTTGGAAATGCTTTGAAATCACAAATAATGTGATCACGAATAACAGTGACCTATCAGAATACATTCTGCGTAAATATGATGCAGGTAATCCCGTTTTCCTTTGTTTTGTTGTAGACTACTTGCCCACATTCAAACTAAATGTGCTGTAGTGTATTTCATGCCAGCAATGTGTGCTTCAACACAGGAGAGCAAATTGACTTTGAGTGATTTGTTTCTGGTGAGTGAGAGCATAATGAATATGATGTCTGATTGGTGGATATTATTATGTGCTAATCACCATGGGCAAAATACCGTGATATGATAGGGGGCCCATTAGATTCATTACCAAATGTCAAGATCTCATCTAGTCTTCCAGTCCAACAAATGTTCTGCTTCAGTGTGTCATTGTGCCTGCCAGAGACAACACTGCAATTTAGACAAACTAGAAGGTTTAAACATCCCCCCCCCCCGTTTATTTACATTTATATGTGTTGGATATATTGTTTGCGTTGATATACAACAGTATATATATTTCTTAGTTTACATTTTTTCATTAGTTGATTATCTTGGATATAACTGATGAATGTAGACCTGGGTACACATGATGATGATGATGATGATTATAATATTAATAATAATAATAATAATAGAAGTATACTGTATTAGTCTTACACACATTCCATTGTTTCCTTCAAGATTGTAAATGCATTAAATCAAGACCGTATTGCATTTCTTAGCATGCCCATAACACATTAATGTACCATAACCTTTCCATCAAGCCATAAACATTATAATTTTGTAATACATTTGCATGTACATATGGAGGAAACTGGTTACAATAGCTATTTGACTGTGGCAAATGAACAGAAACCATACATTAGTAGAAGAATAATGAGTTCCCCAAAAGCACAAAATGTGTTTTATGTGTATATGCTGGAACAAAATGTGGACAAACAAATAACAAACAAAATAATCTTGTGCAGAAGCAAAACAGACAAGCAGACAAACATATGGATAATTTACACCAAATACAGATAAAGATGATTAATTCAACTTTAGGATCTCACTGTTTCCTGCACTGCAAGCAGTCTTGTCATTTTCATCTTGGAGTAATTGTGAGTTAATGAGTTCAAATGATTTATCCAAATGATGTAATCAGGTTGACATTGGATTTTACCCTTATTAAAGCTTGATCAGATGATGATCATTACATTTTAGCCTTTAGCCTTTGTGAGATGTACTTAGTAAAGCTATTTGTCAGTCAAACATACTTTTTCGGAGGTTATTACATTCATTCTTGCAACCAAATCAATTTAGCCATATTTTTAGCTCAACATTTGTGGCAGATGGTATTCAGACCCTAATAAAGTGAAAATAGAGTTCAGATGTGTTATGTTTAAAAAGTAGTAATTTTACAAGTTATACAAGCAATAGTTTAATTGTTGATACATATTTTAGACCCATTTTAGACACGTATACTATATACAAATATGACAAATCCTTTATTTTTACTATAATGTAACTATGTTTGGGAGGCCCTGAATGTAGACTGATATATTGCAGGAACTGTACAGTAGCCTATCGGTGTAGGTAAAGATGTCTTCACATACTGTATGCATAAAGAGCAGACCATTGTTAGGAAGACATGTTGATTCTTACTACTACAGCAAAAGGGTGTTTATATGATAACTGTAGGCTATATGAAGTAGTCTATTGCATTTACATTAAAGATGTAGTAAACGTTTGTAAGGAAAATAACTTTAAGCTTACAAATGCAGTTAATATCTCCTCACAATATGCTAGCTACAGTATGTGCATATACGCTAATGCACCACTGGAGGGAACTGTTGCACTATACTGTCTGTAACATAATCAGCAAAGCATCCAGACTGTTAAGGTGTTCTTTATCTACATGTGTGTGCTAAAGCAGCACTATTTAACCATGTCAGTACAGTAAAAAAGTGTGAGGTTTGGTCAGACCCTTAAGAAGAGCGAATTTAACAGAAAGACTGTACTGTACATGAGTATAGATGAAGCATTTGCCTGTAGATAAGGCATTTGGATAATAGGTGACTAAAGGAATGTCACACTCCTGGAGCCTCACCAGCTTCTCAGGAAGCCCTCATCCATGGCCCATAGCTCTTAGGAGGCTTTTCTTCAGACCTTCGAGGTAGCAGCAACGTTTGAAGGTGGAGGTCCTCGGCCCTCCCTGGTTGTCTATATACCGTTCATGTCTGGCAATACTCAGCCCGGTATCCCGGGCCCGAATGACTTGGCACAAGCGAGACATGGTCTTGGATATGGGTGCCAGGACCCTGGAGCACCAAGTCTCCGCTATAGTAAACAGTCATATGCTGCGTAGATAATGGGCACTGCCCAGATGAACCTCAGTGGCTTTCTGGTATCAGCGTACAGACTGCCCATCCCCTTAACCTATAGCCAGAAGCCAGGTGCCACTGTAACCTGTACTGCATCTCCACTGTGGACATCACCTCTCCCCTTGGAGAGCAGCATTTCAACAGTTCTGTGTCGGCTACTGCCATTTGGCCATCAAGGGCCCCAGCCACAGCCGACCTCTTGGAGGGTCTTGGAGGTCAGTTTGGGTATGTCAGTAATTGCTCAAGTCTTACGAGAAATGATTTTCAGGCAGTTAGTAGTTATAGGTACCTGTCCCCGTTACCATAATGTCCCAGGGAGCTACCTTCATCATCATCATCATCATCTTCTTCTTCTTGAATGACAGGTAGACCTCTGACTACAGAATAACTAAATTTTACCGGTTTTTCTAAGAGCTTCTCCATCAATTTTTGGATAAGAGCTACCTTCTGGTTCACCATTTTCCTGTTTGCAGCCTTCTGGTCATCATCAACAGGAATCTGCTCTTTGAGGTTCTCTACCTTGGCCTTTAGCAAGGCAATGGCATCTGCCAACGACCTCTCCCCAGGCTCCATTTTGTTCAATGTACCATATGTTCTAATTCATAAACGACATGCTTTGCTTCTAAGCCACGCCCCCTGATTATGTCATAGCAAGAGGCCTATTTGCCCAGTGGAATATGCGGTAGGCCTAATGAAACCAAGGACCTTTTAAAGGTATAGTAAGAGATTGTATGCTTATACACTTTTTGTCAAATTCACCAAATGTCTCCTTGCAGTCCTCTATAGTGTATAGCTCTGTGTGCGTGCTGAAAAAATAATCTGGTACTTCTGCAAAGCCCTGGCTCCGTAAATAGGAACACAAACACAGTCGTCCAGACTGCACACAATATCTTCACAATACGTGTCTAATGTGAGGGGCGGAGTTTCTGAGGGAAGACCCTGTGGCATTGAAGGGAGAGAGGTTTGTTTGTTTTGATAAGAGTTCAAATTTAGGAAGTGTTGACTTGAATGACACCCTACTTTTAATCTGTATATGAAAACACATTTTTTACAAGGATCTATTCATCTTCAACTTCCGATCTGACTACAGTACGCAAGAACACAAAGAATATTCACACAAGCAATATTCACATTCACACTAGTATTATCTTCAGTTTACTGCCAGTTTATTCTGAGTTTCACTAACTCACTATCACTAACTGATATTTGGACTAATATTTTCAGTTTGTAATACTAGGGCTATTTAATGCCATTTATAAATGTGGCAATTTTTGCTTGGTTAATAAGTTAACCAATTTATAGCCAGTGTTAGTGAAAATCACTAGTTATATACTGCCCCCTTGTGTTTAAAGCAGTTCACTGAACCCATATATTTTTGAGTGCTTCTAGAAGTGCTTGCAAGCTATTTAAAACATGACACACTAAAAAAGGTTGCGGCTGAGTATTGCCAATTTGCTCTTTACTGATTAAATGCCCATATGAACGTCTTCTGTTTTTCTGTCAAGTAAAGCCAAAACGGATGTATGGTTGAAAATATAAATTTGAATATTCTTTTATTCATTCTATATGGTAAAACACCAAAGACAGTGATAGGAGTGCACAATAGGTATGAATTGCCCGAGCAATCTGAGGTTTAATCTGAAAAGTATATTGTACTTGCATAAAGTACAGCTAAAACATGAAAATAAGAAGGTACTGTATGTGCCAGAATGACTTGTTTTACTTGCTATTTTTTTGTTTGGTTTTTTATTCTGTACAGAGGGACATTTGTACAAAATTAATCTAGATATATAACTACATGAAACAAAGTAAATCATATATACACAATATTAAATGAAGCAATATAGTACAGGTCACATACAAAAGGACACTTTGTTAAGTTACCATATCTCGGACATTATGTTAAAACTAGAAGATGGTGCAGAATCAGCAAACTTGGATTTTAAATCTCTCATGAAACCATGGGTATTTTTTTCCTCTCCAAATACAACAAACTATTCTCAGTCAAAAGAAAATGAAACCAAGAAAAAAAAGAAAGAAAATAAATTCTCCCAGCAAGCAGGGTTGTATTTTTCTAGAAAAAATAATGACCTTAACCAGAGAAATGTATCTATTTTGTGAACATTATTCCTCCAGTGGATAAGGTACATGTTCATGGTCATTTTAATTTACATAATCTTGCATTCCAGTGAAAACAGTATTAATACAGATACAAGTCATGATGCCAGTTTGTTTTCATTGTGTGTGGTCATTTAACACCCGCCTTGGGCATTACGAACGGCCTAAAAACTGCCAAGATCTGACATCAAGGCTACTAGCCTCCAGGAACAAGACAAAAGATGAAATACAACATAGAATATGAGGGGGGAGGAAGCAAGAAAAAAAAAAAAATCACAACAGTTCAAACAATGGTATTGATTGAGAGAATATGCTTTCTGACGCCATAGGGGGATTAGAGCAGGTTAGAGCATTATATACATTAAGTTAACGGTAGACTTTGAAAAATAATTAGGGTTGGTACTGACAACATACACAAGCAACACCATTCATATTCTCAGAAAGTGCATTTAGGTAGTTTAATTGCATTATTAATTCAAATGTGTCATTTCTCATCACTGCCGCCCTCCATAGTGGCTATAAAACCCAATAATACAGATCATGACCAGATTGAAAAACGTTTTCTGGGGAATCCATCGAGTATGCTTCTGTAAGACAAATGACAAGCACCCTCTTAAATCGCCACAAAACAAGGACATTCATACTCAAATAACTGAATGGAATTACACCATGGGTGCCAGCTCTGGCTGAAGAGAAGAAAACCATACACTGTGCCAACTGCCAAGTTATCATTTTCCAAATGAATCATCTCCATTCTATATATAGTCTGCTAAGCAGACATCACCTGTGGGCGTATACATACAGCATAATCTACATCCCCATACATTTAGCTTTGCTTACAATAAGTACCATTGTTTGAACCATCAATGTCTCACTATGTTCAGAATTGCAAATATTGCCAATGGACATTTAACCTGTTGGTAAAACTCACGCATACAGTAGCCTATGCTAAAAGAGCTGCATATGGCACAAATCAATAAAATGTAAAGTGTCAGGGGAACTCATTTCAACCCCATACCTCCCCGCCCCCATTTCTCAAACTCTTCCTCGACATTAAAAGGCTTGTTGGGTTTATCGAGAAAACAGTCACTGAAACAACAGTGACAAAAAAAAAAGAAAAAGAAAAAAGGCAATTTACTGTAGCGCGTGTTCCTGTGGAAGTTGGACAGATAAACCCTTAGCCATGAAACAAACATTAAGGAACACAACAGTGTTGGCACTGACAAGATGTCCCTGGGATTGAGCAAAAGAGAAGAAAAAAAAAGGTGGAAAAACAGAACAGATTAAAAAGTCCCCGCCTTTCATTTAACCATCGGCCTCCGTTTGTACAGACGTCGTTTATAGTTTATTGTTCCCTTTGACTGATAAAAGAAACGCAACGTAGAGACGCACAGAGAATCCTTAGACAATGAGTCAATCTGCCTCTACCGTTTTTTAGGTCCTTTTCTCTGTGGAAGTGGGTGAAAACAAAAAAAGGTTCTTAATGTCATGATGTCCAAACTCCAGACACAGTGAGTGACAGTGGGCAAAGGGGGGGCAGTGGGGGGGAGAGAGAGAGACGGTAAATGGAAAATTACTTAAAAACCAAACACGCACACGCACAAACACACTCTTCAAATAAAAACACCTGAGAAAGCAGAAATTAGATGGCGGAAACCGGGCTTCCAGTATCAGCGTACAGGGTGTATGGAATATGCTTGTGCGTGAGCCGGGAAAAGGGGAAGGGTAGCTGTAGATGGAACGACCCGACATTTCTCTCGGGGCCGAGCGATGAAGGAGACTAAGATTAAAGAGAACGTCCACAGTTTGCCCAAAGTAACCCATGAAGCTCGGTCGGCTTGCGATGGGGAACTGAGAGTGGGGGGAGGGTGTTGGTGACGATGGGAATACGCCAGAGTCTAGAGGCCATTTATTCAGGCCCCTGAGGGCTATTCAACGGAGGCAGGAACCAGTTCAACCAAAAAAAAAGAAAAAAAAAGAAAAGCAAAGCCAACAGGGTCACATGACCTAGAGTCCATCGTGGGTGGTCAGCATGTCTTCGGCTCGGCGGTGGGACTCCAAGGCTTTCGCGGTGTAGATATCCTGAGGCAACTCAGATTTGCGTCGCACCATGGGTCTCTCTTTCCTCTGCTCGCGCTGCAACTGTCGGGTTTGGGTAAGGTGGGTCACAGCATGTAAGAAACAGAGGGAACATGGGCGCTTAACTGCTGCTGAGAATAACTGAAACACAAACAAGGACCCCGCACACCATCCCCTCTGTAAATGCTAGTGATAAACCCATGACTCCAACCACCTTGTTTAGCTAGAGCTAAGATTCCTGGTCACGGATTTATTGAAGGTTCAATATTGCTTCCGTCAGACAAAGGTCACAAAGGAAATGGGGGAAATTATGGAAATATATATGAATTTCACTTCAAATCTAGCCTACTGTATATATGAACATCATGAACAATTAATGACTAACAATTCCTGTCCAGAATAAATAAATCATTTGTACTTCCAGCATAAAGAGTTCTAGTTTTTCCCCTCCGGAAAAAAGGAGCAACCCGGCCATGCACCCAGACAAGAAAATCAGCGTATGAGGCTTCAGTGACCCCCCCCCCCCCCCAAAAAAAACAAAACAAAAACACGATCTACCACTTAGGGGACATGCAAGACAAAAGCAGACACAGACAGACAGACAAAGACAGCTCTTGATTCCCATGGTCAGTTCGTGGCCGAACTTGTTCGTTCTGTCAACGATCTCTTTTGGACCGGAACAAGTCCTGCCAGGGCCTACTGACACTGTATACAGAAGGTATACAAGCACAATAGGCCACTGTACTCCAGGATGTTTTAGTTAGCATCTGCAAGCCTTGTTACAGTGAGAAGAGAGGTAGGTATATTGCAATATAATGAGAGAGAGAAAGTCAGGATTACCTGAGTGGAGCCTTCCTCAACTGTTTTTTTTAACCTCTGAACATCTTCTATCAACGGAACATCCGTCTCCATTGCTACAGGACTATTGAGGTCAGAGGAATCAACATACATAAGGAACCAAGTCAAAAAGAAATAGAACAAAAACTAAAACTAAACAAACAAAAAAAAATATATATATAAAAAAGCATGCAAAGACTGAACACGTTGTAGACTGATAAAAAGAAGTCAATCTCAAGTATTGCATGTGTTGATATTAATTGCATTTTTGGGCACATCCAGATTTATTAGAAACATTTAGATTAAAGCCATTGATGACATCAAAATGGCATTTATCAGAACATAAAGCAGAATTTAACTTTTGTTAGCTTCCTTAAAAATCAATATTAGGTCATCAAGCTGGCATTTAGGAAACAAAATAGAGATTACATATTGCTGTAAAGAAGATGCAGTCAAGGGTTTAACAAAAGTTAAATTCCGCTTTTGTTGGTTTAGTGGGATAACACATGAAAACCACTAGTCACAGGCTGTGTCAAAATACCTCAAGTTACTACAGCAGTGTACAGTATGTATTCAAATAGAAAGCAGAAGTCGTACTATGTCGTGCAGCCAGAATCCATGGTAAACACACATATTAGAAACCTATTTGATGGCCCTTTACTGTCAATAACTAAAGACACAGAGCACTGTGCAGTGTTTATGTAGTGTACGGAATCGTTTGCATCCCTACACTCTCAGAGCACAATATCGCATACCGAGAATTTGGACACAGCCTGGTAGACATGGCAACACACCAGCCACAGCATCAATCAGACACCTATCTACTAGAGGACAATACAACAGACATATAAGTACACGCCATTTGATTTGTTATAGCTTGCACAACGTCTGTTTAAGACTGCTCACCTGTGGATTTGATTTGGCAAGGTTCTCAATCTTGATCCAAGCCTCTTCCCGTTCTTTTGACTTCGCCTTCTCTCTGGAAAAACAAATCCGTGAGGTGAGCCACATATTATTATCATCGATTAGTATTATTGGTGTAAGTATTTATAATGTGTAACGAAAAGGAATTTAAAATCCAGCACTCTAAGAAAGATAGATAGATATCTCTCACACATAAACATGCCTACTGTATACACTGGTTTGTTTCAAGACAAACAATGAGCTGTGGTGGAAATGTGGGTTATAAGACAATCAATGCACCTTTCTATAAATAATTTAAAATAAGGAATGTTTATGCAGAAATCTAAGGTTACGTTAACGACTGGTACCTACTTGTTTTTCTCAGCCCTGAACTGTTGTGTGCAGTCATCAAACAGCTTCTGATTCATCTCCATGAAGAGCTTCAGAGCATTGTAGATGAGGCCATGGATGGTCCTGTACACAAAACACACCAATCACAGAAAGCACACAGTAAGCATTGCAGCGGCGGTCTTGGTTTTCAGCGAGATTAGATTGAAGAAAATATTCACAGCCCACACACAGTTTTGAAAGTTCTGATGAATGCAGAGTTAATCTGCATATACCGTAGGCAGCGTGTTCACTCTTGCAGTGAGGATAGGCTGAGTTTGACACACACACAAACACTACAGTACAATGGCGGTTTCATTTTCTGCTGAAGGACTGAAGAGATAATCATGATTATCCATTTGTATTTTGTTCAAATAAACCTGTACATTTCACAGTCCAGCTTTTTTGGCCTTCCTCCACCCTGAGCAACACACTTGGATACAGAACAACAGTTGATTGTTACGCCATCTATGCGATATTATACAATGAGAGTATCTCACTTGTTCCAGTGGGTCTTGGAATTACGGTACAGTGCAGGGAACATGATGGGCAAAATCTTTGCAGCATTGTCGCTAATGAGACTCATGATGTACTCATTATTCCAGTAGTACAAAGCCCTCTCTGCCACCTAGAAAAGAACACACATTTTCAACATCACTTTTCTCCATGTACATCACAAAGAGCACGTGGTACGAGTTGGTTTGGCTAGTCAACCACATCACATATTGTTAAGGATGACGACAAGCTCGAACCCTCGATAACAGCTTGTGGCGGTGAAGACAACTGGTTAGAGGTGTTAAGAAACATTCAACACATCAACCGTGAGTGACGTCAGAAACCTAGGCGTGACATTTTGAAGCAGAATCGAATTAAATTACATCCCTGGTTCAAGACGAGCAGAACAACAAATTTGCTGAGGTCAGCAAAAAGCAATTTAAAAGAAGGTGTCAGTTGCACTGCAATGTCGCAGTACATGCTAACTAACTGAACACTACAACAATACACACACACAGAGCTGTCAGATCCTTTACCTGAAAGTGTGGGCTGGAGACACACTTGGCCAACTGTCGGAAGAGAGGTTCTTGGACCTTGACAAACTCCGAGGGCTCGATGACGTCCAGAATCTCCTCCAGCTCGTTGAGGAACATCACTTCCTTGGGGCTGTGGGTCTTCGGCCAATACTTGAGGAGAGCCATGACCACCTGTGCAGAGCAAGAAGATCAAATGGTAATCGGAGCAAGCAGGTGTATTGCAGGGGTTGTGTCTCATTCAGAACTAGGTTAATCTATAGGGAACAAATCGATTCTCGCGTGATGAAAGGAAAATATTTGGGTTTCAACAAGCTATGGGTAATGGTGAATAAGCAGTGTGAAACTATATTCATTCTGACATACCGGTTCAGTAAGTGTGCTGTCCTTCTCCAAAAACTGAACAACGCAGTAGGCCAGCTACAAATGCGCGCACGCACGCACACACACACACACACACACACACAAACATAATTAAGACACAGTACCACACCTCTCACACAAAAGTATACTGAGGATAGCGTAGGGAGAGATAAGCCATCCGACACATAATTTCCGCCAAGCCACAGAGACGCGTCTGATTAACAGACTGGCGAGGACCTACATTAACATATTTGTTTAGCCTTCTGAATGCCAGGTATCCAATAACAACCATTTTTGCTGTGCTATTTGCTGTGTTACCTGCGGATGGTAGACACTGAGTGACTTGACTTTGTGCAGGGGCAGAAGAACCTTCAATAAAAAAATTTTGTGCTCCTCTTTTAGTGGTAAGGCAAATCCATTGATTATGCTGTAAGAAAAAGCAAAGCAAATATTAGATTGCAATCATTTTTGTTTCAAAATGGGTTTTTTGGGGGTTTTTTTGCACTGTGTTGCATTCCACACAAGACGACACTAGGAAAAAATACAGTAAAAAAATACCTTCCAAGTATTTCCAGAAGTTCAGCTATACCATTATGATGCTCTGTCTCATAGATAAACCTAAAAATAATGTTAAAAAGCAAGAATGGTTAATTCATTCAATGGTTTAGGTTTATTCGGCTCTGCAGCCGAAGTCTCTGAAGAGGTGAGTCAATCTCAACATTGATTTGGTGTTGTGTGATGCATTTTATTTTTCTTTCTCCCCAATGTGGTTTAAAGGGAAGTCCTTGCCCGGAGCAGGAGCAGGTTAGGGGGGTGTTGTTTGTTTCCATGTGAAATGTATGTTGTACAGCCCGTTGAGACTGCAACGTGATTAAGGGCTATAGAAATAAAATTGACTTGGCATGTGTATTATGTTTTAGAATAATATGCAGGCCAATTGAAGGAGCAGCACTCACCTATAGAAAATATTATTGATCTGTTTTCTGATGTATGCTCGCAGGCCCAGGAACTTCCCATAAATCCTGTGTAGGGTGGTTTTGAGGAAGTCCCTCTCCCTGGGATCTTCACTGTCAAATAGATCTAGAAGCTACATCCGGCACAAGAACAGGTTGATTTGTTGCTATTATTGAGTGATAATTTGTACATTTGTCAGTTAAGTCTGTATAAATGTTCTTACCTGCATTACAAACTTCTGGTCAATATATTTCTTTGCTATGTTGGGTTGAAAGTCCGGAGACTCTAAAAATCTAAGGAAAAACTCATAGACGAGCTTAGAGAGGGAGAGAGAAAGAAAAAAAAGTATAAAGAAGTTGCAATGAATTATGTCAACCAGCCAAACAGGAACTTGTGCAAAGTGTGATTTGCACACAAATGCAAAAACAAATGTCCAAACCTTTTGTGTGTAGGTGTATTTTCATCAGAGTTAACATGTTCTATTTGCCGGTGACTCATTCCAGCCACCGACTGCCTTATTTATATTTTATCAGTTATATTATTAAGATCAAAAACATGTTCGAAACTATTTCAACTCATAGAAAGGGATGTTGATTGTATAAAAATCCATATTTAGTTTATTTTATAGTTGATCTAGGTCATCTAGGTTGATCTAAGGCTAGGTCACTTCAATCCAAAGCGACTTACAATGAGCACAGTTTCAAGTATTACAAGGAGCCGGGAGTGGGTTATAGCCTGGCTCCGCCCAACTATGCTCTCAGGCCAATTTATAATTTTTTATAAACACCAGTGCATTAGTGGTCTCACAGCCACCCTGCTGGCAGCCCAATCAGCGTGGGTTAGTGAGATGGCGTTGAAGTCAAGCGCGTTTCTAAATGGTGGAGGAGACGAGGCGATCAAAACAGTTGTAGCAACGCCGATTGGTTTAGCACTGTCCAATCGTTTCTACATTAACCAGAGGTAGGAGGAAACGACTGCAAACACTTCCCAATGGAGCATGTGAATATGGTCTGGTTACAGCAGGTACAGGTCAACTACAGTACAGGGCTGGAACCCACATCCTTCCTGACCACTAGGATAATGGCTCTACCCACCTGGAGGTGCGGCCAGGCTGCCTCTAGCGTAGGCTCATCTTCCTCAGGGTCGAACTCTGCACCAGTGGGGTTGGACGACGGAGGAAGTGTTCTGAACATATTCACAGCAAACTGAGGAAGAGAGGGCAAGATGTTTTATTATATTGCAAATATTTCCTGCTTTGTATGCCCAACTCTTTCACTTTCTGTTTTGCCTTACTTATAGTCTGTATACATGGTCAATGATACTGTTTAAAAGGCATGGAGCATTATGGAAACTTGGATTATTTCCATACAATGAACAAACACTTTTGGTTTATAGCTTCTCTTACGTTTCCTATGTTTGCCAGCACTCTAATTCAAGCCAATGAAAAAGTTTGCTCTGCGGAAGACGTTAAAATAAACCTTTTAACGAGTGGTCAAGCTGCCATTTTATCAAATCTAATCCTCTAATTTTTTACAGCGATTCATTTTTGCTCTATAATCATTTAGAGCGCACAAGAAGAACTTAATGGTCTAATCTAAAAGTAATCACGAGAGAAACATAGAAGTCATTAAGTCAATGGGGTATTTACAATTTCTTTTTACACCAGAATTGAATTTTTTATATTAACTCTACAAAAATGTTGCAGTATAAGGGCTTGGTCCACCAAACATGTTTTTACTGCTGAGTGTCTGTTTTCTACACAAACCTTACGGAGGTCATCGATAACAGCACTGAGCGCTAAAATACGTTTTTGTAATCTAGCTACAATAGACGCTTGAGAGAAGCACTCTGAAAATTAGGTTGTGGAGCTTTCAGCACTATAATCGTGTTTGCTGGGCAGTCCCTAACTGACTGACAACTTCTTTTCATTCCAGGAATGTATTTTTGATGGAACTCAACACTACAAAAATGTTGCAGCATTACTGACTGACATTACTCCTTCACCTGAGTGCGGAGACATTGCTCCTACTCCTACTCCTTCACCTGAGTGGCTGGCATTACTCCTTCACCTGAGAGCGGAGACGTTGCTCCTACTCCTTCACCTGAGTGCGGAGACATTGCTCCTACTCCTTCACCTGAGTGGCTGGCATTACTCCTTCCTCTTTCCCCTACAGACATACTACACTGCCCTCTCCCACAACCAAGTTATTTCTAACATAACCGATGATGTAGGGCAAACGTTTACTGCATGCACTTACACATACGCTTTTAAAGGGGATAAATTGTGTAGTTAATCAACTATAGGCAAATGCCAAAATGGTCTTTAATGTTAAGCCAGCACACAGGACATGGTAATTACACTTTAAAACGTGTCATTATAGAAATCATGAAGTTAATAATTGCATCACTGAATCCTCCAGATACTTTCAACATCCCCTTCCAAAGCTAAATGGAAGTACAGTAGTCAAACATGATTATGCAGAAATTATGCATGTTCAGAGATTATTCCATACTATGAAATCAACCACTTTAATGTTTCCTGCTGGATGAAAACAAAAGCACGTCCGGCTTTATGTAAGCCATGGCCTTAAAAATAGGCATAGGTTTTATGTGTTGGTTTGTTTTACAAAAGCATTGGACCCACAATTTCTAAAATGAGTCTGATTCAGTGTCAACAAACTCCCTTTTGGTGGTATTCCCTGCCTGACAGATCATGAGAGGATGCAGGTTGCCAAACAACACACAGCTAGCCTTGTTTAGAGAATAAGGAAATAGCAGGGCTACAAGGAAGAGATACAGTTTGTCCACAGATGTTCCATAAAACATCTGTGTACTGGCATCAATCTGGTGATACGCATCACAATACAGGGGCCACAATTCGATATATTGCGATACTGTAAGCAAGGATATATATTGTGATTTCAAATTTGTGGAAAACTGTCATAAAAAAAACTGTCAAAAAATAACAGAAACACTTATGTAAACTTGATCAGGGATGGAAATTAGCTTTAAGATAAATCTGGTAAAAAGCATCTTTCCTCTCTTTTGAGCTTAATGTATTTTGAATATGGTCCCTTTGACAAATAAATTGAGTAAAAGTAATTATACATGTATACATTTTTTATATTTTTGAAATCGATACGATGACTTAGAGAATCGATACAGTATCGCAAAATGTAATATTGCGATACTCAGATTTATCAATATTTTCTTACACCCATATTCTACAACCCATAACAAAGAGGCTATGCATGGAGAGGATACTGGCACAGCTGGGCTATAATTCACCATGGGTAGTTTATATCAGAACTACACTACACACCCTTCTCATTGGAAACTCTGTTATGGAGGCTTTGATGACAACAAGGTGAAGGTTTTCAATACCAGCTTGTCTTCAAAGAGATGACAAATCATTAGACCCTCTTGTTTTTCTAATATTTTTTAAACTATAATGTAGGCTCTTAAATGTGGACTTGTAATAGCTTGAAAGTATAGGTTTTATTTGTATTTTGGTTTCATTGTCTCATGTATAAATCTAAGACAGGAAACAGGAACGGACTGTAGTTAACGACACAAAGGTTGTATCTGAGCCCACAGCTCAAGCGTCACTAAAAAAAATATATAAAATGTCTAATTTCTAGTAAAAATATCGAACTACACTTAATATAAGACACAATTACCTAACAAGCTCTTCTAGCCAGATATGTCTTATTTCAAGAAATCAGAAAGTACATTTCCACTTGTTCCATGGGCAGATTATTTACTTATCATGAGCAAATATGGCCTTGTATTCATAATTTTTTTAACTTATTTTTGAAGAGCCATTTTTTGCAGTGTTGAACTCTCACCCACATAACATAGTTTGGGAAAAGAATATTCACCTTTATATTCATACTTAACTAAATACATTTTAGTAACACCAAGATTAACACTACTTAATCCTGGAAATCACGCGTCGTAAAATAAGATAGCCTTCCAGTCAATAGTCGGATTCATATTTACATCACTATAAGCAAGGTACTTTGTCACTCGTAAACCCCATCAATACCTGCCATAAACATGAGCCTCATACATAAATATCTACCCATTGGAACCCGGTTCAGACAGTCCAGGACAGAATCGACATTCCCATTCCCCCCCGTATTCCCACTAACCATGTGCACCACCTCTGGGTAGATAGGTTCTGTGATGACATTGCGGTTGTGGGTGATGTACTCCACCATCTCGCTCAGGGCCGCACGCTTCACCTCCTTCCATTTTAGGTCGCTCAGCGGGTCCGACAGGAAGTCAAACAGCACGCAGCACTGACGCAGCTTCTGGATAAACAGCTTCTCCTGCTCAGCCGGGGCCACATCTGGGGGGGGGGGGGGAGGGAAGAGAGAAAAGATCAGAGGACCAGTAGAACAAAAAGACCCAAAACATAACGATGAGAGGAACATGGGAGAAGTTCTTGGGGAACCATGTACTGTGTTGGAACGATGCCGGGTCAAGGAGGACAGTGAAAGACAAAGGAAGGTGAAGTAAACAAAGAAATAGGGAGAAAGGACAAATAAAATCAACACACAGGCTATAGTTGTAATGGGGAGCAGAAATATACAGCGTGTTTACATTGGACACTACTTCCTGTCCAGAAGCCGTTTTCAGGAAGTGCCCATTACAAGCCAAACAACTCAACTGCACATCCAGCAACGCAAAACGAATTATGTGGCTCGCCGCTAACAGTATATTCCAAACCAATAACAGTAATGTGCAAACAAATATTATAATGGAATGCTAGAAGGCTAAATTAAGAGGATATAAAGTTGTTAGTACACTTCAAGAATTGCACGGGGATGAGGGGGTAATGGGTTTAAAAATGCCCGCCTATCCCTTGTGTGCATCTGGCACTGATAAGAGGCCTGTCAAATCAACATGCTTAGTTGTCTCCGTTGCTTGGCAACTGCCCTTGTACACTGTCCCCTGTATCCCCAACCTGCAGTCTCCCCTGAGCCAGAGGCCAGGTACAGTGTGGTGGTGATCTAACATTAACTGCTTCATTCCGGCTGAATCGCAAACAATTCATGCACAACCCATGGGTGGGTCACCTGCTGCCATGAAAGAGGCGTACAGTAGTATTATTATTATTATTATTATTAAGTTATTTCGCTAAAAGATGAGTCACAGAATTGATTGATGATTAGTCAGGGTACAGTGTGATATGATGCTGCTTCAACTAGAATGGAAAAGCCATGCTATAAAGACTAGGGCTAGAGGAGTCACCAATAAGCATTATTGTAATGTTCAGTAATCACTTGAAGAGAGGGCAATGTGTGCCTTATGTCAGAGATTGTAAACAGGGTCCTAGATGTAACAATAACCATATGTTGACCCCCCCACCATCAAATAAACAAGCATCTTACTACAGCAGATGTAGGCTACTTCCTGTAGCGTGACATTAGCAGTCACCTGAGATTAGACATGGGACGATATGAAAATGTCATGTCACGATTATCCTGGCCAAAATAATTGCGACAGAGGATATTATCACGATTATTTATATTATTATTAAACTCTTAAAATTACACAAAAACATTTGTGCATAAACCCTAGGCCTATTCTATCTCAACTCAAAAGAAATGGGAGCAAAAGTGTAAATTTATATTTCTGTTGTAATAATTGATTCAACTACTGTACTCTTTCCTTTACATGCATGTTTAGTGTAGAGAACTTTGAGATGTCTAAAAAGCAGAAATCTTGGATAAAAATGCACCAGAATGCAGGAAATTGTGTGTCTGAATCTCAACATCTCCTGGGGGAGTACCCCCAGACCCCACGTTTCATTGGTCTTCTGACCGCTTGCAACGTCCCTTATTTTTCCCCTTTTTATTTTTATTTGTGTGATTAATTTTGCTTTGAAACCAGTATTTCAACTAATTCGATATATCTTTTTTATGTGGGGGACACAATGGGCAAGCCAAGCCTTCAGCCATGGTGGTGATTGACTGGGAAGATGCAGGCTAATAAATACATTTGTAAATCAATATAATTGCACTGTACCATAGTACTGTGCACTGTACAATATAATTGCACTGTACAACTTGAGCAAGACAGCATTTTTCAATTCACTTATTTTTATATATTATTCATACTTATGTGAGGATATTCATGATTCAATGGCGTAGCCACAGGTATGCCTGTATCTAAAGAGGCAGCTGGCACACCCAGAAATGTGCCAGCTGAATGCAGAAACAGAATGCATTTTTGTTATAGCTTTACTAAAAAGGTTTTGTACGAAACGTACAGTAGGCTATTATGGTTAAATTACAATAGACCAATTGTTCATTCTAATTTTATTTAGTCAAAAACAACATCATCCACTACAGTTAAAAAGGGTATCTTCCGCGCAACTTCATTGACTGCCCCTGCGAGCATTACACAGGAGTATTAGTAGTAGCAGCAGACGGTGTCGTGCCCAAAAGTGGTTGTCCGATAAAAAGTGATTGCCGTCCTCATCTACATCTACTTTAATTTGAAACAGTCAAAATATAGGGCTAATCCTCAGTGGTAGGTAGTGTATGTATTCCTCCATGGCCTGTGCCCTAGATTATAATTGATCCATTCATTTTTTCCAGTTGTAGGAATATAACCATAAAATGCACTTTCATACGGTGATCACTTTTTTTGGACAATCACTTTTGGGCACGACACCTGTCAATGCACAATCTTCAGCAGATAATGCGACACTAGTTTAACTAAATGAAAGAACTCCCTAAATACTTAATATTTTGATCGCATTGCATGTTACAAGCTGTTCCGTGACCATATCCTGTTCAACAGTCGACATTATACAGCAACAGAGCAACCATGCCCGTTTGCGTTTTAAAGGAAATTTACAAAGACTTGAGTCTAATTAACTAATTTAATTAGTTAAAGGATAACATGCGCCATTTTGCCATTTGAAGATGTCAACTTGCGGCAGGCTGTCAATATCATTTCAGATTTGTCATTGAATGCTAGTGTAGATTCTTACCTAGTTAACTTCAATTTTCGTCAAACATCATCCATATCCAAAAGGTCTACGTGCAACGTCAGTGACATTGGAATAGTGGTGTTCGAGGTGGCACACAAAGTTTTTAGGCACACCCAGTATTTTTTCTTGCTCATCTCATGATTATCCCGATAATAAGCCTTCACCACAGTACGATTCTAGTCATTATTTTTATTGGGATAAACAATAATATCACATCCCTACCTGAGATCCAGGCATAATCAATTAGCAAGAAAACCTAATTAAAGTGGGGGAGACCGGGTATGGTTGTAACACTGTAACTTAGACATTGTTAGACCTTTCATTGTTTACTACAAATGGCACCAATTCAGTCCTCTAAAGGAATATCACAGACCTCGTGAGTTGATGTCATACATGGTGTTCCATAACTTGTTACCATACCCCACTACTGGGGTAGGTTGTAACACACGCTGGGGTAAGTTGTAACAACTACGCAAAAGATGAATAATTGGATACCACACCATATATGCTTCAAAAACATGTTCTGGAAAATAATTTTGGCGAGACAGAAGGACAGCACAAATAAAATATAGTCCATATCTTTACATTTGGCAGATGGGTAGAATCTCTAAGAGAAGTTATCCTATTCAGACATAAGGGAGACTTGACTCAGTCAAACGTACATTTGCATTAGTGTCAGTTTCAACTTGGCCAATGTATCTTGATGACAGTGAGAGTTTGAGAGGGCTGTGTGAGCATCCATTATTTGTCATGAAATCGTCGGCAGCAAATGGTGTTATGGCTGTCAAACTGCAGAAAAAATGCCAGCGCTCATTCAACCAGAGACCCAAAGCCAATACGATTTATAATCCCAAATTATTGTCATAATGTGCTTAAAATGAAAGATTATTCATAAGTCACATTATTACATTTAGTTCAGTATATTGTAAATAATGAATAAAGCATTTTCTAAATAACAAATAAAGCATTTTTGAATAATTATTGTAGGCTAGATACAGATATTTTACTATACTGTAGAAGACAACTGAAAAACTGCAAGAATATCAATATTCTTCCATGCTTGACATTTAAACTAGTCAACTAGCCTCCTGTCTCACTAGGGTGAGGCTTGTGGCCATTTCCATGTTCTGGGACATTGCAGCAGGACCTAGAACGACAAGAATGTGTTGCCATGGTTGGAAAGTAACCCTTACCCACCTTACCTACAGTATGTCAGACATGGGTTGCTCGCATTACATTAGACAGCCTGTGTGTGTCATAATGTTTCAGAGCAGGCCTAAAATACACAGTGGTTTGTTGTGTAACAGATAAAAAGCCTATAGTGTTATGATGCCAATATTTATGTTACACACTGTGACTCTTATTACGGGAGCTCAGAAGCCTCGGAAAAGGTCTGACAGTGGGTTCCCAGGCTTGTGTGTGTGTGTGTGTGTGTGTGTGGAGGGGAGGAGCTTTACAAGGGTTGAAGCAAGAGTTGTCTGCCCCTGTTAAAAATTGAACCTAGTAAATAATTGGAGTCACATGGGGGGCTATGGCACACAGGTCAAATGAAGACTAAACATGCCACCAGCCTGTTGTCAATGCTGTTTGGAAACAATGTAGTCTTATCAATAGTATCTGTTTATTGTAGAACTTAGCTATACTTATAATACTTGTTAACAGAATTACAGCTGCCATCCTAAATATTGCAGTAAAAGAACCTAAAACAGTAGCCTATATCAGTCTCTTCTGACTTCAAGACAATCAATTGAGGATTTAACAAAAGTACTGAAGTATACAGCAAGTATAGCTAATTGTTGGACTTAAGGGCTAGGATTTTGTTGTTTTTAAACAATATCCTAACCAACAGCTCTAAGCTTAGTATTATTAGAATGACGCTTGCCTGTGAATTGTTAAGGTAGGCACCAATGCTATATGTCAACACTTGTAGACATTTTTATGACTGCCACTTATCCACATTGTTTATACTGTAATTGGTGCAACTAACTGGAGCGAAGTCATTCATTGCTACAATCATACCCCAATGCTAAATATGAATTAACACAACACGACTGAGATATAGGTAAATCAACATCATAGTCAGAGTGAGAGAGAAAAAAAAAATTAAAAATATAGAGGGACGAGACTACTGTACATCCATTCAACAAACAAGTTGCCATTCAGTGCAGTCGGCTGTGTGACTCCAATAGACAGCGTAATCAATAACTGCCCATGGCCTATCACACTGGACTGCACTGGGCAAACACACACCCATGCTATCAAACAAATTCCACACACACAAAGAGAGCTTGATGCTGCATTCGTAAGAGGTTAGTGTTCTGGCTTGAGTTCTGACTTGCATGGACAGGACTGTTGGGCTACTGCATAAGGCCTACTGTACCTTACAGGACTAATTCAGACACTTGATGGCTGAAGGTTCCCCACACAGCCAACATTATTTGCCCAATATGAGTTACTGGTGTATGACAGAATACAAATAAATACAATCCTGTATAACCAGGGATCAGATGTGTAGGGTAAACATTAGCATTTCTTGCTCAAATGGCTACATTTGTTTAGAAATTACTGAGACAACGTGCACAGATGTAGACAATTGCATTCATATACAAATGAAAGAGGTAGAGAGAAAACCCTTCCCTGGGCTATGACCTCACTTCCTTTGACATCACTGGGCTGGGGGGGGGGGGGGGGGGGTGGGCAACCACAGAAACAA
>JAODLL010000015.1:1859629-1874568 GCA_026546735.1 Forbesichthys agassizii
TTCTACACTGCCCTGGCTTTGTAATAAGGAACACAAAGCGGTGCAGGCCGCACAACACTATGTTTTACCAATGTGGGGGACACAGATTCTGAGGGAGCACCCTATGGCATTGACTGGATTTCTATATTATCAATAATGTAGTTATCAGATTAATCGGTGGCAAAAAAAAAAAGTTAAAATCGAATGTGAAAACCTAATTAGTTACCATGGTGACCATGATTGCTGGCCTCATGCAGCGGAGTCCAGCCACAGTAGTCCCTGGGATTCACTGGATGTCCCTGAAATACATGAATACATGAGACACATGATCTTAAACTGAGTTGAAAATGCTTCTTACACACTAGCTCTTCAGATGATTAGAGGGAAAGACAATATTTTAAAATCTATATTTTTTGGAAACTAGCACCAGCTTGAAGGAAATAAAGGCCATGTTTTGTTTTGTATTCTTTGGGAAGCACACTTCGTTTTAAAACTAGAGGTGACCGTGCTTTCTGCAGTGGCTCCCAGGCTATGGAACGCTCTCCCTCTCGCCTTAAGAGCTATGGATACCGTGGATGCTTTTAAAACACATCTTAAGACGCATCTTTTTAGACAAGCTTTTCATTAGCATTTGATTTTATGACGTTTGCTGCTTTTTTATCTGTTTTGCTTTTTATAGTATTGTGTTTTTTCATTGGCTTGACTGTAAAGTACTTTGTGACTTTTTGTCTGTGAAAATGTGCTATATAAATAAAATTTACTTACACTTACATTTCTTGTATGAGAACAGATTATTATAGATTTTTTTTTTTTTAAACTGTAGTTAAAGCTCTATTTTCTCACCTGTTCCACCAAATACTGGACCTGCTTCAAGTTGCCATCGATACAGGCTCTGTGGAGAGACGTTTCACCCTTCTCGTTCCTCTTGTTCCACTGGGAGGGGAGGGGGGGGGGGGGTGTGTGACAAAAACAATTAAAAATGTATTAATTACATGTTGCATATAGACAAGATGTATGAGCGCATGGACATATCTGCTCTCACCCTGCCTCTCTTCTGCCTCCCAGACACCATCTTGTCATAGCCCTCCAGGTCATCCTCTGGCAGTCATAATAAGAGACACACAAGACTAACTGAACACTGGAACTCCACATAACGCAGACAGACTTTGACTTCTGTCTCCTGTCTCCTATGTACATTTACCAGACATTACAGTGGCACCTGATGCTTTTGTGTAGTGTAAACATCTGTATTGTTCCATTATATCGCTTTAATTTATGTAAATTTGTCTTCGTTTTTGGGGTTGTGGGTGACAAATGATGGTACACACCCGAGTCTGACAGGGCAATGTCGCTGTCATCGAGCGGCTCGCTGTTTTCCATCTCATCTTCCTCTTCCTCCTCTGCCTCACTCCCGTCCACGCTCCATCCCTCTGAAGCACACAGCTCCTGAAGTCGGGCCGCCGTGGCATCAACGCATGGCGAACCACAGCGCTTCTGGGCTGCCAAGCACAGCCTCAACACACGCTTCTGCAGGGGAACAGGGAGCGCACACTGTAGCCTCACCTACAGCTATTACTAGTTAAAAGCAGCAATAACATATGACTGTACAGCTTCCTTGGACGTCCATAGGTGGGCCTGTCACAATTCATATTTTTGTTGGCCAATATATTCTCCCAAAAATAATTGAGATGAACGATATTATTGACAGAATGCGGCATCAATTGTTCGTTATGATCGGTTAAACCAATTCAATTGCTTGGCTAAGTGTTAAAAATAAAGCTTGAAGCGAAAAAAAACAAATAGCACATTTTCACATTCTTCCAATGTAGTTCACTGGAATTATGCAGTCGTCGGAAAAACACCTACTAAAACCTCAAGGAACATTTCTACCACCTGTCGCTGTCTGTTCTGTGTACTGTATGTGTGTGTGGAGCACTGCCTTCAAACAGGTGTATAACACGCGTGTAGATACAACAGGCAATATTTTTGACCTCTGAAAAATTGAGGTTGTTCACATAATAATGAACAATAAGTCGATATAGTAATTATCGTGACAGGCCTATCCATAGGTTAATGTGCGGATTAGATGTTTTACTTTGGTCTGTACAGTGAGTCATCTTAAAAGGGACGATTTCACAGACATGGATTAAGCCTAGTCCTAGACTAAGAACTTTTTCCAATAGAGAGCTTGATTGAATGTTTCGTTTAGTCTTGGAACTAGGCTTTATCCATGAGGGCACATTAACTATTTGAAAGCGTGCATATTAAAATGTTTGAATGCTCAGATACGTTGTTAATGAACAGCTTCCGAGCATTTCAGCATGATGTAATTTCTTAACACTATTCCTGTACAGTAAGCCTCACCTGTAATCTTGCATTACTGGCTGTCTGGGCACAGCGTAGAGCAGTGCTGTAGCTGTTGTCAATTTCCACCAAGTCACAGCCACTCTCCTCCTGGGATGCGGCAATGTTCAGCCAGGTGTTGCATTCCTGACACACACGCACGCACGCAGAATATATACACAGATAGTAGTAGTGCTATACCCTAAAGACAGCAGCAGTAGTTGCACAATAATCATTACACAACAGTTTGAAACGGAAAACACAACAATACTGTGACAATAAGAAGCCTAAGGCATGTGGCTAGCTCTACCAGGAAAAACACAGAGACCAGCATGTGGAGAGAGAGAGCGAGAGAGCGAGAGAGAGCGCGCTAATAGATACGTACCTCGGCCAGGTTGCCCTGGCGTAATGCCAGCTCATGTCTGTAGTGCTCCACTGCCTTGTCATACTGCCCCAGGTCATTGTAGGTCGCGGCCAGAGACACATGAATGACAGCCAGCTCTCTAGCGGGCTTCCCAAGTGCCTCTGCTCCAGTCAGCTACACACATCAATATCAGCAGGCATCATTTTACACCTATAATCTTAGAGCGCAGGAAGACTGTACCTGGGGAACACGGCTTAAACGCAGGGCTAGTCATTCTCCAGAACGCTTGCTAATTTTGAGCTCAAATCAAAACAAACTCCCACAGAAGTTACGCCCTACACATTGAAATGCACTGCAAAGCCTAGGCCCTAGGGCATTGTTGTCGTGTGTAGAAGTAGAGGATTCTTTACTCAGCACGCACAGAGAATGGTAAGATAGCGGAAGGCGAGGAGACATTTGGTGAATTTGACAAAAAGTGTACTATCTTAAAATTGTAGACTACACCTTTAAAACTACACCCCTCCTTTGTGCCTGGAATTGAACTCATTATGAACATTATAAACTTAAATTATTCCCTTTGAATAATTCCCTTTGACCAATTCAAAATGTCAACAGTTTCAAAATATGAATACGGTGAGCTGGGGCGGACATTTGGGGTCCTGGGGACGTGTTCCCTTAACTGAGGAAAGTCAACTGATACTTACATGGTAAGCTAAGGTTCTCACCTGAGCTCGGTAAGCACCAAGGGCCTTGCTGTAGCAGCCCACCTTACAGTACAGGTCCCCCAGTTGCTCCGCCAGCCCCACGGCCTCATGGGAACTCTGCCCTTGGCCCGGCTCCTCCCCTATATCTTCTTCCAACTGGCAGCCTCGGTCCGCTGTGGTGGAATGATCACGGTCAGAGACCACACCTCGATAACGCTCGCGTACACAGGAGCCACTTTCGTTAATGAATCACATGCTGGATCAACATGGAATGAATAGTTGTCACTCACCGTATTTGAAGGCCTTCTTCACTGCTTGTCTGTCCAGTGGCTGCTGGGAGCCTAGCAAGAGAGCCTTCTTCAAAGACTTCCTGGCTGCTGTGAAGTCACCCAGGGACAGCTGCACCTGAAGATAAATCAGGGTAATGTACGGTACACATTTGCCTCAGCCGGTAGGTGGACAAACTAATAAAAAGGTAAACATTCCGGAGAAAGCTTGCCCATGTTAGAACACCTCACACCTTCGATGCCATAGGGTTCTAACTCAGAGGCTCCGCCCCGACACCTTAAACATGCATTGCCAAGGTTAGGACATTGTTGTGTGGTGCAGTAGGCACCACTTTGTTTGCGTTCTCATTTACAGAGCCGGGATTATATTTTTCAGCACGCACACGGAACAGGCAGCTGTTACGCCGGTTACATACTGGGTGCGTATTTTCCCTACACAGCGTAGTTTTTCACAGAACCACAAAGCAACATTCTACGTGACAACTCCTTCTGATTACAGTTAGTATCCATGGTGATGCTAACGTAATAAACCCCGGAATGAAACGGACATTGCTCCAGAGGAAATGTGATTATTAATATAGTACAAGTACACATTTTCCCAATACAATGAACCACAGCTTTATTTTAGGTACAGCCAGTCACGTTTACGCGTGCGTTTTTACTGCATTTTTCCAACGTGTGCTTAGCCCTTCACCTGACGCAACTGCATACGCAGCACAAGGTTGCAAAAGCGCTACGCTGCTCTCCATAGGAAATTCATGAAATTCGTGTGAAACGGTGCGCTACTACACATCCAGTATGTAAGGGCCGTTAGTGCGCAGCTAACAAATGTACCTTGCCGATGCAGTGAAAGCACTCACTCTCACTGAACTTGTCCTTGATCTTTCTGGCACATTCCTTGGCCTGCTCTAGGCAACGGACAGCATTGGAATGCTGCCCGTTGCGGAAGAAGATGTTTCCCAGGTTGAAGTTGGCACGGTAGAGGTCCTCCAACAGCTGGTTCTTCCTGTGTAGGTCAGTGACAAAAGTAAGCAGTGTATCATAAATTGTGTATAGGAAAGTATTTAAAAAGAGTAATGCAAAATGTAATTACATTATACATACATATAATAAAAATAAAGCGATAAATACAGGACAAATACTGGACAAAGAGGCAGACACACACAGCTGACTGTGAGAGAAGCCCGTTAACAAGTTGAGTATGCACCCACTCGGCAATGAAGACACTGCGCCGGATGAACTCGCTGCAGCTTTTAGACTTGCCCAGGTGGTCGCAGACCAGACCCAGGTTGAGGAAAAGGCGTGCCCTCATCTCACTCAACTCCTGTCCTGGGACGGTGCCTGTGAACAACATAGTCGGAGAGGGGGATACGTGAACAGGCCGCAGACAAACGAAGTAGGGATGGACCGATATATCGCCGTAAGTTGATATTGAACGATATTTGCCTTGATGACTGCAATCGACCCATCGGCAAATGAGATGACATGCGCCGATAGCAGCGGCCGATGTTTATCGGCTATGCTGCATTCATTTTGCGTTAGCTAATCACTAAATTGGTAGATCCAGGTGACACTATGATACCACCTATTACTGGCGGGACACAACTCTGGGATGTTGTAAGAAGGCTGCCGTGCACACGTTTGTTTGAAAAGACAAGATAGAGAAAGTGTTGGCCGTGTCAGCCAAATTGTTATTTTAAACATCGGTAACTGCTCAGAACCCCACACATTGGAAAAGCATTGCCAAGGTTAGGATATATTGCTGCGAGATACAGTCTGCACCACTTTGTTTACGTTCTAATTCACAGAGCCACGGCTGCGTAGTAACACCTGATTATTTTTCACCACACAGAGAATGGGCATCCATTCGAGTAGATATTTGCTGAATTTGACAAAAGGTGTGTTATCTTATAATCGCTGACTATAGATTAAATGGCTCCGGCATTAGCATCAAGAGACTGGCATTGGGACATACCTTCCAAGCGTTCATCCACAATGGCCAGGCTCTTCTTGAAGGCTTCTCCCGCTTGCTCTAAACTCTTCCTGGCTTGATCTGACTCATAGCGGAACAGGAAGGTTCGACCAATGGTGGCTAGCGCCCTCTGCTCTTCAGCGTGATCTTGAACTGAGCGAGCCAGCTCCAGGTGGCACCCCTGGTGCTGGAGATGCACAACACATACGATCATTTTAATTTAATTGCCTTAATGTAAATACATGGCAGATTTCGGTACTGGATTATTTTTTTCTCCCAAGACATTTTAGCAATGTATAGTCAATTCACCCACTTTCAACGCAGCCTCGATGTTGCCCATCTCAGCGAAGCACTCTCCTATCTTGCGATTGGCGACCGCCCGCCCAATAACATCATTTAGCCCATTCGAGAGAGCCAACTCCTGCTGGTGTTCATTGATGGCAGCCTCATAGTCACCTGGGACAACAGGGCAAAACCGTGGCTTGCATCGCACAATATACATTTTGATTGAGGTGTATGTTATGCATATTAGGTAGGTTACTTTGTAAATGTAATCCATTACAGTTACTAGTTGCAAGACTAAAATTATAATCAGTAACGTAATATTTGGATTACATACATTTAGTAACATAATCTGATTGCTTTTAGATTACTTCACGCATAAACATTGTTCTTTGAAATTACATCCAAAGCAATTTACTGCATTGGTGGGCCAAATCGTTCTATTTTGGTGACTGTTTTTGTTGATATGGGGATCAGATTGAGGTAGGACTTTACATAAATAATTGATTGAGGTTAATGAAAAGTTAATAAGAGATCATCAAATTGTTTTATGCATTTTTCTTCTGCAAACTTCCCTTTTATAATTGAAAGTAGTCATAGACGTAATCTTTTTTTGTTTTGTTTATCCCTCTAATCTGATTCCACTATTTTAGTTGATAGCTAACTAATGGATTACAATTGCATTTTTTAAAATCAGATTAAAAATGACTGATTACATGTAATCAGTTACTTCTCAACCCTGATGTTATATGCTCTTACTTCTATCAGATACACCTATACCTTGTGTGCTGCTGTGAGAGTTAAAAAGCAGTCAGTCGTTCTGGAGAAAACTGTCTAGTATTTAAATTGAACCACTTACCATTTTTTGATAGAAGCGCCCCAAGGTGATTGCAGATGTTGGCTTCTTCCTTTATGTTGTTATTGTTCTGGGCCTTGATCTTTGCTTTCTGCAGCACTGTTGGATGGATATAGTTTAAAATGACAGAAGTAAATAGATCATACCATGTCTACCGTAAAGCAAGTTCTACAAAAAGGCGACATTCATAAAGTGATCCTTACGTTTTATCTCCTTGGAAAAACTCATATTGCTCCAAAAGAGCGCTGTTTATTATCGCAGTTATTACAAAGTAAAGCGCCTTTGCTAGCATTGAGCTAACTTTACTGTTTGTTAGCTACAGCAGGCTAATAAACGTCTAAATATTCTGTAATGAAATAAATTATGAATACGGTATAAACTAATTTGTTTTTATCAGCTGCGTACTGTTAAAGGTCTTATCTGGTCTCATAATTATCTCGATTGCAACCGCGTTACCGATCGCTCACAATATCGCTAATTAAATTGCACATTCACACCATTCCACTTTCGTTGTTTGGTTTTGCAGTAGCATGTTAGCATTTCCCTAAATTTGCCACTGCCGCCAGTACTGCTTGCACCAATGGCTGCTATTCTGGTCATTGATAGGCTGGAGCATGAATGACAGCGCAATGCGCACCTCCACCCCTCAGCAGTCGTGACATTACAACACTAATCCATAATCTATCTGATTATGTAGTATGACTACAAAAAAAGAGAGCAATTATAGCACAGTAGGTCATATACTGCTTGCCGACTCTGAAAAAAGCATTTGTGACTGTATAGCTCTGTTTGCTCTTTTGACGTTTTCTTTCTGTAGGCCAGGGCCTATAGTATAATGATCATGTAAGAGAAATAGGCTATGTTTAATAATTGTCCTCCTACATATAAATATTGAAACATTTAAGGCACTATGAACTTGACAATCATTATAATTTATAATTTAACATTGAAAAAAAAGTAATACATAAATACCTTTTTATCTATTATGTCTGTATGACTTCAGTGACATTGTCAATATAATAAAATGGTTGTCTAGTCCCATATGACTTGTAATAGAATAGCCTACTTATAAAATATTAAACACAAACAACGGCTGCAATCACTTCAATTTGACATCCGTGGAGTAATTTGTGATTTTATAATAATCCAACTGTCAACTATCAGCTACAACAAGACTTGGTGACATGGGACATTTTCTAATAGACTTATGTTGGCCTACAGCACATTGGGACACGTATGGCATGGTAATTAATGTATGGCAATGTATCCATCCAGCATTATATCACGTTTGGCCTTTTTTCCATTATTCATAATTGTCTGAAAATAAGAAACCTTATCTGCGACGCTCACTATGTAGTCTGCATACAATGTTGTATTTTGACATGTCTCAGTAAGACACTGGAAAATAGCTTTCAGCAAGACACTGGAAAATAGCTTTCTGCCCTGCCTGCACGACGTCAAAACAGTTACCTTCTAAATATCATATTGCTGCTGCAGCTGCACGAGAACTGGTGTTTCTGGGCTGCGCAGAAGCAGAGTGAAGCACATCATAGCGGGTATATGAGCGCAGAGCACAGTGAGTGAGGCAGGCACATCCTCCACGGCAGGGATCAAATCTGGACCATCTGACGCTCAAGGATTTATGGCTTTAGTCAAAATTGCTTTCCCCCCACTGTGGAGATTAAGCACCGCGGGGTGTTTTATATAGCAACACTGTAGCTGTGGTGGCCGCCTTGGTTCTGATGCGACGTTCAACAACACAATGTCTGCGCAACACAGAGTGCTCCCAGTTCCTGTGAGAAGCCAAGTTTGAGTGATAAAACACGGATTCTGTCATCTGATTAATGAGCACCATGCAGGTGGATGTTGCTCTCGTTCTGCTGTGTGTTTGGCTCACAGGGGCAGACGGGAAATCGACCCAACCCAGGGGTCATCATCTGGAGACCTACAAACAGAGCAGGTACTGTCAAAAGAGCCACCTTTGCATTCTTAACAATTAATGTCTGTCTAGTACAGTATACAGTGACCCAGTATTTCTATGATAAATATGGCTTTTTATATTGATTGATTGATTGATTTTATTCTTGGATTATATGTCAAAATTAAATCAACAATACAAATCCATGGGATAACATGTTAAAGTGAAAAACACTAATTTCCAACATGGCCCCATGATGTTAGGAACAAGACGCAATAAATAAATTACTAAAAAGAACATAAAACATCAAAAATCATTTAAAAAGGTGACTATGTTTATACATACATTTACAATTATGTTACCCTGTTCTATAAAATAGTCCTAACATGTCTTTTAATAATGTATTTTTCGTATGTATTTATATATTTAGTGATTTCCAGTGTTCTTTACACTCCCTCCCTCTCTGAAATCACATGCAGGCATGCATCATAACTGGATAGAAAAGAGGGAAACTCAAATCCACACTCCATTTATGCGTACATTTCTACATTGTCTTAAACTGCTGAGAGACTACATTTTATTGTATCAATGACATTTGTTGTGGTGATTATCAATGTTATTGCTTGCTTAATTAAGTGAATCCACACTTGTGACATTAGAACAAATTACAGTTAGGCCAGAAATGCACAGCAATATTATAGATTAGATATTTGGGATTCTTTCAATTAATTATTTCTACTATGCTTATCTCAGTGTGATTGTCTGTTATTTGAGAGACTGAACATTCAATATAACCATAGCAGATGGTTATATTGCAGTTCAGTCTCTCATACAGTAGACTTGTTTCCAGGCAATAGCTATATAATTGGTATGCCCTGGTAATATCCACGTTGGCATTCAATATTTTGAATAGGCTACCTGTATAGTTGATTGAACTTAATGCAGAAACTGTCTGTTGCCTTAATTAACCAATATTGTATGATCTTTAATTTATTGTCCTTTATGCGTGAGGACATTTTGAGTGTGTTATTTTAGAAATGAGTGAAGCCTGCGCATTCATAAGACTTCATAGACAATATGCTGTTCCAATGTAAATCCGTGGCAGGTATATACAGTAGTTATAAATAAGTATGGACACCTAATACTGCTTTGAATGCCAATGTAACTGACACTGAAATGTCTGATTATATTATTGCCTTGCAATGGCCCCTGAATGAATACAACCCTTTCAGTTAAGAAATGGTGTTGAAACAGATACAGTATGGCCACAGCGTTGCCAGCGGTGCCAAAACACAGAGAAGAATGAAAAGGCAGGCAGTCTGTACAGGCAGTGAGGGGATTGGAGAAGCATTTTTGCCAAAAGGATTAAGAACCAACAGATATATGTAAACAGCCAGGAGTTGTAGCACCCGTTAAAACACTGCGTCACCCAGCAAACACACTGCTTTAATGTGTTTCAGGGTTTGTGATTCTATTTTTTCCCCTTTCTCTGTCAATTGCTTTATTAATTTCTTCATCTTTCTCTCTTTTACTCTTTCTCTCTCTCTCTTTTGATTAACATATTTTTTTCTCATGCACATCTGTTGATGGCTGTCAAAGCATGTTCTATTCTATCAACCCACTTTACGGTTTTAACATTTTTTTCTGTAAACGCGACCTGGGAAGTGCTGTCAATTCGATGTATTGACAGCTGTAACAACCTTGAGAACTGGTACAAAATTGGTCGTGTCAAGGAAAGTGGTCTCAGGCTCATTGTGAGGTTTGTAGAGGAAATGGTCAATGACGTAAAGGTGTAGCTCTTTAAGCAAGCAGTGATAGTGATAACAAAACATACATGGAACACAGACATCTTTAGATTTTTGAACCTCGCAACGAGATAATTGGTCAGATTGTTGTGTTAAGAGAATAACATATTTATATGTTCAGAATACTGTATTGTTAGCAGTGTAGTACTGTAGGAGAAATGAATATTATTTGGTGCTGTTAAATAAATACATGGATTTTTCTGGACAGGTCAAGAAGAGATATCTCTAATATGGATGTGGGTGGCGGTCGTAAATCTGGAAAGTATGTTTATATTGTGAATGTACTGTATGTTATTATATTTTACATAATTTATTAAATGTCACATAGTGTTTTCCTGAAGGTTGACAGATACATTCTGCTGTATCTCCTGTTTTCACAGCCCAGTATTTAAACGAAGTCCAGACATGACAAAATCTCCGATGACAAAGTCAGAGCAGCTCTTGAGAATAGATGACCACGATTTCACCATGAGACCAGCATTTGGAGGTTTGAAAAGTTACTTTTTTGTTAAAGCATGGCAGTTCCGTTAGTTTTGTTGTCACATACTGTAGGTCTATAAACAACGCACACCTGTCAATCACTAAGGCTCAAGAAGATCTTTACTTTGCCTGTTGGTTTGAGTAAATAAAGAGTGTTGTGAGCTGAGCTCTGGGAAACAAATGATACAACAAGATCGAGCTGTGCAGGCTTTTCCATCTGCATTCCTTGTTTTGACATGTTTGGTTTACATTAGTGTGCTGGCTTTTTAGACTAGGATTATACTCAGACAGACATGGACATGTTTGGACAGTAATGGGATGTGATTTCATTCATACGTCTTTATCTCCCTTTATCTCTTTATTTGACATTCCATGGTTTTAGCATTAGTTTTAGCTTTAGTCTTGTTATCAGATGTAGACCAATGTCTGTATATGACAACTACTCTTTGATCCATTGTGACCTAATTGTATTTGTGCACTGTATTGCACAGAGAAAGGCTAAAAAAAGTCAAAATATGAATCCAGCTCTGTGTTTGTGTCACACAATATCCTCTGTAACACCTATCATTTATAAAAGATTAACTTTGAACATAATCAGTGTGAACAGAGAAAGGTAATTTCTGCATTTGCACATTAGATATACACCTTATCATAGAATTTATTTATTGTTTACAGGTCCACCTATTCCAGTAGGGGTAGATGTTCAAGTTGAAAGTCTTGACACTATATCGGAGGTGGACATGGTGAGCCACTTCCGATTAGTAATGTATCATGATTTCTTATATTATATATTTATACATATATTATATATTGATTATATTTTGCACAGAAATCATGTTTCCAAATGCAGATGCAGCACTCTGTCTTGTGTACCTCCTGCACAGGACTTTACT
Organism: Forbesichthys agassizii; assembly: GCA_026546735.1. Taxonomy (NCBI): domain Eukaryota; kingdom Metazoa; phylum Chordata; class Actinopteri; order Percopsiformes; family Amblyopsidae; genus Forbesichthys; species Forbesichthys agassizii. The sequence continues at coordinate 1,871,513 of JAODLL010000015.1, forward strand.
ATGACACTGTATCTGCGTCACTACTGGAAGGATGAGCGCCTGTCATTTCCCAGCACCAATAACCAGAGCATGACTTTTGACAGTCGCTTAGTGAAGAAGATCTGGGTTCCCGACATGTTCTTTGTCCATTCCAAACGGTCTTTTATCCACGACACCACCACCGATAATGTCATGCTGAGGGTTTACCCTGATGGCAATGTGCTTTATAGTCTCAGGTAGTATATACACCTATTCTTTAAAGAATAATTAATTTATACAAGCAGTAAAATAACAGCATAACATGTTTTGGATTTGGAGATTAATTAAAAAAAGTATTACTATATTACAAAGTAAAAAAATGCATTTGCTCTGAAAATAAAACATGATTTTCAGATACAGAAATATTAAATGAGTCTTAAACAGCTGTGGAAAATATTGACAAGATTGTCAACAGGACAGCTGTATGGTGAGATTGTTTTTAACACTACGACTACGGAAATACATTTTAACCAGATGGATATGGCCGCGCTTATCAGCAGGCAATGCCAATGGTTTGCCACTTCTACCCCGGCTAGTTGATGCTGCTGGCGAGATTAAATCCAGCACATCAAAAGTAAACAATATGCAACACATTGGCCTGTTGCTTGTGATTTTTATGCTTTGAGTTCTATAACATTCTTTTAAACAACAACGCTACATTCAGGGTGACTATTCTGAATCAATTATATTCAAGTTTTCCTTAGATACATTTTAAGATGTCTAATTTAAATGTTAACTTGATTTGTTCCCAACAGAGTGACAGTAACTGCCATGTGCAATATGGACCTCAGTCGTTTCCCTCTAGACACACAGACCTGCTCCTTAGAGATAGAGAGTTGTGAGTAAATACAATATCCCGCAGGGGCTAACTATATGTTTCATGTTTGTTTAAAATACACGGTACTTTCAGATGTTATCATAAAAAATGCCAGGATCTATCAGACATTTATGAAATACTGCTTTACTGCTAAATTAAAAACTCACTCAAAACACTTCAAGATGAGAGAGTTGCATTTGATTCTATATGATCCTCCCAGATGCATACACAGATGATGACCTTATGCTGTACTGGAAGCAAGGCAATGAATCATTGAACACAGATGACCGGATATCATTATCACAGTTCCTCATCCAGAAGTTTCACACCACCACCAAGTTGGCTTTTTATAGCAGCACAGGTAATGAACAACATTAACTATTTTTATATTATCAGCAGGGTAACCTGGCACACTATTTTGTGAGACGCAACTGCATGCTGTTTTTGAAAGCAACCATTTTTTCTCTTTCTTTGAAGATAAATAGTAATTATGTTAAAATTTCCCCATGAAAATTCTCTTTTATTGGTCCTAGTGTATCTCAATAAACTACACAAATAAGTTTTATTGCTGTATGTTAAAATATAGTCTACAAATTACTATATAAATGAATGCATTCAGTTTTTAATCATATAATACTATTAATAATAATACTAACAAGCTCTTGAATACACATATTAAATGAGAAACATGTTGATAGTCAACCAGTGATATCTTCTGTATCTTAGACTACATTTTCTTTTTACACTTCCCACCGATAGTTATCTTCTTTACATACATTTCCAGCAGGCGTATATACTGTGTACAGTTTAAGTTGTGTAACAATGGCAATACTCCTCCTTTCCAGGCTGGTACAACCGTTTGTACATCCACTTCACTCTGAGGCGACATATCTTCTTCTTCCTGCTTCAAACCTACTTCCCGGCCACTCTAATGGTCATGTTGTCCTGGGTGTCCTTCTGGATCGACCGCAGGGCAGTTCCAGCCAGGGTGCCTTTAGGTGGAGATGGACATCTTTATGGGGTGTGGGGAGGGGGCACTACATTTACTGTACACACACACACACACACACACACACAAATGACAGTGTTAAAGGTATTTAACATTTGTTTTAAGGTATTGCAAGCTAAGCTATATTACAAGCTTTGTAAACTAATACACATATCTCCTCGCATTTCGCTAGCTTGTCGTTCTCTGCGTGTTAAAAAAATAATATTATACTTCTACACAGCCCTGGCTCCGTAAATAGCAACATTAACGAAGTGGCTCACACTGCTCACAACAACTGTCAGTTTTGTTGCACGTGTTAGAGAACGATTATTTATAATTGCTTCTTCTATGCAGTTAGGTGACCTCTGGAATTTGTACCAAAGTTCCACCAAATGTCAAACTGAGAAGAGTCCAATTAGCCAAGTTACTCAAAACATCCCACAAAAATGGTTACACGCTATTTTTAAGTAATGCATTCTTTTAATACATCATCGTTTTAAATTCAAAGAGACCAATCACTCCTTTCTTACTTAATAATAATAATATAGTAATATACTTAGGCCACTATGGCACTACAGAAATGGTCGAGAGCACATTATTGTGTATTTAATTGAATCCCGACTGTTCAACTAAAGCTGTGAAAATCAACAGGTTTGATTTTTCTTATGTAGTTGTGTTAGTTAACATTACTGTCAAGGCATGCGACGTTCATTTATATAGCCCATTACAGTCTCAAATGGCAGCATGGGCTTACGTTTCACATGGGCACAAACAGGAACGGTCCTAAGTGCATATTTTATAAATGCTCATATGTAAATTGGGTGGAATGAACTGGAGGTACATAATTACTGGCCGTGTCACTGCAGGCATCACAACAGTGCTCACCATGTCCACCATTATCACCGGGGTCAACGCCTCCATGCCCCGCGTGTCCTACATCAAGGCAGTGGACATCTACCTCTGGGTCAGCTTTGTGTTCGTCTTCCTGTCTGTGATAGAGTACGCTGCAGTCAACTACCTTTCCACCGTGCAGGAGAGGAAGGAGAGGAAACTACGAGAAAGAGTGAGTGTATGGGGAATGTACGCTCGCAGTTATTAGACACGTCCACGTGACATTAGAGTGAGTTTACGGGGAATGTACGCTTGCAGTTATTAGACACGTCCACATGACATTAGAGTGAGTGTACGGGGATGTACTCCTGCAGTTGTTAGACACGTCCACATGACATTAGA
>JAODLL010000015.1:1874668-1916889 GCA_026546735.1 Forbesichthys agassizii
GACATTAGAGTGAGTGTACGGGGATGTACTCCTGCAGTTGTTAGACACGTCCACATGACATTAGAGTGAGTGTACGGGGATGTACTCCTGCAGTTGTTATACAAGTTCATATGCAATGTTTTGTTTTGTTGTCTCATGATGTAGTATAGGCCTACAAGACAATACATTATTTACTGTGATGAATGATAGTAGTTGTATAAATGTGTATTAAGACTGAAAGTATTGAATACCTTGAACAATACTGGTATTTCTACTCCTAAATGGCTTTGATGTGCGCTTTAAGTGAGCTCAACCGTGTTTGATACCAAGTCAACATAATTTAGATAGTTCTGATGAAAAATCATTCATATTTGATGTTCTCATTAAAGGTCTGTATAGTCAACGGTTGAAAGCTAGTACACTTTGTCAAATTCAGAGAATCTCTTCTCCAGCTGCCCGTTCTGTGTGCTCACTGAGAAAATAATCTGGTGTTTCTCCAGCATCACTGACTTCACATGTAATGACATAATCTCGTTAATTCTTTTATTGTGATCTTTTTTTTATATAGAGTATACTGTGTGTGTATATATATATATATATTTTTTTTAAACAACTAACAGAAATACATTTGGCCTCAATGCACAAGCTCAAAATCATGTTAGAAATAATTTCAAGCCTGCTCTTATACACATTAATTAAATGTGTATTTTATTATCCCATATTCTTTTAGCTGCCGTGTACATGCGGCATTGGAAACCCAGACGACATGATGATCGACCCTCGAATCTCAGGCTACGGCTCCATGGATATCAACAACACAGGGAATTATGGGATGCCAGAAAACGGTGGGCGCCAGGAAAGGATTTTGGCCCAGGTTGCACTGAATGACCCCCAAATCACCAGCCAGGTCAAACAGTCAAGGAGATATGTCAACATCTGGATAGACACCCACGCCATAGACAAATACTCGCGGGTTATCTTTCCCGGTGCTTATGTTTTGTTTAACATAATCTACTGGTCCATCTACTCCTAAACCTGAAGCCATATGTTTGCGGTTGCGGGGAACTCTGCAGTGTAACACGGGATTGTTGTTAACTGTCCATTTGCGGGAAGCAGTAGAAATAACTCTGTGATGTTTTTCTGTAGGTAAAGAGACACAAGGGCTTCTGCAGCCTTTTTGACCCTAGACACTTAAAACTGCTGAGTTTAAAACAATCTTAAAGAGTGTGTCATTGTCAGGGTCAGTAAATGTCTTCAAATAAAACTTAAAAACGAATCTCTTCAAATGAGCTTTTAGCTATCTTGGAACTACACTACAGTACTCTGCACTGCTAAACTGCTAGAGAAAATAGGGTACATGCAATGTGTCTGTTATCTTAATCTGCTGATATCTTATTTTATTTATTATTTAGTTGTAATATAATTTCAGTATAATATTATGTCTTTTTATGATATTCTTTTAACCATTCTAAAATCTCTTATGTTGCTCAAAATCTAATCTCATGGAAGGCCTGGTCACCGTACCGGTGTTATTGCGGTGGGGAAAAAGGCCTGAGGCAGGCCTGCTTGGAACAGCTTTCACAGAGACGGATTGTCTTGTTGTCTGTGAATCAATCCCACCGAACAAGCATAGTCGAACAGTATGTAGTTGTTTGGTGAATATACATGCAGGGTCTGTATATCTGAGGCGATCAGCACCCCGTATAGTATGCGTACCAGGGAGCCTTGGTAATTCCTCTGAGGTTAGTGGGTACAAAGGGATATACAGCACCCTAGTATGTGTACGAGGGAGTCTTGGTAATTCCTCTGAGGTTAGTGGGTACAAGGGGATATACAGCACCCTCGTATGCGTACGAGGGAGTCTTGGTAATTCCTACACTGAGGTTAGTGGGTACAAGGGGATATAACCCCATCCATAAAAGTACTGTACTGATAACTAAAGTGCTACTGGAATATGCACTTCATCCACCAGATTAGCACAGTGCTATACCATTGTGCTGACATTCTGACATAGCAACAAAAAGGATAAGGTTTCATTTTGCTTATATTTCTTCCATCTGATTCCTTTAACCATTTTTATTAACGTATGTCATTTCAGTATCATGTTATGTATCATTATTGTATTATTTTATGCACATGTTTAATTTTTATTTCATTAATGTTTTTAATCTGATTCCTTTAACCATTTGTATTAACGTTGTTTATCTGTATTTCTGTATTTGTTTATGGGAAGCACAACTGTACATGTATTCCCTCTCTGTAAAGCTCTTTGAACTGCAATTCTGTGTGAAAAGTGCTATATAAATAAAGATTATTATTATTATTATTATTATTATTATTATTATTATTGTCATGGGTTCTGCCCCAACCCAAACAACTGTTGATGGAATGTTGTTTCAATGTGATCTGTCATCAGCTGCTTGACATACAGTAGCTGTCATCAGATACTGGTTCCAGATCAAATTGACGTTACAATCGTGCATCTACGAAATAACAAGTCACATCAGCTTTTATTAAGATGTTATCCTAGATATTGCCAATGTAAATACATTTGAGTGAGGTAATGATATTATGTGCAAATGTCCTTTTTCTTTTACGATTGTAGTGTAAATATCAGTTGGTCTGCCAAGCTGTATCGTCTGTAAGCAGAACATTTAGTAAACAATAAAAGCATTGTTTTTGTGCATTTCTTTTTAATACAACTGCAATTTGTTTAGTGTGGTGAAATTCAGGTTTATTCTAGTAGAAACAGGTATGCCTACTATAGTTTTTAATCATATCCTTCAAGTGTAATTCACTAACATAGTACATTGCATTTGATGTACACTCAAAAATATATTAGGCATTAAAGGTAAAGTCAACTATTGCTAGCTAAATGTAAGCTAATACACATTTTGTAAAATGTACCAAATATCTCCTCGTATTACTATCTTATCGTTCTCTGTGCGTGTTAAAAAAATGATCTGATGCGTCTAAACAGCCTCGGCTCCGTAAATAGAACAAAAACAAAGTGGTGAACACCGCTCACCACAACAAAGCCGTTGTACTATGCTTTGCTTCACAGTGCGTTTCGAAGTGTGAGGCGGCGCCGCGGAGGGCGTGGAGGAATATTGTTTTGATTTGAGCTCGAATTTAGCAAGCGTTCTTGAAAATGACTGCCTTTAATATTATTCAACTCTTCAGCACAATCAAATATTATTATTTGATGATAAATAATAAATATTATCAAATAAAATGTGTTCTTTATTTGAGGAGATATTAAGAATGTCTTACTGTAGGAATGAATAATAGCAACATATTACATTAAACTTTGACAGAAGCTCAAAAGTTAAAAGGCAAGTTGACTTATTTAGTTAATTTCCCTATCTTACTCTGGAATGCAGTTTTGTAGTTTACAACTGTTTTCTCAAAAAGTGTTCTAATTTTGTTAGTCTATGGTTCTTAAGTGCGACAGGATGTCCGTCTTAATAATATATAACCTTTTTACGCTTGGCCTTCTTTTAGTTGTGTCAGGAGATCAGGGCAGCATATCACATCTAGTGCTGTCATAGCCAGGGTTTGACCGTCCTCAGGGTGTGAAATGAACAGGTTCCTTTGCAAACTGAATTCCTAGAGCTTTCCCGTTATTTTCATAAAGGTTGACCAATAATAATGAGAATAATGTTATAGTAGGTGTACTTTAAGTAGATTATCTCTACCTAAAATATCATAATCAGTATTTAATCAGCATGGCATCAGAGGCCAATTATATTCATAATTTCAATCAATCAGTACATGTCTGAATAAAGTTCCTAATGGATTGGGGGGGATTCAAAATACTGTGGAGCTGAAGCTGCTCCATCCGGGATGGACAGAAACAGAGCAAACATGCACAACGTGTTAAGATGGCCTAAACTGAAGCCAGCTCTCATAGCAGCTGCCCTGAAGCAGTCCCCAGCCTTGGCTCCGAGAGGTCCTCTAGCAGCGGTGTGCGTAGAACTGTATCTCACTGTAGACACAAATGATGTTTGCCTTCTTCCCCCGGTGTTTGATGATGCCTGTAATGGAGAAGCCACAAGGGACACATGCAATGTGCCATGATAAATACAACATGTAGTGAGGATCCCATGTCACATTCACACAGGCCGTATATCATCCAATGTAAAAGTGCCAACCTGATCCAAATGTATATACTGAACAGTATTTACTAACCGTATATTGTTGTTCATTACTGTTACAGTGCCCACTGCCCAGAACTGGCCACAGCTGTGCTTCTGTGCACACGTTGTGGAGTGCACCTTAAAAGTTCTGTCAGGGATTTTAAGAAAATACACTTTGTCAAATTCAGAGAATATCTACCCCACGTACGGCTCTGTAAATGGAGACATAAACAAAGTGGTGCAGACTGCACCACACACTATCCTAGCCTTTTAAATCTGTGGGCGGAGCTTCTGATGGAGCAACCTATGCTAAGTATTATTTTATCTAGTTAATTTATTCAGAATGACTCCGCCTTTAAATTAGCTTGACTATATGTGTGCTTACAGTGAAATCTCCAGCCTGGCTTGAGCTGCTGTCTGAGTGCTGACAGGTTGTTGTAGGCTACAATATCGGGCCATTATAGGCAAAATAAACCCTGATGGATGATGGATGAAATCTACATCCACTAGATGGAGCTATTGTGAAAATGTGCTGCTCAGTTAACAGTACACACATTATTTTAGTGACGGTGGGCATAAAATACAAAACGTAACATCAAAGATTATACTATAATATACTATACTATACTAATAGGGTCAGAATAGTTTAGTGGTCTTGGTCTTCTAATGGTAGTGGTCCCCCCAGCCCAGAGTCCCTGGAAAAGGCCTAACTGCGGAGCATCCTAACTCAAACTACTCCAATGTTTGCACTCAACCTAAGTCAGTCTTCATTTGTGCTTCATTATGGGTGAAAATGGGTGAATACAAAAAGATCCAGCAGCAAGCCTCAGTAAACAACAGCAGTAGACATATCATACCTTCTCAAACCTCAGACAAGACAATGCCACCGCTGGGCGTGCGAGAGGGCCACACAGAGAGAGAGAGAGACAGATAGAGAGAGAGAGAGAGAGAGAGAGAGAGAGAGAGAGAGAGAGAGAGAGAGCATGTGGCTGAAGAGGTGTTTTATCTTAATTTAACGTTGTTGTCAATCACGACACGGGGAGACCTTGAACAGCACTAATCAGGCTGAGACTTACAGCACTCCTTGACAGTTTGACACAGCCTGTCTGTCAGCATTCTTTACGCCCCACTGGTGCTACAACATCCAATTAAGTGACATGGAAGGGAACCGTGTGTGTGCTATAGTTGATGCAGGGGTTTGCTCTGTGAGCATGTGTCTAATTTCACACGATTCTCCTGTTTTTTTATACTCTTGTGTTGCTTGCATGAACTGCATTGCAGACTCTATAACACTCATAACCACAGCAGAAATGTTTATCAGCCCATTTAGCAGAAGACAAAAATCCAAAATGTCTTACTACTGCATGTTGTTTCCACTCAACAGTACACTATTACATGTATATGTGATTATATTTCCCAATGTTTATTAAATAAATATTGAGCAAATGTGTGTGTGGGTATCTCATGCAGCCTAAATATTTAATATTTCTTTTTGACCTTCAAAGTAACCCAAAGTTACTGTTCCTGTCATGGTTTGATGGCCCTGCCATGCTTCCTGAGGTTTTCCTTCACTCCCTTGTCTTGTCATTACACACACCTGGTGCCCATTCCCCTAATTAGGGAGAGTATATGTATCCGTGTGTTTCTCCCTGTCTCTGTCGTTTATTGTTTGCTGTTCTGGTGAGTGCATGCTATCTTTTGACCATTAAATTCATTGTTAAACCCAACCTGCGCTTGGTTTCTGCCGCCTCATCCACTCATTCCGCGACAGTTCCTGGACAAACAGGTCGCCATGACTATATTTAAACATGTATAGCTTCAGCCAAGTAAAAAACAAGATGACAAGCATGTATATCATGCTAACATTGTCCTGACAGCACCACTGAACATCTCAGAGTCTCCAAAAATCCTTCCAGGCTCACTTACTATTATCGAGCGGAACCGTAGTTGGAACATTTGCCCAAAAGGTCTCTCTCTTTATGTGTGTGTGTGTTGTATATATTTAACCTGACAGCCTTTTGTCATAAGTTGCACGTCAGTGTGAGTGGAGCTGTCTAAATTATAATACATTAACACGTCTAATTAATATATATCCTTTCTTACAGGCTTCTAAAACATGCAGGATAGCCCTGATATAGGTAGAGAATAGCTAGAGCCAATGGGCATTATTATTGGGAGGTATGTAACAATGTTTTAAAAGGTATAGTAAGCAATTGTAAGTAAATACACTTCTTGTCAAATTCATGTAAAAAATATGGTGCTTCTACTGGAGCCCTGGCTCTGTGCATAGGAACATCTAAACAAAGTGGTGCAGGTTGCACACAACAACAATGCCCTAGCCTTTGCAATGCGTTTCCAATGTGGGGGTTGTAGCTTCTGAGGGAGCACCGTACGGCATTGAAGAGAGAGATGGTTTTTGTTTTGACGAGTTTGAATTGAGCAAGTGCTCTCTAGAGAATTTCGTGATATACCTTTAAATAACAATTGCAATTCCAGACACAGCAAAGAGTGTAGGCCTACCTTAAAACTAATGCATTGCCAGGAGCAGAAGGATGTGTTACTAACACGCTTTATTTATTATGTCAGTTTTGGTTTAAGTATCACTTTTAATTTTTAATGAGAGGAAATAATAGAGTCCCCCGGAAAGTAGTACTCTACCCTATAATGTGGATATCTACAGACAAATGCCATTTTGTGGTCAATACGACAACCGGCACACACTATACAAACAAGATGCTGATCTTTCATTTCAATTTAATTTGTATTATATGATTACCTATACTGTTCTTGTAATTTATTATAAGAACCAGTAAGAAAAATACGTTAAAAAGTGACGTCTGTGTTTTGCTTAGTTTTAGTTAGCTCTCTGTTGTGTCTCCAGCCAGTAAACACGAGGGGAAGAAAGCGTGATTGCTAATTGTTAGCGCTCCCACGGGAATGTGTGGGCTCCAGCCTAGCCCTTTGTGTTTACCAGCTAATGTGATCGTCACGGTTCTCTTGAATGTATAGCTACTCTACAATAATGATCATAATCGTATATTCCACTCTTCACAGGCTCAAAGCGTATGGTGACCTCTGGTGCAAGGGAAGGCAATTTACATTAAACTCTTCAAACAGACACGTTGAAGATAAGTCTCTATGGCATAAGATGCCATAGAGACGATGGGCTATACGTTTGTCAATGTAGGGTTTCACTCAACTGTGTATTTTTTAGTGTCTCCGTTTCCTCAGAAAATATTTTATAAGCCTACAAATATTCAGTTTTTAATTAAATCGCCGACAAGCCAAAGATTCAAGTCTGGTCAAGTATATTTATTTATATAGCACATTTAAAAACAACCAAAGGTGACCAAAGTGCTGTACAGAGTAAGGCACGAAAAAGCAATAAAATACAACATACAACAACAATTAAAACATAAAAGCAAACAAGCACATGTGTCTCAAGACCTAGTTGAATGCCAATGAGTATAAATGAGTTTTAAGACGAGACTTAAACGTATCAATGGCAATAGATGATCTAATAGCAAGGGGAAGACTATTCCACAGTCTCGGGGCAATAACCGAGAAGACACGATCACCCTTTATTAAACGAGACTGGAACTGCTAATAGGAGTTGATTGGATGATCTAAGGGGTCTGCTAGAGTTATGCACTGTAAGGAGATTTGAGATATACAATGGAGCGAATCCATGTAATGCTTTAAAAACAAGCAGCAGCATCTTAAAATGAATTCTGTATTTGACTGGTAACCAAGAGAGGCCAAAACTGGGGAGATATGGTCCCTCTTCTTGGTACCAGTCAACAGTCTGGCAGCCGCATTCTGGACAAGTTGCAGGCGCGACATGGATGACTGACACATTCCAGAGTACAAAGAATTACAATAATCAATTTGAGATGATATCAGAGCATGCACAATCTCAAAGTCTTTAAAAGAGAGGAAGGAGTTCATTTTCGCAATGGTCCTTAGATGAAAAAAGCTCCCTTTTACGACCGAGTTAATTTGTTTGTCGAATTTTAATCCAGAATCAAAGATAACTGGAAAGAGCCTTTGTCCCTTCATACAACACCCATGTCATGGTGTCTTGACCTTAATAAGTCAGAAACAGCTGTAGTAGTGTAGTGTACTATTACACAAACAGTAGTGCGTGTAATAGAATTAAGGAACTGCATTACACAGTTTGTCAGCAGTGTCTTTATGTGACTGTGGTTTTGATGTGTAAACAGATAGGCATTTAAGGTATGGTTTGTGAATGTGGGGCAAATAATGTAAAAGCCCTTTATAAATGCAGTCCATTTACTATTTATGGTTTGAAAACATGGCAGGCAGAATCTTACAGTTGTTTCTTGAGGAATATTTGTATTATTAAATACAAAAAGATTGTAAGCATCTAATTTATATGGAATGTCAATTTATAATAAATAAGATGTTGCGAAATACGTGATTCACAAGACTCGTAACCATGTAATAATGCTAATATCTAAGAGAAATCCTTCCTCTATATATGTCTAATCATTTAGAATTGCACACACTTGGTTTCACAACCTCTTTGTTCCTTATTATACTGTGATGTTATATTTATTTTTTGGATAACTAAGCTACTCACCATCTTCTCTCCAAGATGTTTGTGACACATTTGTGTTATGTTCTGGTATTAACTCAAAATTTTCAATAAGCTCCTGCTTTTTATACTTAATGTATTGATTGATGCACAAGATAGATATATTGTAATGCTGCTTTACAGACTTCTCTTTTTTAACAATATACAACAAAGATATTGTGCTATGTGATATGTGTTTAGGTGGATGTGTTTGATTGCACAGAATGAACAATCAAACATGGCAACGATTGCATCATTTTTTATTTCTCAACCACTATATTCTTACATTCATAATGTGTTTTGGAATAAATAAAAACAAATAAATTACAAATAATTATGTTGGGAATGCACAGTAACGCCAATGTACTGTGTTAATAAATAAATCAATAAAACATCTTTCATAATCAGACAGTCTCATAGACAAACATCCTCTTCACATACTGGTATTCATGTGTTGATTACAATGGAACCCAGTGGTGTCAGAAATTGAGCCCATTGTGAAGTTTTGTTCCTGCAATCAGTAGAGACAGAAATAGCTTAATAATAGCTTTATTCGAGCAATGCGGAGGATGTACCAAATGAACCACCCTTGTGTTAACCCAGTACAAAACAAATGCTAACTAATTCTTCATTGGCTTTTGAGATGCCATGCACATAAAGGGTTATTTTCTATTGTGTCATACCCTACTATTACAATTCTGATTTCCCCCACTTACTTTTTAGAGGGCATGGGTCTTAACAAAACTAAATACAAGCTGAGTATTGTTTTGTTGTAGGGCCGTGTAGCTGAGCGTCTGTTTTCAACACAGGCTTTACACCTTATAATCTGTGACTCCTTATTAATTCATTGCTCCATTGCATTTCAATGTCTATGTACTTTCTAACCTTAGTTAATTAACAAATAGACTAAACATATTGTATATGTCTATTACCTTATCTATGAGAAATATTGAATATCGATGAAAGGCTGGCGTGATATCCCTTTCTATAATGTGTTTAAACCAACAAGAATGAGATGGCCGTTTTGAAACTAATGGTTGAAAACAAAATAGTTGAAAATGGAAACTAAGAAACATATTTTTGCACACACACACACACACACACACACACACCAATGATGCCTGGAAAATCCATTTAGCAAAGATGATTACAGCCTTGAGAGTACTAATGCAAATATGCTCCCATTTCTCGTACATCAAGGCTGGGTCGTCTCTGATGCCACAGACCTAATAAATAATGCATGGGCACACACGCTTATGAAAACACACTCATTTAGCATGAGGCATAATGAAACATTTGTCTTTAGGCTCATAAGAAATGTGCCGATTAGATTTGGGGAATAGGTGTCTCTGTGGCAGAATCATTAATCAATCACAATTTAACAACGGCTACTTGGCTGTGGAGCCTATAGCACTTTTGACCTTTCTCATGAACATGTTCAAATTTGAATGATGAGGTTTGACCCCGAGAAGACAAAACTGTTTTTTGACCAACCGTTTTTTGGTCAAAACTGTTTTATTGTCAGTTGTGGACATCATGGCAGGTTGAAATGTTTTGGCAAGGATCTTGTTGTGAAAACACAAGACTGGCACTTATTTTGCCAATTTTTCTAAGAATATTAACATAAAACTGTAGAAAAAATGTAGAATGCTACTCAATAATCTTAAAAATGTTAGCTCACCCATACAGTACATGGAATCTACTTTGAGACCCACCCTGATTCATATGCCGCTCTTTCCTAAACTTAAAAACAACACTGCCATATTCAAACAGGGCAAATCAATTATGTGTTATGGGTTTGCGAGGAGACCTGAAACATTTTTAGATTACATTTTTGTTTTTCCACATGAAGCTGCAAGGATAAATGAAGCATAACCTATTTAATAGTCATTATCAGATAATCCTCCAGCGATTCCACTTGGTGTTTGGTTGGTGTGATAACTGGTGATCGGTTCATGGGAGATCTCCGACACTGCAATATGCCTTTGTGGTCCAGAACTCAGTTTGTATATGTCCATCTACAAATATTACTCAGTTTTTGACTGTGCTGATCAACAGATCCTCTATAACATCATGCACACATGCTATGGTGTCATGCCATGGAAGATATCTCTAGTAACTCAATGGCTTTCAGCATTACTAAATTAAATATTACAATATCACAACACAGCTAACAAATGGAAGTTACGCTAAAACAATTCAAGCAATTCCTTTTAGATCTATTTTCAACCAAACATTTGGGTGGACAGTAAATGTTATTTGATAAGAATGCACTAAATGATTTGGTGGGAATTGGGATACACTGAATGAAATATGAAGAAAACAAGATTACCGGTAGATGTGATCACAAATACACACTGACCGCATGCAGTTTCATCCTTATGCCTCAACATGCCAGCGTGCAGACACCCACAGGACACAAGCTGTGAACTGTGAATGCATGGCAATAGGTGTAAATTGAAAGAATCACCTCAGCTCTTCATGATGGTTTGTGGCTGACCGCCCATTGTTGCTAATGCTCTCCTGCACAAAATCAATTTTTAGCCCATCTGGTTGGGATTTATTTTATTTTATCGGAGGGCAGCTATAATTGTGTTATTTTTACTGGTTTTATTGAACCTGTGGTACAATATGTTCCTCAAAAAAAAAGCTTTTTTATTAATATCACGTGTGATTACTAGTTCATGCAAATCATGTTTTTACACCCTGTACGATATATAAAACACCTAACTACCAATATTTGCTGCAGCAGTCTCGGCCTCTTCTGATGATTAGCTACATCACGGAACCTGTGATGAAGTAAAGGCTGGCTCTGTTAGACCACCTCAGCAGTGATGAACGAAGATGCAGAAAAACTAGAATGTCACAATCATTTTGATTCACTGATAACCAGTTGGATGTCTCTAGGTTTAAATAGATGTCATCATCTTTAAGTGAGCTCCACCTGTAAACATCCTTTACAAGGATGCAAGATTTGCTCGTACTTGTAATTGTATGTCATGTTAGATAAAATTAGATAAAACAATTGCATGGCTTCAATTGCTAGGAGCATTTGGCAGTAATTGGTAAATTAATAAACACAGTGTATGAACGCAAGTTGTTTAGTATAACACCAGTTCCAGGGAACAATTTAAAATTAATCACACAGACACTTACAGTGTATAGAATGACTGGATTTTTTAAATTAAAAAATAAAGTCATTTGAGTAAACATTTTGAATTGAAGCTCAAAGCAAGGCCTTCAAAGAAACAGTAGAACATCTGAATTAGAAATGTGGGGGTGAATCCCTAAAAATACATTCAATTTCACAACAACTCATCGTTCTGACAGAGAAGGGACGCGTGATCAGAGGTAAAGTGACTGTTATGCGTTATGCTAGTCAGGTCATTTTGTTTTCACTGTCAGTCTGTGTGGGCCCCCAGCTGGACAATTCCTCTGGGAATTATTCTTTGGCTGTCTACCACATGCAAGGTCATGTACTATAGGTCATATGATTCAAACACATTGTGTCCGGGTTTGTTGGTCAGTAAAGTTACGAACATGTCCTCGTGAGTAGGCTGTTTTAAGTCAGCCAGGTCAGACATATGGATCTACTTAGCTCTGTGGTTGATAAATGTCTATGACTGGAACCTGCCCTGAAAATGCTCTGATGTGACACTCTATTGTTGTTAATGTAGGCCTGTTTTATGGTGTACGTTTGTATGCAATGTATTTATTTAAGCTAATATCCTATTACAACATATAATTCTGTTGAAAGGTTATGGATTTATTGTTATATTTGAGGATTTAAATCGCTAGTGGGCTTAACTATGCTCTGACTTGTTGTTATTTACATTTAGACATTTCAGACAGCTTCTTCAGACAGACATTCTGGAAGCCTTCAGTCTTGTGTACCCAGGCTTCAGACAGACCCTCTGGGACTCGAGCAGTGTTAACTGTAAGTCACACCTCACTGTCCTGCCCCTTCTGTTTCCCTCTGCAACACTCCATACCCCCCCCCCCCCCCCCCCCCCCCCCCCCCCCCCCCCCCTTCCCATTATGCTTGACTGTGCGCCATTAGCATGTGCTTACATAGTACATAGTTAGCATTTAGTGGGCCACCTGCTAAATCTTTGCTAGCTACTACTTGATTGCTACTATGTTCTGCAGGCATAACAATGGTCTTTATGTGGGCCAGTGATGCATGAAGAAGATTCCAACCGGTGCTTATCACTGCACAGTTACAGATGACTGAGTTTAACAAACTGACCATCAATTCAAAAAACGTTATTATCTATCACATAGTGATATATATGTTTTTTTAGGTTTAGGGCTCACATCAGACACATTACAACACACACGGGAAATGCAGATATATACAAACAGCATTAAAAACACATAATCCATAAATAAATAAATAAATAATGTTGGTGTGCAAATCAGTATAAAATGTGTCTATTTGGTCTTGTTTCAAGTCGATATTGCAGTGGGAAACGTTTGTGTAGGCTTTCTTTTTGGCCAAAGGTGCTCTGAAGCGGATCCTGATGGGAGAAGTTCAAACGCATGAAAAAGAGGGTGTGATGGGTCATTTGTGACGGAGTCTGCCTTTGTTATTAGTGTGACTATAAAGGTCTGAGAGTTTGATATGAGTTGTGCCTGTGATTTTGGTTGCCTGCTGGATGATTATTGTGAGTTTTTGTATACCGGAGACGTAGCTATGCGTGCCCACTTAGCAACTAATTTATATATAAATAAATGCATGTTACTGCATTATTAACGCGGTGCATCGATTTAAAGGTATAGCTACACTTGTAGTGTTAGAAAAACATGGTTGTTTCAGTTTGCGGGAGGTGCTTGTCCCTCCCATTTATTTCTGCCCGTCTCTTCAGTACTCACTCACAGGTTCTCTACCCCTCGCCAACCACACGTCCATCAAAAGTTTTGACGTAATTCTGCCTCCTCTGCTGATCTTTTAATTGAAATGTGAAAATGTGAAAATAGCTTTCCACTTCATGCTTCATCCCCTGACCAGCTCTCTCACTGATGTTTCCATTAAATCAACATTGCGGATATTCAAATATAATGGAATGTTGCATATGTGCCTTAAACTATAACATACCTCACAACATGTCATAATAACATAATATTTCTTGAAGAAGACGTTTACATGGATGTTTTTATTTACATTGTTCGTGTCATACGAGAATGATAGTGTGCTGTCATTGAGATTACATACAAAAATGGCATTTGCATTTAATGTAAATTATTTATTTATTAGCATAATATGTGCATTTTCTGTGGGGTTGTCTTTGTCAGTGAGTAATCCTCTATTCATCCATCAGTATCTTTGTTTCTTCTTTCCTCCTTTGAGATGTCATTCACTCCCTCAAGACAAACATGATCAGAGACAGCACTTTTTGATGTAGCCTACATGTTATACTGAATATGCTTTATGTGTGTGACAGTATTTTCATTTACCAAATAAACACATGAATAACACAAAAAAATAATTTGAAATAATGTTGCAACTGGTGTTTAAAAATAATAGAAACATATTTTTTTAATAAAATAGCTTTCAAATAGCACAATCATTTATACATTGAGCTAGATAAATTGTTGTTTGAAATGTTTATTTTTTCAGTGGGTTTCTCAGTTTGCAGTTTTCAACAACAGTTTATTCTGTTGAACAACAAGGGTGTAGTTCTTTGCATGTTTTGGTGCTTCGCCATTGCATAATGGGGCATCACAATTTCCTGGCAATGCAGGCTACAGTAATAATACGGATTTGACAGAAGGATGGAAGGGAAAATAATTAGACATTGTAATAGTTACATCCAAAAATAACCTATTTAGGCTATCATTTGCAGTTTTACATTGACGTCTTGGGCGTTGTTTTATTTGTTGATTAAAAAACAGCTTGACGTCGTCTTGACGTCGTAAACTATAGGCCTACATTTAGCCTATTGGTTTATGAATTATTATTTTTAGCGTATTATTATTAATATTATTATTATTGTTATTGTTATTGTTAATGTTATTATTATGATTTATTCTGAATTGAATGAACAGGCTTCTTGGATTCTGGGGGTAATGGGTAATGGGCGGATCTAGCAATGCTGTTAAATACGGCGCCTTAAAAGCGACCTCAATCAGACCACATGAACGAGAGAGCGCACAAAGTAATGCTTTGCAAGTGTATCTTCCAACAGACCTCCCACCGTCTGCCGTTGGCCGTTGACATTGACACCAACAGGCGCAACATTGGCTATAGGCTATTCTGACTAACCAACATAAACAGCGTAATGATTTTTAATCTTTTTAAAAAACTTTTTTAGAGTTAGTAATAGCTTACAAGTTAGGTTTGACTTGGCTACTTTGACGACTTTGTTGTTTTTTATGTCATGGAGACAAGGAATTAAGTTTATGTGCTGAAAGGTAAGAGCTATTATTGTATTAGTTGTCAATATTATTTATTTTGTCAGTGTAGCCTAATACTATTACTACTACTACTACTACTACTACTACTACTAATAACAATAAAAGGCTACATTATTACAGATTCTAAATAATCAGGCTAGGCTGTGTTATTTTAAAATTGGGATACACTTATAAGTAAATATATTGATATATGATCAATAGGCTATTCATTCATTATTCTGACATTGGCCAGTGCCTGCATTTTGATGTTACTATTTGACAGTCCAGTTAGCTTAATTCAAATCATACCAATGTTGTAGGTATTTATTGCAGCATTGCAATTCCCTTAATGGTTAATACATTATAAATACTTGAAAAACACTGCTTTTTGACCTCATTTAATGACCCCTATAATTAATAAGAAAGCTTGAGGTTGACCTACATTTTTAATGCACTGATTTCCCCTGAGGCATCACAGGTTTGTCAATGTCAGTTTCCCAGTATTGTCTGGAGTGCATCTGCTATAGAGTCAGCTGGTTGATAAAGAGATTCCTGTAATATCACCCAGCAACAATCTCAATATATTTATAATTCATTTCTAACTTAACCTATGCATTGAATCCTATATTATGTATCCTGATTAATATGTATTATTTTAAAGTATTATTGCTGTTGTCGGTATATGCATAACATAACTTGTTTCCTTTCTTCTATGTTTTTTACAGACCTTTTATATTGTATGTCACTACACAAACAACCATTCATGACGTCATAGTGGCCTCTACAATGACTACAGTAACAACAGGTCTACAATACTTTTCTTCCAATGAGGTTAGTTATGACCAACGTACCCAGGGCTCTGACATCAAGAATGGATTTCCCTTCGGGAAGCATCACTCAGCGTCAATCAGCACCTCCTTAACAGGACTGTTCCATGGAGAAAGGGACCTATATCACAACGGTCTCCCTCCAATGTACCCCACCAACATGTCAGACCTTTTTCCGGGCAACGCAACCAATATGGATAGTGTCATGGAACTTTGTGCACAGAACTTTGTCGAGAACATGGAGTGTTTCATGATCCTGACACCCAGTCAGCAGCTAGCGATAGCCATTTTGTCGCTCACCCTGGGCACCTTTACGGTACTGGAGAACCTGATGGTGTTGTGTGTGATCCTCAATGCTCAGACTCTGCGCACCCGTCCATCCTACCACTTCATAGGTAGCCTCGCCGTGGCCGACCTAATAGGCAGCATCATATTTGTTTACAGCTTCCTAGACTTCCATATCCTTCACAGGATGGACAGCCCGCATATGTTTCTCTTCAAGTTAGCCGGGGTCATCGCATCTTTCACAGCGTCCGTGGGAAGCCTCTTCCTAACCGCGATCGACCGTTACATCTCAATCCACAGGCCCATGGCGTACAAACGTATCGTCACAAAGACTAAGGCCATAGTTGCCTTCAGCTTGATGTGGTCCATCTCAATTTTCATCTCTCTGCTCCCTCTGTTGGGCTGGAACTGCAAGAGTCTCAACTCCACCTGCTCGGACATTTTCCCCCTCATTGATCAGAAGTACCTGATGTTCTGGCTCGGTGTGACCAGCGTCTTGGTGCTGTTCATCTTCTACGCCTACATGTTCATCCTGTGGAAAGCACACCACCATGCCGTGCGCATGCATAGCCGCAGCTCCCAGAGAAGCGTAATAGTCCACACTGCAGACGGGACTAAAGTTCACACAGTGCGGCCTGACCAGACCCGCATGGACCTTCGTCTGGCCAAAACCCTGGTTCTGATCCTGGTGACCCTCATCATCTGCTGGGGTCCTGTTCTAGTCATCATGGTCTTCGACCTCTTCTGGAAGGTGGACAACATCATCAAGACAGTGTTTGCATTTTGCAGTATGCTCTGCCTGCTCAACTCCACTGTAAACCCGGTGATCTACGCCATGAGGAGCAAGGACCTGCGCAGGGCTTTCCTCAACATATGTCGCATGTGCAAGGGAAAGGGGCAGCCCCTTTACAACAGCGGAGAGAGTGACTACTACATCAGGAGTGTAAGAAGTACAGATGCGTCAGGGAAAGATGGGAAGGTCAATATGGTGAAAGCTGCTCAGGTTAGTCTGACGGGAACCAGTGAAACCTCTACCGCAGAGCATGTCTAAACCGCAAGCTGTCGTGCTGCTTAGGTCTACCCAGAGCTATGGAAATAACAGAGTTACGCCAACGGAAGTTTGAAATATTCAACGTCACATTGTTCATGGAGAGGCAAAACCTATGGCAAAATAGTTCCCGGAAGTGCTTGGTGGGCAGTTTGAATATATATATATATATATATACACACACACAGATATATAACTTAATTTTTTGGGTAAGCAGTAGTCAATAAATGCACCGATTTACATTTAAAATAGAATTCATAGGGTACTTTTAGTTTTTAGGCTAATTTCCGGGAACTATTTTGAGGCTCCACGATCTGCCATTGCTGTGAAAAAACGGTCCATTGGAGTGAAGGAAGATGACGCAACTCTCTCTTTACATGGCTCTGGGTCTACCTTTAAAGGAAAGACATTACAGAACAGGCTGCACTCAAATGTATCTGGTGTGTGTGACACTGGTTTGTGCTATAGGTTAGTTAGTTTGTTAATTTATAGACTTAGTGTTGTGACAGTATTTTGAGGTGAAAGTTTAAACCTCCATGTTGACTTTGAAATAGTCTTTGTTGTGATGTGAGTTTAAATATGATTTTGTTGCTTTTGTTGTAGATACTGTAAGTTATAGCCCTTGTAAATGTATTTGAGCCAAGATCTGTAATTCTGTCAAAAGCATACGGTCTCATGATTTGTTATTTTGAATTTGTTGTGACTCAAAACAACACACTGTTTGGATACAAAACTGAAAATGTTATATAATTTACATTACAATACTTTATTGTATTGTTTACAGCTCAGCTCACATATTTCTTTAAAGTAATTTTTCTGCACATCTGGTTATGACAACTATTTTATTACAACTGTCAAAATGTATGTTTACTTTGTTTGTCTTATTAATAAAACATTTAAATCGTGTAATTGTTTAATTAGACACGATCTTGTTTGAACAACACTGCCCTCTCGTGGTGAATGATAATAATAAAAATCATAGTAATAAATAATATCTACCCTAGTCTAGCACACATAACTTACACATATAATAGTTCAGTGTGGTAGTAAATACATTAAGTATGTATTATTTTAGGATTTCAATGTTATGTGATGTCCCCTAGGTGGGCACACATGATAAAAGGAAGAGAAAGTTCATACTACATTATATTGTGCAATTGCATGATTTGGCAGAATGGATGGAATAACTTGGGGAAAATTGGGGCCAGTGCCAAGGGCCCTCTGCATACCAGGTTTATGAATGCCATTTTAATATTTTTTAGGAAAACCTTAATGCTATGATTAATCACAGCTCAAAACACACCTCTTCAATGAGGCCTATGGGCTTTAACCCCCCAGTTTTGTTTGTTAAGCGTCCTTGGGTTTGTGAAAGGCGCTATATAAATTGAAGTTATTATTATTATTGTTATTATTATCTAAATTGTAGGCTATTGTTTTAGTTTTTTTTTTTTTCAGCAAATAGTGCTACTTAAAAACCTTTATGTAAAAGCTCTGTGGAGGCCTATTGCCGGCTTGTAGGCCTACCGAGAGGCTTAAACACAATATCTCAACCACCACACGGCACTACAGTACCCATAATTCTAGATGCGCAGTCAAAACATCGGTCGCATGTGACGTCATCAAGAGCAGAAGCCGACTGCTTCAGATCAAAAACAAGCATTCAAGTTGCGTTAGCTGAGCTTTTAGCTGAACTTGTAACAATCAACTTTTTAAACAGCACAAGCTGCCGAGGATAATTGGAGAGGGCAACTTTTCTTCTAAAAGGTAAGGCAGCGTTCATAAACTGTGAAGCGCATATGGTACCGTACCGTAGTAATCCGCCGACCATAGCTGCGGCTAGCATTAGCTTTGTTTTCATTTGGATCAATTATTGCATTGCCATTGTAAGCCCAGCTATATATGGCTTCCTATCGTACACACAGATTTCTCGTTATGTACATTGCCTTGTACGTTTCGTTTTGCGAATCATGTGAATTGAATCTAGAAATCTAATAAAAAGTTAGCGGGTAACGTTAACAAAGATAGTCGTAGCCGGTTGCGGGAATAAAACGTGCTAAAGCGGCCGCGTCGCAATTTGACACGTCTGTTTCATCTTACATTTCAGACCCTCCAGTAAAACAAGCAAGTCATGGCGTGTGGAGCCACACTGAAGAGGACTATGGATTTTGATCCATTAATGAGTCCCACGTCCCCGAAAAGGCGAAGATGCATCCCCGTGTCCCCGTCATCCTCTTCATCTCCTAGGAAGTACCTTCGCATGGAGCCCTCGCCATTTGGGGAGTCGTCGTCCAGGCTAACTGCAGGTAATTATGCATGCCATCATTTGATGGTCATTAAACGTCTGTTGGCAACAAATCAGTGCAGATTATGTATATAATTAAATATACGATACATCAGGTTTTGAGTTGTTTTTTTTAAATTGTATTTTATTTTTCTGTCTCGCCTGAAATCTTAGAAAAGCAAACCGCGAGGCCTGTCTTGTCATTGCCAACTGTTCTCACACCAAAACACGTTCATCTTCTATTCACTAGAACAAATTCTGAACAACATCAAGCAAGAATACAAACGCATTCAGAAGAGGAAGCATCTAGACGGGACCTACCAACAGCCAGAGGGCTGCTATTCTCCTGAGTCCCCATCACAATCGTCTATTATGAGTAATTCCTGCTTGCCAGGTTTGTGCTGGAATGGAACTGTACCGTACCTAATTTATAAAGAACACGTATTATCTTAATTGGATACAATGAACATGTACACAACAGTAACACATATTGTATTGAATGTTTTGCAGGGACATCTTCTGGAGGTGTTTCTCCAACAAGAAAAGAACAACCCTTATTCACTCTTAGGCAGGTGGGAATGATCTGTGAGCGTCTGTTGAAAGAAAGGGAAGAACGGGTGCGGGAGGAATATGAGGAGACCATGACCTCAAAGTTGGCAGGTAGGTATACTTTCAACAAGGAACGCTGAACCTGCTACCCTCATTTCGATGAGACAATTACTATATACAATGTATTATGCAGTATTCTATGAATTGAATATGCACACTGAACACTCAAAAGCCTGTCCTGTTTTATTAGAACAGATGGATGATTTTTGAAGCATCTGGTTTTTATTCTGCTGTTATAAAAGTAAAATAACATGAATTCAATGGGCATACTTGCAATTTTCCATCCTTTCTATGACTTTGATTTAAACATTGTATTTGTTGAACCTTTCATATAATTAAGACAATCACTTATCCTATAATTATTATTTGAAAATGTCAAATTTGGAGACTATTTCAAAATAATTTGAACTGAAATGCCTCGGCAATAATTTTGATTTCCTATCCTTTTTAAATCCTCAATTTCAGAACAATACGACACCTTTGTTAAGTTCACACATGATCAGTTGATGCGGCGATTTGGGGAGCAACCTGCAAGCTGTGAGTATTTAAAACAGAATAGCTGCAAATTCCGTGCTATTTAAATGTTTTTCTTCATATATTTCATCTTAATTGGGTGTTCTTTGTCAGTCACCCTGACATTGAAAAGTAGATTCAATTCAACACAGACCTGTTTTTTGTCAACACATTGTTTCCACATTCTCCTTTTATTGATTTGTTGGAGTCATGGAACTTGCTTAGCGTTCCATCTGGGAAGGTTAAACTAACCGGCCTGGTTTCTTTCATTTTTCTGTCGTTGCTGGGTCTCTTCTTTTCCAGATGTTTCCTGAGTGTGGGACAGAATTTCATGCATCTGGCAAGCTTCTCTTGCTACAACCCATGGAGTGAGATCTTGGGCCCGTCAATGCAAGAGATTCAGTTCTAGCTAGTTTCATTAAAACTTTTCTTATTGTGCCATATTCCTGTTTTTGGGCAAAGGTTCATATAAAGCCATTGTCAGTGGTTACCACTCTATTGTAAGCAACTAGGTGCTTCCTAATGTACATTTATGGACCCTATCTCTACCAGTGGCCTATGTTTTTCCTGCTGCGTGCGCGTGTCTACCGTTCTTACTTTTTATAATGATTCCCGGCATTCCAAACTATATAATACATTGTTGGCTATCTTTGATAACGCAGTGTATGTTTTTGCATAAGGTTTGCTGGTCAATCTGTGAGCAAGTGTGGGGGAAACTACAAGTGGGTGTTAAGAATTTGCAGTCCTTAAGTTCAATATTGTGGATTTCAGCATAGCATTTAAGCATAAAGTTGACTATTGCCCTGTTTTTATTTATTTAGACATGTTTTACTGGTATTTCTTTCAAGCCAATGTACTTACTGGAAATAAACAATGTTTTAAGACTTCCAACTGGTTATAGCAGTTAAATGATGTACTCTTAATATGCACTTCTACACATTCTATTGAATCAAGTAATTTAGAGAATGCCAGCACCTTCCTTCAATATCAGGAGTCCCACCCCCATTTGAAAAAGCATTGCAATTGCTAGGATATTTGGTGTAGTCTGCACCGCTTTGTGTTCATATTATCTACAGGGCTGTGTAGAAGTACCTGATTTTTCTTTCAGCAGCCACAGAACATTTCGTGAATTTGACAATTCACATACAATCCCTTAAACCTGTTTAAGAGTCTTGGTAAGTCAATGATATAACTTCCTTACTAAGCAGTAACTATTGCAAAACATTACAAATATTTATTTAGGGTGATATTCTTTTTCACCCCTACTATTCATTATATAACTGATTCCAAAATTGTGAATGCACATCAATACAAATGTACATTGTGTGTTGGCAATTTTAAAATTAGAGTATTGGAATTGCTGGATATCAATGTTACAATACCCTGACTGTCATTTCACATTTAATGCAAAACCTTTCATCTTTAATTGCTACGTGTTGTACATTAGTTACCTTTCCAGTTAAGTTATAAAATCAAGAATTTGACTGCATTTTGTTGAGTAAATTAACATGTTTGAGTGGGAGGTAGTAATTGTAGTCCATCTGAGTGACCAGTGGTTCAGTTGATTCTGAATACAAGATGGATACATTGAACACATGGTCAGACTAACACTGAGACCATCCTTAAGCATACATGGTGTAAAAGTCAAACCACAAAGAGGGTACATGTCAGGGTTCTGTTACTTGAATGCACATTGGGGGTTCTCTATTCCAATGTAATTCTGTGCGAAACCTGATTATGAATTAAACATCCGCGCAGACCACTCAATCAGCAGCCTCCCCAGGTCAGCCTCGCAACATGATCAGTTTTCCGCTTGGTAGACTTAATGAAACCCAGAAATTCAAGCTCTGACACAGCCTGAATAAAACGAGCACTGGAAATAGTTGAGGAATCATACATTTGAGAAAAGAAAAACATACTGTATTATATACAGTATAGTGCAGTTTATGTACATTACTAAAATGGTATGTTTTTTCCTGATTTTTAAGAATACAACTGAATGTCATTGACAATTGCAATAGTTACTAACCTGGTATATACAGTATCTCATAAAAGTGAGTACACCCCTCACATATTTGCAAATATGTGAGCATATCTACACATTAATGGCCGTGTGTTGTTATTTTGAGGGGACAGCAAATGTACACTGTTCTACAAGCTGTACAATCACTACTTTACATTGCAGAAAAGTGTAATTTATTCATTGTCACATGAAAAGATATGCTCATATATTTGCAAATATGTGAGGGGTGTACTCACTTTTGTGAGATACTATATTTCCAACTTGCCTTATTTAAAAGACTATTGATTTAATGCTGGCTGTTGTCCAAATGCTCACTGGAATTCTGCTATATGTTGCTCCTAATCTGTTTGATATTTCTTTGTCATATTTTAGTAAACTACAAGGTTACATGTTAAGGATACTGTTTGAGTTCATCTACTTTTCCGTAATCTTTAGAATCTGGGTCGTTCCCCTCAGCAGCAGAGACCACAAGGGCATAGGCCTAGAAAAACAAATATACATACATGGTATAAGTTTCTCATTCAACACATTTATGTACTGTTAAGAGAAATATTTGAACCCTGTACAACAAATAGGTCACCTCTAACCATACAACTTTGATCTGTTATCGGCACGTATGGCCAATACACAGGCCTAATCAGGCTTCCATGTCACTGTGACCAAGGTCCACGCACCCTGCTTAGAACACATGATCAAATGCTTATTTGTATCTCACCTCTAGCCAGTCATAAAGGTTGATAAGCCTGCCACACTCCAAGTGGAGCTTATGAACTATACAGATGTCAGGAGCAGCGTTGGATACCATCCCGTCCTCAGTTGTGAGGTTTTCATTCTTAAACAGAAAAAATAATATACAACTTTGCAGTCAAAGTTAATTCATAGAAAAGATTAAGAAAATATAAATAGTTTGTTGGGCTTAAGTTTTGTTGGTCTTAAGTGTTCCCTCTCTCAAAGTCAGTCAAGTGTACATTCTACTGTTCTGATAATCCCATGACCTACAATAAAATGTGGAGATTTGTGAATGTACAATTAATTATACCGAGTAAAATAACTTTAATCTCTCTCCACGTAGTTACGTTTTCCCCAAGATATGCCCAAATGTAATAAACTAGATGATACTAAACCAAGATGGGTACTAGTAGCAGGGTTCCCACTAAGTCAAATTCTGAATTTTTCCTGACAAAAAATCTGATTGACCTTTAAAAATAAAAAAGGTGATGCATGGCAACTAAAATGTAAATGTGCTGCCAACAGACTTTCCATGTCTAGAATATACTTTTTAACATTCCATGACCAGTGGGAACCTTGTAGCAGTTACCTGTAGATAGTGGTATGGGTTGGTGAGTGCGGTCTGGATAGAGGTGCGGGGCGTGGCGTTCAGATGTCGTCTCATAACAGCAGAAGAACTGTAGTAGCACACCTCATTCAGTGCCTGAGACTCCGGGGGAGAGAGATATGACCTGGAAAGGAGGGACACCAACATAAAAGGCATGGTCGATAAAGCTTGCTAATTTCGAGCTTGTATCAAAACAAAACTCCCTCAGACACACGTTGAAATGCATCGCGAAGCCAAGCGGCATTGTTGTGAGCGGTGTTTGCCACTTTGTTGATATTGCTATTCACTGAGCCAGGGCTGTGTAGAAGTACCAGTAAAATATCTAAACGCAAGGAGATATAGTTGTGAATTTGACAAAAAGTGTATTATCTTACAATAACTGACAATACCTTTTTTAAATGAGCAAATGTTTATTTGTTGTCATTTAAGGTGAATTTGAATATCCTGATAGGCTTCATTACATATGACTTGCTTTAACCTTAAATTCATATTGTTACAAACTAAAACAGAAGGGTTAAACTAGTTCTTACCTCACTAGACTGCCAATGAACTCTAAGGCTTTGACTCGTAGAAGCTCAAATGGGCTAATTTTCTTGGTTCTACGAGTTTCTTTCATTTCCATCAGGGTCTAGAATACACAGGAACACTTAAAATCAGTTTGTAAAATGTAAAAAAAATGTTTTAGCTGACCCTACTGGAGGATTACCTTCTGTAGCTGAAACAGATCTGTTTTCTTTTGGAGGCATTTGCCAGGAGAAGTGATGTCATCCCCATTGGGGGCAGTATCAGTTGTGTCTTCTGTAAATACATGTTGCTTTTGTAAGAGTCGTGATGATAAACAGTACAAGGCTACATATCACCTGGAAATGGACCATAATCATCCATGCTTACTGTCCAACTGCTGGAATTTAGAAAGCAACTCCTCCATTTGAACGAGAACATTGCTCATCGTCTTGACAGGTTTTAGTATCTCAGCACACCTTTGCAGTGACGTGACCAGCTCGTCTTTAGCCAGCATCCTGAAATATTCACTCAAAGATATTAGAATAAGAACAAAGACTGTGCATAGTAGTGCATTTCAATAGAACAAGCCCTTTAGTGCACAGCCATCTTTCAAACTGTGAGCTGAAAACACATGTTAGATTTTGGAGGCGCTATGCCACAATCTAGAAGCATACCTTTAAGGGGGGCAATAAACGTGGAAATTAGACAATAGGGAACACTTTAATCCAAGTTGAATTTGTGTCCATACTGTTCCTCTTTTATGAATAACCCAATCCTAACGAATCCACAATGTGCATAAAAGCACACATTCAATTGACCACTGACGTTTACTCCATTACATTTCTTACCCAAGGAGCTGCATGGCTGACTGGTAACCCTCAGTCTCCCACACGTCCCCCTCCAGACACAATATATGGAGCTCCCTTATCTGTCAAATGAGAGACAGTTGTGGATGACATCGGAACTGACAGAGGTGACTTTGTTCTTGTGACTTAGTGCGACAAACACGAAGCGGAACACAGTCGCTTAAAAACATCTGCACGTAGAACTTGCCTGTTTTCCCAGTGGGTATTTGGGTAATGTGGAGGTCAGTGTGTGAAGACAGCGGAGGATGGGGTAATAGTTATTGTGGTACCTGTGCAGGCCCTTCAGCAGCTCCTTACACACCTCCTTCAAATGTTTCAAAATGCACAGGCCGTGTTAAGTGTCTTCTATAACCATGGGTATGACTGATGTGTAGGGGTAAAACCCCTACCTTCACATGTGCATCATTGGTCAACAAGTTGACCTGGTCCTGAGGCTCTTGCTTCTCTACGTACCTGAGGGGAAAAACGCACAAACAGAAATACGTTTATTATATTTTAATCCAAGGATGTGCGCGGTGGAAAAAGGATCACTTGGAATAATGATGCGTTTGTTTTCGCTTGACCCTCCGCAATCAACGAACAGCCAAACAAAATATATTTGATCTAGAACAAAAACATAACTCTACAGCCAGGAGGGTTTACTCATATATAGTATCCCTTTAAAACCACACACACACACACACACACACACACACAGTATCTAAAAGGAACCACCACGATCACTCTCAAACGTAAACAAAGCATAAACATTAGAAAGCATAAACATTACTTCCCACACAGCGTCAGCATACCTCCTGAATGACAACAGCTGCCTGATCTTCTCCACATCCTGGCTGCTGAGCTGCATAACGTTAACCAGAGCCTCTTTCTTCTTGCAGCACAGTACACTTAGCGGCTGGACGTGGAAGTGCTCCAGGAGGGCCAGCTGTAGGCCAACACAGACCCAATTCATCACACGCCGGTGGGGGAGGGTAGGAGGAATAACATAAAATATCAAGTGGAAACTAGTAAGGCTGCAACAACCGTTATTTGGATTACTTGATTCATCTAGAGAAGGAAGTGGAATATCTTTTATGGCTGAAAATGATGGTTCATTTTATCTGAACAAAGCGTTTGCGTTTAAATCAATCAACAAATATTAATATGGTTAGTTGTGTTAACTTATTACTGGACGAGCTTATTGGAAACAAGACATATAGAAGTCAAGTCCTACTTGCAGGCCTTTAATGAAGTTCTTCACAGAGAAGTCGTGGTAAAGAAAGATGCTGACAAGCACTTGTAGCACCTTGCCGTTGAGTTTGAAAGGAAAACGTGCTGTCAAGATAAACTGGAGAAAGGCAGGAAAACATTTGATGTTCTGATTAGTTGAGATGCTATTTTACCCAACTGTGACATTCAGTCACAATTTACATTAAGTCAGTTTGAATTCAACATGTACAGTGTGTGCATTTTGTGTTGTGTACTCCTAATGACCTACAATGAAATCAGAGCAGAGAGCTGTCTCTAGTGAGCAATATTTTCCCCAATGTAGAGGGAATGAAATTAAGTAAAACACCAATCAACTGCCCATTCCTAATATAATACAACCTTTCAGTATAGTATTTACACTATTAGGTATATTAAAGCCCCCCCACACAAGATGCTTTTCCAAGTGTTGAGAAAATAATTTCAATGCTGTTAATAAACAGTATTTTCAGTGTTTATGATCCTCATGGGTGAGGTTTTTATTAAATGTAAATGATGTACAATACCTCGTCTATGACAGTAGCCAGGTGCTGGGTGCAGGAGAGGGACTGAAACAGCTCTATGCAGAGCAGGGAAGACACGGAGTGAGGCAGCATGTGCTGCAAAGCGCTGGGCGACGTAGCAATGCCAAAGATGAACATCAGCGGAAGATGCACAATGTACCGGCTGAGAAACGGAGAAATAAACAGCACACGCTCTCTTTTAATCACATTACTATGTATGTAAAAAGAATGCTTTTGTGATACATCAGTCTAATCATGTAGCATGGAACGGTAAAGCAGACTATTTCAATTCTAGGATTTTAACCCTTTAAATGCCAGTTTCATTGTTTGATGGAGTATTTCAATATGTATTCAAAAACTTATTTTACATATAATAAATGGAAGGGGAAAAGAACTTTGGTGGTGATTAGAGTCTTGGATATGTCAAAGATTATCAACAACATTGATTTGATTGCATTAGTATTTTCTATGTAGTGCACAACTAAAAATACTGAGCTCAGCTTCCACCCGCACATTACATTAACAACACCGCTGAAGCATGGCCTCCTACCACCTCACACGTGGCTGTGAATCTATTGAGTGCAGCAGGTCACGGACCGATGATGCCCTCAGGACCTGGTAGCCACATGGGCTGATTCATATGAAAGGCATTGGCCTCGGCCTACAATAGGAAATCTGTTGAATCTGGTGGAATGCAGTAAAAATGGCAAATATCACTACTTCTCTTCTAAATTAAACGCTGACATTACAGAAGGCAAGTTTGTATACTGTAATGGCAGTGGGGCATTTTTGGTCACGAAAGGTGTCCAGGCTGAGTATCTGGCACATAAATAAAATACTAAATCAATCAAATCAATGTTGTTGCTAACTTTTTAGATATCTAAGACTCTAATTACCACCAAAGCCCCATCCCCTTAATATATATTATATCAGAAAGACTATTGTGTTATTTTTTTTTCTTTCTAAATAATGAAATACTTCAAACCATTAAACAGGTATTTAAAGGGTTAACATCCTGAACATGATTGAAGGTTTGGTAGATTTGATCACGTCTGAAGTTCTTAAAGTGATTCATGAGGGAAAAAAAAGAAGTAAAAAATAATATTTATGTATGATGATTTCATAGCAGTTTTTGTGTGCGTGTACATTTTTGCCACGAAGGTGTCGAGAGGGTGTAAAATGCATAAATAGGGTATAAATTACTCATAAGAGTAAACGTAGACTAAAAAGTAAAGTTTTTGCAAAGTTTCATGCCACAAGCTCTGCAACACAGCCACACTTCTCACCAAATACAAAATAAATAAACAATGAAGAAAATGACCAAAATGTACAAAAATAGAGTAAGGCATAAGGGTGTCACGTGAATGCAAACTATTATAGGAGCGTTCCCTTTTAAAGCATTTACGACAAGCTGACGTGTAGTTACTTGCAGATGAGGATAAAGTCTTGAAGAACTCTGGGATTAAAGGCCTCTAAATCTTTAAAGATAATGACAATCGGGGGACGCTGTCCCTCCATGCTGACGGCAAAGCTGCGCTTTTTCCCAGGAGTGTTGGACTTCTGACAGAAAGACAATGAAACAAATCAAATCATAAGTAGATACAGAGGGTGTGTTTTAAATGCACTTTAAAGCAACCCTACGTAAGTTTTTAACCACGAAATTACATCTTCAAAATAACTTACGGTATTCTTTGTTTTCCTGTTACTGTCAGTTAATTCGCCTACAGCTAACATTGGAAGGACAGTAGCCTATAACAGCCTAGTTTGTTTGCTCCATTAGTAAAAGTCAGTCCATGATTTACTCTACTCAGGTCTTTTCATATATTCCTTCTACGTCATCTTATTCAGTCTATATTCGCCTCTGCTGTGGTGTCCGTGTGAGTTTCTTCTAGCTTAAGACCCATAGTTGGCATGTGTCAGGCGTTGCTGTAAAGCATTACACCGTTCTTGCGAGTGTACCAGCCCGGACACCACAGTTACATAGTCCTGGATCTGGTTTCTCCGGCACAGAGGGGCAATAACAGAGATGCCATTCTCCCTATTTCAATTCGAAGAATACCATCAAAATGATTTTGACGCCATTATGTTAAGTTAAAAACTTACATAGCGCTCCTTTAACTGATACTGGAACATCATCATGTTTAGTTTAGCTGGTTTACCGCTATCTTGGCCTTGTACCAGTCACAGAGAATACTGAATGAGCAGTGCACCCTCTGTTGGTGGACCTGGGTACTGGTCTTCTTCATCTCCTCTTCATCCTCATCGTCCACAGAGACAACAGTGTCCATCAGCCTTTCCAGAATCTTCTTCATCATATGCTTCAGTGCTACATATAGGTGCATTTTGAAAAGCATGGGTAAAAGTCGATGCCAACAAGAAAACATGTTAGTTATCAGATCATACACGGGCAGAACCCCCACCTCCACATTCCTTGGCCTGTACAGAGGCCACATAAGGAGTCACTGACTGTTGAAGGAGGTCAGAGAGGCTCTGGAAGGTCATGTCATGATCTGGAACATTCACACCTACAGAGAAAAAGTATTAAAAGGAAGCATGTAGCTAAACATTTATTTACTTTGTATATGAACTGTACATCGCTGGTTGAGGATGGTAAAATGTGTTGTTTTCGCTGATTCAAGTCTAATTAGAGTAAATATCAATTTGCAGGTGCATTCATTAAATTGGAAACTCCTATTGTTTTTCACCAACATACCAAGACCAAGAGCAGCAGTGGGAATCTCACTAGCCCGCATGCTTGACAACCAGTCATCTGCGCTGCTTTGGAACAGGGAAGAACTCTTTCTGATAAACTCCAGCAAGCTATCTAGGATTTTTCTGTTGAGATCATCCTGTAAAGTCTTATGGGTAAATAAAAACATTAAATAAAAACCAGAGAATTAGCATTGCTTAATTTAAATTCTGACTGTGAAATTTACTGTTAATTCAGATAATTATTGCTCTGATAGGATCAGGCGATGAGCTATTAATGTATTATTTACCTCATACTTAGGTTAGCCCTGATAACATCTTTATGTGTTGTTATTCTCACAGAAGGCGTTACAAGTAATCGTAATAAACATTCAGCTAGTCTATGGAATTAAGTTATGTTATGTAGGCCTATTTCGCTAAAGGACAAAAAAAGCATGGTATGCTAAATGCTGTAAATGTTTAATAAAATTCTAGCCCCAAGCAATCCTGTTTTATAAAAAACACATTTATTTTGCAATATAACTTCTAACCTCTGTGTCGTCTTTAATTTGATCCCATAGATCCTGGCAGAGCTTAAATCGCAGGTTACTGTTGTTGCTGTCTTGGCAGCTATGAGTGAAATAATCCTCTGTTAAAGAAAATGACCCGTTATTTGACGTGAACTGAGGGCATTTAAAACACGAATTAAGTATGGTCATCTCACTCACCTACACCAGCGGTCCTCTTTTTCTTTTTAGCACTAACAGTAGGTTTGAAAACAAAACACCCCTAAAACAGCGATAACCACAGAAACATTAACATTTATACTACAGAAATACGATCTTTAAAAAATATATATGATCCACAATGTTAAGTGTCAGATTTCAATTTAGCGACGACTCGGTGTTGTTCATTATGCTACAACATTGGTTACATAAAATAAGATTGCCCCCTAACCTTCGACACAGATGAAGTTGTCATTCTCAGCGTTGTAAATAAAAGCAGGTTTTGTTGAATAAATGTAATCGGACAACGTGTCTGTATTAGGATAAGAGCCTGAGTAGGATTTGCTCTCAAAAACTTCCTGCAACATATTTCCCGCCAGCATGACGTTTAGAGGTTGCATTCAAAGCCTGTACCTTAAGTGCATTTCTCCGTATTGGTATTTAATATAATGTTAATATCCCACATTCAAAATGCATTGCCAGCACTGCCTGGTTTAACATATAAATATTAACATTTGCAAAAATGTTAATTAGAATATTTCTAAAGGAAGCTCATAAGCGTTAGTTCGATAACACTGTAGTTCTTGAACACTCATGTACCCTCTGACAGCCAACCACAAACTAGTACCGGTAGTAGCCTACTCATTTTACATGCACAATTATTGAAGAAATTACAAACTACATTCAAATAATGGAATAATACATTACTTGATTATAATCTACATTTACCCTAAATAAAATGTGCCATTACACTTCACTATCAATCCCCCTAAACGCAGACTATTTAAATACACTAATATAAATATATATGAGAAGCAAACTGGAATTTATATATGTTTATGACAATAGAAACAGTCTTATGCACTCTCTGCTTTGTACTTCCAGATGAAAAGATAAATATCTAAAGTGACAACCCTATTTTAATAAATATCTAATATATATGTTTACTTGCATAAATGAACCCTGACTGCTAATACCAACAAGTTAGTTAATTCAACACAGACAAAAACTGTAAATCAAGTTTTACAAAAGGAATGAGTTACATTTTATTGAACACTTTGTGGAAGACATGTAAATATTACAGATAAGTCTACTAGTGTTGAAAAAGACTAAAATAAATACAAACGGACTTTGTAATCCCATAGGGATATATAAAAACATTTTCTTTAAAAGTCAATTTAGCAAAAAAACAAAAAAACATTCAGTACTAAGATTCATAAATACAAACATTTTTCTAAAATCTATGCCCTATGGATTACCTGGTTATTATACCTAACATACATACTTAAATTCATCCAAGACATATATTTTGTATAAGTACAAAATAGGCCATTTCATCTTCAAATGTGAACCCAATAGTGAACAGCTGGAAATCTGATGAACTAACAAATCATTCTGCAGCATGTTTCTTTCTCATATCCTGAGTGTGAATGAGTTGAAAATAAATCATCTGGCTATGAACCACTATAAAGCCATTTTTTTACCATAACTATAGGTCTCATATCTTGAAGCTGTTTTAGCAAAAGATCTGCACTATCAGAAATAGTTTTATCCATTACAATCTTGACATTGCTTACGGATTTGAGATTTAGGGGATTTCTGAAATCTACTAGATTTTCACAATCAGTAATCTTTGTTTTAGTTTTATTAGATTTTTGTTTCAGAGTGTGTTGCCTTTTTGCTTGCAACTCAACACCAGATCGATCACTTAATTTCCGTTTAGAAGTGTTAGTTGATTCTGCGGTTTCTAAAAACTTCAGGAATGAATCCTCAAGTCCTAATGGCTTGAAAGACTCGGGCATAAGGGCATCATCAGACTGTTCTTCTTGATTGGCAGGAGTACCAGGATTGGAGTTCTCTATCGAACTGTTAACAGTCAAACGATTTCTAAGAGTCTGCATCCTCTCCGAACAGGCTGGTCTTGGATGAGACGGTTTCCTCGGGCGGCCCCTTTTGCATCGCCCATCTGTTCCTGTGGAAGCTTGTGATTCTGAACTCTCGTCATTGGACACCTTGCTGTCCTCTTGGGCAGCTCTATCCAAAAGCCCCTCTGTGTTTTGACCATTGGACTTTGAGGTGTCTGTCTCGCTCTCTTCTGGATCACTTTCCTCAGAAGAGGAGCCCGATGACAAGCCCTCTGATTTGTTTGCATCTTTGTACCTGGAACGAGAGTACTTTTTACAGAATATAAACTGGCTCCTATGATCTTCAATGTATCTCTCCGTGAGGCCATGTGTGGTGTAATGTTTAAAAATGCTCCTTTCAGCTCGTTCCACCGTGTCACAGCCTATTATCATGCAGGGATACTGTAAGCAGGACTTCTTGGTGCACATAGCTGATGCTTCTTCATGGGTTTTCAGTGTTGGCTTTCCGAAACTAATCCAATGTTCTATGGCCTTCCCATCTTTCTTTTTGATATTCTTCTTCTTCACTTTTAACTTGTTTTCAACATTTTCCTTTCCATTGTTGCCTATAAACAGTCCTGCAGATTTACACCTTCGGCCATCGCTGTTTTTAGGATCATACACATAGTCATGCTTTTTTATCAGGTGACGGAGGAGGTTGGATTTTGTAGTGTAGACGCGATCACATGAGTCATACTCGCACTTGAAAGTTGTATCCACGGTTCCACTTTCAGAGATGGCAATTTCCTTGTGGTAATTCTTAATGTGCTCAATATACTTGTCCACAGAATTAAATGGGAGTGAGCATTCTGACTGGTCACAATTAAAGGTCCCAACATTCATACTAGCCATCATAGTGGTAGCTTTATCACGGGTGAACTTGTGAAGTAAAAGGTAATGCTGAACTAACCTAGTGAATCCCATGAACACCCTTGAACAGTCTTTCACTTGACACCTAACCTCTTTATCTTTCCCTATGCTCTCTGGTCCAGTTTTAACACACATTTCAGCATCAGTTTCCCCTTTGTTTTGGGGGAGTTCTGCCTGATGCATAGCCCTGTAATGGAGGATCAAATTTTGCTGAATGGTGAAAGCAGCAGTGCATCCTTCATGAACACAGCGATAAGGTCTATAAGGACTAAAGGTATTGTCTGAGTCACACATTTTGAGCCCCAGCTTCTTTGGAGTTTTTTCTCGTCTCTGGGGCTCATCCTTTGTTGGAGTGCTTTTTGAACTGCTGGGTTTTTCCGGAGCTGAAGAAAGGAGCTGGCTGGATGCTGGTTCTTCTGCACTGCTCAATGATGACTTTGCCTGGTGCTCCAATGTTGTGCCAGCCTGACTAGTTTTCACTTTCAATTCTGGAGACTGGTTGATGTCAGTCTCTTTAGGCATCTTTGAGGCTTTTTCTGGCACAGATTGTGGTTGCTGCTCATACAATGGCTTGTCACTCAATATGTTTGGAGGGGATGGTAGTAATGTAACAGTTGACACATCATGCGTTAAGGTTTTTTCTACATCTACTGTGGTTCTTTCACAAACATTCAAATTATCCTCATTGTCTGTTTGATGTCCAATTGCAATGTCAAGTGGTTCCTGTTTTATGATGATAGGAGATGTTACTGAAGTTATTTTCGTATGATTAATATTGATATCCGTGTTGGCACGACTGTTGTGCATGTCGTCTTTGGCAAGTTTGTATACACGCCTAGTGCGAGCACTAATTTTCAGCTTTTGCATCTCTGGTTTGGGCAAGCGATGGACTTTTTCATAATGGATCCGCAAGCCTGTAGTTCTAGTAAATGTTTTAGGACAAATTTGACAAGGGTATGGAGATAATTTCAAAGGGGTTCTTTTCAATTCCTCTATCATCTCATTGGAGAAATCATGCATTTTGCTTAGATGTTTGAACAATGCCTCTTTTGTCATGAAAGAATACTCACAGTCATCCTGTTCACATTTAAATGGTTTAGGTACTTTTTCACGGACCTTTTCATCCTTTCTCTCTTTTGTTTTTAAAGTCTTACTTTGTTCACCGTCAGAGAGCGAATCACTGTGGCTTGCATTTTTCCCGACAGCAATATTTCCCGACATCTTTTTTTGTTGAAATGAGCTAGAAACCATTAAATGATCAGGTTGAACATCCGATTTTGGATTCTCTGCTTGAATGCTGTGTGTTTGGCTAGGCTGCTCTTTGTTGCAAACAGGGGGCAAAGTGTTTGATGAATCTATTGCAATTGGATTTTGGGGTTCTTGTTTCATTAGCTCAGGTGGTAATGTAGTCATGCCAGAGTTATCCTGTGAAAAATCCCCATTCACCATGTTGTACATGGCTCCGTTAGTGTCAGGGACATGAGGATCATTGAGAAAATCAAGAAATGATGTTGGCAGATCAGCAGTCAGGTCAATTTCATCCAATGGCTTGCATTGGGAGCGTTTCGACAAATGACCACCAAGAGACTTGGTGCTTGCGAACTCTCTGAAGCACCTCCTGCAGATAACCTTACCATCTTTTATGATAGCAGGCCATTTGGTTCTTTTACTTAACCTGTGGCGTTTTCCTTTCTGTGTTTCAGGGTCAGCACTCTTCTCTTCTGAAGCGTTAGGTTCACATTCCAAATTTGAGTCGTCCTCATATGGGAAATCTGTGTTAATTACACTGTGTGGACTTAGCATGCCATCTGCAGAGTTGTCCATCTGATCATAGCCAGGCTTTATGCTCTCCGTTTTGAATATTTCGGCTGTAGTCTTTAGTGAAACTTGGACCTCTGGGCTCAGACATTTCATAGGAATATCCACTGGTGGTCTTGGACTAACACTAGAAGAAGCCTTTTGGTCATATGGAGTGTGGTAACTTCCTCCAGGAAGGCTGTCAGCTGTTGAGGTACTGTTGCCATTACTCAACTGGTCTGTCAGATTGATAGTTTCATTGCTTCTTCTAACATCAACATGGTTTCCACTGACCTCTTGCTGCATTAAGCCATACTGATGTCCTCCATTGTGCATTTGTCCTCCATTGTCAAGCATGAGAGAACTAGACACATACTGAGACATCAAACTCGAATCTGAAGTAACATGTGACGCATTGCCACAATGTATAGCTGCCAGCGAATGGTCTCTTTCAGACGGAAGAGGCGACGTGGTTTGATACGGCTCTGTCTGCCATGAATTATAACTCCTGGAGGGGTAATCACTCATGTTGAAAGTGTCAGGATAGCAGTTACTCATGGGAGGTGAAGACCAAGGCTGGGACATATCTGACTGAATAAGTCCAGGAGAATTGGCAGGGCTTCCCCATGTTGGATATAATGAGGGATTCACCATTGGAGTGATAGGCACTGGATCCACTGAGCCAGGATAGCAAGGAGTGGGTGAGCTAGAACATCCCACAGGGAAATCCATCTGCTGCATCTCTGGTTTGTTGCATAGTGGTGCTAGCTGATGTGTTGATGTATTGGTTAGGTTCTGTGACTGACTAGGCAAAGCTGTCCCCATATTCGATGCCTTCCGTGCGGTTATTTTCACCACTTTGTTGTACTTCTTGGCCAGCTTCCAGTTTTCAAATATTTCAGGGTGCTGTTTCTTCACATGTCTTGAGAGGCTTTTGTTCGTGCTGTATGCACGTGTGCAGTCCTTGTAAGGACAGCAATGCATGTTCTCCTCATTACCAGTTGCGGCAGCTGAACCAGAAGTATACCCTTGAACTGATGAGGGGATTTCAGTCTTTATGTGATGAGGAGACATAATCAACGGTAAAACTTTCTGAAACACAGTTTCTTGATCAGGCCTTCCTCTTAGTTGACCGTCCACATGATCTGGTGGGCCTGGAACAGGATTAACTGCAGGATTTTGATTTCCAACTTGTTGAACCTCAGGTGTTGATGTGGGGCTTGTTAATGGAGTGTAACATTTCTCAGGTTCTATTGCATCTGAATTTGCTACTGAATTCAGCATGCTTTCAACTGAGTGTTTTACCTTTACAGGCACAGGCTCTTGGGCAAACAGCGGTGACTTGGGTGGTGATGTGTTTGCCTTCAGTTCTTCATTTTGATTTGCCCCTGTATCAATGTGTTGGAGGGATATCAACGCTGAAACATTTTCTCCTTTCGTAGGGGTGGTCTGAAGTGTGGGTTCAGATTTAGGGGAGGTACAGGGTTGCTCAATTGCTCTGGGCACAACTGTTGAAGCCCCACTGTTTGTGTCATTTGTACTATGACTCTTCTGGTGAGACATGAATTCACACTGGGAGTAGAAAATCTTCCCGCAGCCATCCATTGGACAAGTGTATGTTAGGTAATGCTGAGCCTCATGGTCATACAATAAGTAGGCCTCATTGAAAATCTTCCCACAATTAGGAAACATGCACTGTGCCTTAAACTCTGAATGCGTTTTTCTATGCATGAGAAGTTCAGAATTAGAGTTAAAGTTGGCCTTGCAATCTAGTTGTATGCAGATGTATGGTTTGGTGCCGCAGTGCATTTGCAAATGATCATTGAGATGTCTGACATTAACAAACTGTCGCCTGCAATACTGACACACTACCTTCTGCTTTTGAATCTCCAGAAAACGTGTTGCTTCTTCATCGTCCTTGTGGGACCTCACATGGGCCATGAGATTACGGAAAAACTTAAAAGCCTTTGAACAGTTTGTAACGGGACAGAAACAATCTTGGCTCATTTGTGTATCAGATGTAGCTTGCTCTTGTTTAGCAGGACTGGTGTTGACTGCATTATCAGTACTGGCATGGTTGCCATTTGAAGACTCTGTCTTTACTGGACTGACATTTGTCTTAGCAGCTTTTAAACTTTTAGATGGACTTTTAGGGGACTGAACTGGTTTACTCACCTTTCTAGCAGCTTTCATCGCTGCAAGTCGTTCTTTGCACGACTGTTTTACATGCGATGCAACATGTGGTTCTAAAACCTCCCTAGTCTCAAAACTATCAGCACATATTGGACACAAATACAAACCGTCCTTGAAATGCTTCTGAGCGTGTTTAACAATTCTGTGACCAAGGAACTCCTTGTCACACAAGACACAATACTGCATGTACGCTCGCCAGTTTCTGAAGCGCGCCGACACAAAGCCTTGCTCCCGCAGTTTCTTAGCTTCTCTGTTTTTCTCTCGCTCATCTGTGATTTCATTCAGTTCATTTGTAGTGTTTTGTAGAAAGTCCTCCAAGTCTTTGTACTCTGGGACCTTGCCTAGGGCGTTTTCATCCTCTCGCTCGTCAGCGTCGTTGAGCGTGTCAATAGATGACACAATGGCTGCCTCTTCACCCATCAGCGCCAAACAACTGCGCTTTAGCGTCCTCCAGTCCCAAAACTCTGGGTCGAAGGGCCACTGCGTCTTCAAGGCCAGCAGCAACTCACAGCGTAAAGAGTTGGGTACGGGCAGGCTTCCTTCCTCTTCCGGTTTTTGGTCGGGCTCATTGTAAAGTGTCTCCACGGCATAGTAGGAATCCACGGTTGGCTGGAGGAGGAACTCGGTCAGCTGGCATGCGCGCTTCACCTCAAGGTCGTTGGGGAGGAGACAGCATATAGTTTTGCAGATGGTAGATTTGCTGTCCTTGTGGTCACTGGTGGTCATTTTCAGAGCTTGTATGCACATTTCAACACACACAGGAAGCCCCACCTCGCCAATCTGTGGGGACATTTACAAAAAGGAACACAAATGTTGAAGGAAAATATTTTTTACTAATCAAAACACTCATTAACAATTAGTAAGTGATTGTGTGTTGATCAATATGCAATCTATATATTTTAATTTTGTTCATTTACCTCACTCTGTATTACTTTAATAAGGAAGAGAATGTGACAGACACTTCTGCACAGAAGAGCCATCTTTTTGCTCTGGGAAAGAAGTGCATCTGCAGAAGCCTCCAAACGAATAAGCAGCTTACTCCAGAACAATGTGAGCTCCCTGTAG
Source organism: Forbesichthys agassizii (assembly GCA_026546735.1). Lineage (NCBI taxonomy): Eukaryota > Metazoa > Chordata > Actinopteri > Percopsiformes > Amblyopsidae > Forbesichthys > Forbesichthys agassizii. The sequence goes on from JAODLL010000015.1 coordinate 1,913,062, forward strand.
GGGACAATGAGAATGAAGCCAGTGAGATCTCATCACACAGTGTGGTGTGATGTGATTACAGCACTTCTGTAATATCTTCACAAACAGTTAAAACCCATTATAATGATCACGGATTGTTGTGCAGTTGAAACAAGTGTTGGTTAACCCACTCACCAGGCACAGTAAACATCTTCCTGGAGAAGCTGTCTCTTGAGGAAGGTAGAGCATAAACAGAAGGCTCCTTTCTCATCTCCCTCCGATTCCAGGTTACAGATCATCTCAAGGGCATCTTTACAGTCTACAGATGTGATCTATCAACAAGAAATGAAGAAAGAAAAAAAAACGCTGAGGACGTTAAAAGATAGTCCTGGACAAACAGCTCTCAACTGAATATGTTTTTAGTCAAGAAAACAAGGTCATAAAGTAATGAACACAGAATGTTCTATGCACACCCCTCACCTCTTCCATTAGTTGCTCTTGAGTTTTAGTCATGCATATGCAAACCAAGTAGGTTTGTTTAAAACTCCCCTTTCCTTCATATCCCGGATAGTCTGAACACATCTTCGCGAGTATTGCAGCTTTTTCAATACTGTCCACTTTGATAAGGTGCTTTATTCTCATATTGAGGAGGGTGGCACCTTCCATTTCTAAAAAAGCTTTAACTAAGGGCAGAGAAATGGGAAGAAACAACATGGGTCACATTGCACATTCAAACATAAAAATACTGTAGAGGACAGTTAAGGACAACATGTATCTTAACTGTTGGTGGCAAGGCTACATGGGGAGTAATGGGGAAGTGCTGCATTGCTATACTCAATTGCAAGTTTTCAATGGAAATACCAACACCTCACCTGAAAGTGATTCTTAAACAAGGACATTTATGATGATTGGAGGCAAAACGCTACTTATACTTAAGTCTCCATACCTTTCTCAAAACAAAAGATTCTAAAAATGTTCATGGTTGAGTATACTAAAACTAGTTTTTGTTCAGTAGTTAAACACTGCAGACAATAAACTCAACAGCTGACATATCAACAAAGGCAGAATACACGTAAGCCGTTAACGTAGCTGACCTTGTTCAGTTTGAGGTGTGTCGTTGGATAGGATACTGCTCAGAACACTGTTAGACCACACACCATCTTGCTGGGCCATGACTGAGAGCATGCCAAGCTGTGTGTTACCAGTATCCTGTAAAAGGCTGTGTGCCAACTGCGGGAGAAGATAAACACACGTTATTGTTGTTACAAAATTTAAATGAAAAATACTTAACTTGGTCACACTTAATCAAGACAGCAATAAATGTAAACAAAAAGGTACAGATGTAACATTTCCAGGCCAGGCCAGTTAAAAAGAATAATTAGTGGCCTGAATGTTAAACAATGAAATGAAATATCAGCCATTGCGTCGTATCGCTAATCTCTCCTGTCACAGAGAAAGTGTTACAACTTGTAAATTCCGTCAAGGTATATAAGCAGTGTGTGGGTCATAGTTTAGATGGTAGCCTGCAAAACTATTTTTAAAATTTTACTTAAAACAGTGTTATTTTCTTCAAAATTACCAAAATGTAAAAAAAGATTTCAAAAGGTGGCCACTCACTTCATTGTTGGTTGACAAAACATATAACAGAGTTTCTACAGTCACCCACAATATCTATCAGTATCTATTAAAAGGTACCAGTATCAATAAAAAAGAATTTTAAATTGAGATGTTTTTATTTAATATGCTTTTAAAACACAAACACACACACACACAAAAAAGCATATTTTAAGTCCAAAGCTGCTTTAGTTACCAAATTATGCAGTACATTTACAAAATAATATCCATAACTCTGCTGAGACTTCACTTTCTTTCCCCTATTTATGTTGCGTTACCGAAATGAATTAAAACACATAATGTATTTCAGGTTTTTCAAGAATAATCTCCACACAATTCCTGCCAGAGCAAATATAAAAGCCAAAAAGTGTGCAGTACAGTCTATAGAGCTCAGAGATCAGTTTGCATCATGTTGCATGTCTGGAGAATGCATGGACCAGGTGACCAATTATGACTGAGCTACAAAGAAGACAGCCAACTGCAAACATGTCTCTGATGACACCTTGCGCAAGACCTTATACAAGCAGACTGCTGCGCGGCATCCCACCTTTTAACAACCAACCAAAGCACATAGCCAAGCAAAACGAATCAGAAAAAGTTCACGGGCAAAGCCACAGTTTCCTGAACAGCAACTTGACAATGACATATTCAAGTTATGCAGGTGAACACATTCTTAATGGTTTCCAAAACATATGTTTTAATATTACAGCAGTCTGGTGCACAGATACTGTATGTTACAGGAAATTCACATTTTAGAGTAAAGCTGAAATGCAACATGGGTTAAAGTGACGCGATTCCAATGCTCTATATAGGCACTGTACTGCTAACATAACTCAGAAACAATCTAGTCCACATCTTGGTGACAGCCCTGGAGTAACTGACCTTCATGGAGGACTGGAACTCTTCCCATAAGGCACCAGGGACGTGCAGGGGCAGTAAGAGCAAAAGCTCCACACAGCTCCTGTGAATTTAACAATCATTTGTCAAACACAGATTTAGGTCAAGGATGTTCCTTGTGATTTATATAGTGAAGTGTAGCAATTCAACAGTGACAACTTACAAAGTAGATAACTGGTTTAACATAAGGTTATTAAATATCTGATATGTTATACTGATTGACACAGTCACAAAAACATGTATACAGTACAAATGTAGTACTTTACACAGCCATTTACTTCATGCAGTTTCTCTAGTGTTCTGAGGAGAGTATGCCTGCTACATGTAGATATTGTTTAAACAATGGGGGGGACATATAAAGCAGGGGGTCTGGGCGTCCTCCCCCAAAACATTTTGAGAATCGAACACTTGATTTTCTGCATTCTGGTGAATTGTTATGGAAGAATTTGTGCCTTTTCTGCATCAATGTAAGGTGGAAATGTATATTTATGTAAAGGAACATTTCACATGAAATACAGGACCCTGGCACAATTCAAAATATGTGGAATATAATGCAGTAAGGTTTATACAACGTATGTATTGCTTTGAGCATAGGCCTCAACACACATGGGCATGATTTAGCCTACTCTTCATGATAAATACATTACAAATAAATGTATTAACCCCTGGACTTTAATAGCCCATGCTCATCTTCAAAACTTTTTGCATATTTAAAACATCTGTGTTTTGGGATGATCTACTGTAGGCTTAACTAATAGCTGATTTATATTATATATACACAATAATAATAATAATAATAATAATATTATATATTAGTATTAATTAATATTAGTCTACTACACATTTTGGCCATAACCTAAAAAAACAAAACTATTACAGGAGAACGAGATTTTGTTAAAGTCAAAATTATGAAACTGTCGGCTTGGTCTATAGCAGCATGTAAAATCAGCATGTAACACCCCCCCACCTCTTCCTCACCCGCCTCCCTGACCGTCTGGCAGAGCTTGTAGCAGTTGAAGGTAGTGCATCATTGCTATATGCCGGAATAAAGCCGCGTGAATGGGGCGCACAATGTGAGCATTAAAATATACAACATAGGAGTGAACCAATAGTGTAGTTGGCCTATAAGTTACGGCTACATTGTCAAGCGGACCAGTAAGCGGTTAATACGCATAATGCGCTACTACTCCGATATCGTTGGCCGGCCCCAGTGCCCCTTTCTTATTTTTATTGGGGGGTGGAGAGCAACTATACTTGTTCTAAATACTGAGGGAGACACATCCATTTTGGGGGGGGGGGGGGGGGGGGGGGGGGGGGGGGGGGGGGGGGGGGGGGGGGGGGGGGGGGGGGGGGGGGGGG
>JAODLL010000015.1:1916989-1940132 GCA_026546735.1 Forbesichthys agassizii
AAATACTTTTTTGCCCCCCCCCCCCCCCCCCACCCCCAATCCCAAAGTCTCAAGACCTTATTGGATATGTTATTTGTACATTGTAAAACATATGTAGTCTCAGTCTATTTGAGTCTTCTTTAAACCCTTTATATGTTCTCAGTGTCAAGAATTACCAAATACCAGAAATACCAAACTGTTGTAGTAGTATGGGAAATTAATCAATAGAAAGTGGAACCAGCTACATACAGCCACAACCCCAGTGGCATACAAAGTGCATTAAACCATAAGACCTATTCATAATTAATTTTTTTTTTTTAAAAGCATAATTTATGTTTATATTATTTTACATTTGAGGACCACAGTTCAAATTGAGTTTTTGCAGGAAAGGCCTGTGCATGACTTTGTAGCAACAAGTCGCTAACGCGCAGCAGCACTTTCTATGTGCGAGCACTGTGCAGCATGTCCAATGTGATCTATAATACGTGGGTGTTCATTTGTAAACAATGTAAATCACATCAGCAACACTCCGCCACCCCCCTTCCGACAGAATCCAAAGGGCCAACTCACAGTGCTAATTTTTCAAGTAGGAGTGGCACGTTTTCACATTCGGAGGAGAGACTTGGCGTGGCCTTAGCAAAGCTGAGAATGGCCACAGTGTACACCTCCAGCAAAGGGAGTGGATCCTCGTCGGTCTTCCAGCGTCCAGCATGTTCCACAAGAACCTAAATACATTTGAAAATTATGATAGTTAAAAACCAATGCCTTATTAAACATCACCAAAAATAAGGATTAATTAATGTGAGATATATATATATATATATATATATATATGAGACCAGTTTTAGTTGCAATGTGTGAATGAATATATTGTTCAATACACATACATACACGTATCCTGGTAAGAATATTTCTACTGAGTTTATGGGAATCTTTATAATCATTGGATCATTATACACTAATCCCATTGGGATCAAAAAAAAAAGAAGAAAGAAATGGAAATGCTCTGAAATTGGTCTAAAATAAATAAACCATCATCATCAAGTAAGACTAATTCATACTACAAATCATTCAACCGTTGTTATTTTAAAGACATCGTGTATGGTAAACAAATGTATTATTTATTAATTGCGTTGTAATAACGAAGCAATCGTTTTAGGATTTAAGAAATTACATACAGACTCCGTCCTGGCAAACTACAGGACAAAATTCCTGTTGGAACACAAGCGCTACTACTAAAAATGGCTGCTGTATTGCTGTAGGGGCCTAATACGCTTATAAAGTATTGACATGCATGATGTAGGTGGGTCAATGCCAACAGGGAGAACATGAGTAATACAGCAGTGACCAATGACCGCTTTCACTTATAAATCCATCTTAACCGGTTGGAAACAGTGGGGTCCGTAATTTTGTCGCCGATATATACATTTCCCCCCCATATGCATGGTTCAGTAGTTAATTTAAGATTTTGTGGTTTTCTAGATTAATTAGTGCATGGGGCCTTGGCTAACAGCTTGTAACCCCCATCTATCTGGCCGTACAATAACGCAGCTCAACAAAAGTACCCCATTATATTCACCGAACTAAAACCTAAACATTATAAGCGATGCAATGACATTAGCCAGGACTGCTATTTTAGAAAGCATTTGCAGCGCAACGAATTTTGCACATTGATGTATTCATCCACACATTTTTTGCTAGCTTTTTTCCGCTACGTTTTTTTTTTTTTTTGCAGAGCATAGGATAGAGGGCTGCATACCAGCTAGCAACATTCATCTGATCCTAGCTATCTGGCCTGGAAAATACGAGTAATACATGCACGGTGTGATCATAATACGGCTACTTCCTTCGTCCAGTGATCGCATTATTATACAGTTAAATGCCTGCAACGTGGCAATATCATTAACAATGTTTTAAACCGCGCCAGATAGCCAGCTAGCTAGCTAGCCTGCTACATTGTTGTAGCAAACGTACACGCGCATCATCGGTCAGGAAGCAAGAGGGGCTGCAGGCTGCCCGGGATGAGCAGGAGGGAAACATGCTTACTTGACAAAATTCCTGGCAGAAATGCAACGAGGCTTCCAGCGGCGGTTCCGAGCTTTCTTGTAGGGTCGTAGTCAAGTTCTGGCACCGTTCTCGGAGCATCTCGATCGCTTTTCGTGTATCATATTCCTTCTCTGTCTCCCCCTCCGCCATCTTCACAACAATCACGACCGCTTACGCACAGATGTTACGCTGCCAGCCTTGCACACGCACGGGCACGCAAGAGGGGGAGGGGAGAGAGGATATAGTGTGCTCCACATTCTCTAATGTCAACAAAGCATCTATGACCTTACAATGACACTGGAGCAAAATGTACACACACGGTTGAGAAGATTTGTTCAGCATCTCACGTTTACAAATTGGTGTTTTTGTTTATTTATGAAATGTCCGGCTGATGTCATATAGGCTTTTATGTGACATTAGCATATTATATATATAATTTCCCGGGCCACCTGATTCTGACTGATAATTGTGATTAAAGGTTGAGTCAATTATTCTGGAGAAAGCTTGTTGATATTTGAACTCAATGCCATAAGGGTGCTCCCTCAGAAGCTCCACCCCACGCATTGGAGATGCTAGGCTAGAATATATGGTCCAATCTGCACCACTGATTGTGTTCACATTTACAGAGCCAGGTCTGTGTACTTTTTCAGCAAACACACAACTAGTGGACTGTGAGAATATATATTCGCAGATTTTTTACAAAAAAGTGTATTTGCTTACAATCGCTGATCACATATGCAGATACCTTTGCTTTGATTGATAGAAAAATGCATGGAAAAAAATAATAACTGTGCACATTGTAATGGCATTTCTTTAATATAACTAATATAGCCAACGCAACACAACACAATGTAAGTGTAATTACAATGTACAGTGAAAAGACCACCACCAAGTAGACATTATTTAGGCATGTGTACAAATGAGTAATTTGGTAAAGATCTTGGTCCACCTTAGAAACAAACACTATCAGCTGCTAAGCTTCCTTGATGATAACCAAAGGATGAGCGTCAGAATTCCAGATTTTATTGTTTATGAAAATAACAGGTGCTACAATGGCAGTCTGTATGGTTCAGCACCCTTATGCCTTGAACTTCAAGCTGGATGAGGAATGGATAGGAAAGAAAAACCAAGTCATAACCCATAAAAACATATAGCTTCTATTCATACATGTGTCATTGTGGAAAATAGGTAGTTGAAATATTCTACACATTTTTTTTAGTTCTAAGGACAACAACAGAAATACTCACTTAAAAAAAGTGGCGTAAGTTTGGATATATTTTTGCAGACTATTGACAAAAAATATCTTCTTTTTAGACTTAAAACATTTATTCGTAATGTTCAGTATTGTATTTTTCTGTATTATATTACAGTGAGAGAGCAACAAAACCACAAAACATCATTGCAGCCCAAATTTTATCTGCACTTTATAAGATGGTGAGTTTCAACCTTTACTAAACTTCACTGAATTGTATGCATGCCCCATTGAAAGCTACAATTGCACCAAAAATCATATAAATACGGCGTCAGCTTCACTGGAATGTACCTCTGATGATAATAATAGTGCGACATTCACATCAAAAGTGTGCTGTTGTAAAGTGGACACCTTCAATCAGTAGTGGTTGGTCCACCGGAGAAGATAACTAGTATTAGATGGTTACCATTGGAATAGATGCTGACCATATGTTGTTTTCTTCTGAAGTGATAATTTACTTAAGACAAATAGTTTACTACAGAGGTACATGGAAGTTCAGGATTGTAGCATTAGTAAACACTGAATATGACTGTACCTCATAGCTGTGCTTCGCAACACAGCATGTGGCCTCTGAAGTAATGTTCTTTGGGATAGGCATTGTCTTCTTGGATTTAAGAGGTGTAGGGTATGCTCTTGAAAAGCAGCAGCCCATGCACTGGTAAATTGGACGAGAAACAACCTTCGAGAAAAGGTCGTTCTTGCTCAATGTACATTCTTCACAGCCCACTAGAAAATAATTACAGGAGTTTAGAAAAGAAAACACATTTGGAACTGGAGAACTTCAAGAAGTTAACGATAAGTTAAAAATAAAAATAAACAACGTACTGTTTGACATGTCACTGTTTGGGTAAGAGTCTGCGATGTAAATAAAAGTCAAGAGCAATATAGAAAGTCCTGTTGATTTCACTGAACCCATCATAGTCCGAGCAACTGCCTAAAAACACAGATAGAGCAAAAGCAATGTTAACAAATGTCAGTTTAAAAAATATCTACATGCAATACTAGATTTTAAAAGATAAATTAACAGCCTACCATTTGAGGAGTTTGAAGTGAACCTTTTCTAATAACAGCCACAATATGTTGTAACTGTTTTCTAAAAGACACTAGACAAGTGCTTAAATCTCTGTAGCTTGTCGGTCTTTATACTCTGGTGGTGGGATTAGATAAAAACCCTCCAACCTTATCAGACATCTATGTGACTCATTGGCCACTTAGCTACCTTCCTCATGATCCCTTGAATGCAAAAAGAAGGAGCAAAACACACAGTGGAAAGTCAAAACACACTCTAATTATCCTTCTGCCCTTCCTGCCATATGACTACGAAGGTTGCTTCTAATCCCTGGACTGTTGTTACTAGGTAACATTGTGTAGTTATCATTTCCCGTGTAATGGCAAGGAGAGGTCATCAGTTGATAATTATTTTTTTCATCTTTTTATTCACAGACGGTCAGTCACATCCACGTTAAGCTTTCTGACCAGCAAGATTGGTTTACTGTTTTACTAAGGCTAAATAATGCAAATGTAAAACCTTCAATAAATATACTGGGTATTAGGTAAAGAATATAGTTAATGTGAGGATATGGTTATAAACATGACGTACCTTAATTTGATTGTTGCTAAAAGGACAGATAGATTGATACATTAAGATGACTATTAAATTGCACCTGTCCACTTTTACTATTTCAAATGTCAAGGGGAATTTTATTTTCCTGTCAATTGCATATTTACTGTGGCATTGGCTGTGTTGGTAATTAAGCCTTTGAATGATTTTAGCATGGGGAATAATATATTTAGTCACTGAGATTTTGTAGGATTTTAGGCTTATAGGAAGAACATTTATTTTACTCTCATACTCCTATGTAGGCTATTTGCTATTTTTTATATTTGTACAAGAAGTAAAATAGCTTTGTTATATTTGGTTTTATTATGCATGTTCTTATGTTACTATTCTTATTAAATTAATATAATGATTATTCAGAAATAAAATACTTTAAACACCGACTTGGATTTAAAATGTGTCAATGTAGAGTAATTATCAGGACAGAGACACAATCAGGTGTCCAATTAGTACGGCTGCCAGTATTGTAGCAGGCTGCATGATGTACTGTAGTAGTGCCTGGAATTATCTCAGTGATTGACCACTGTTTGCCCCTCTGGCAGAGTGCTTATGGTACTCCTCTCCCTATATTTCAGTGCAGGTTCATATCTGCTATAACATTCTCCCTAGCCACATGTACTTTAGTGCAGAGGTACGTTTAAAAATACACAGCTGGGTGGAGTTGAGGAGTGCAGTGTTCAAGACTGTGTTGCTTACATGTAGCTATTAAGTGTCCTGTGTCCCATATTTTGTTTGGCTGATAGTGTTAGCAAGAACATGAAGCTGCAGTAAAAGAGACTATCTGTTGGTCAATAGCAAACCGACAGTCTCTCCTCATGGGGACATATCCAAGGTTAAGGAATGATGTGTTTGGAGCTCATTATAATAAAATAATAACAGGCTAATAATAATAATAATACAGATTTAAAAAGCATTAACAAATTATTATCAATATAGCCTACATGTAGATGTTATTTTGTTGCTCTTACGTGTCACACACATAAGGAAAGTCTTCTAATCGGTCTGTATCTCACCCATGTTCTTCTGTTCACATGCGAAGACTACAGTAGGTGGGCCAGTAGCAGTCCCGAGCGAATGACGAGGGTGACCCAGTGTGGCGAAAAGTGGTAAATGACTTGAAAACGAAATTATCTTGCTGTTTTTGAGGGGTTTGTACATAAAATCACCCTGCCCGCTGCTTTTAATAAATAGTCACCCTAACCCTAACTCACCCAATGTATAGACTGCAGTAGTAGGCCTAACATACAAGTCGTTTTTGGCAGGCAGGGTCCTGGATATATTTTCTAAAACAGAACAATCGTTCATTTTTATTCATGTTATTAGGCAGGATATCGCATACGTAATCATACTCATACAGACGAAATGTAATGTGATCTGTGTGTATATGCATTTATTAATATTTCGACAATATTGTTTATATGTTGTATGATAGCTGTATGCATGCTCTGTTGATGAACTGCTTCTTTACCTACTGTAAAATGCATACAAGGCAAGCCCGTGCATGGTTGTCCAAGAAACCCCTTCGACGAGACAAAACTCGCAGCGTGAACGTGGCAGCCATTTTACATCCTCAAGAGTGAATGACTGAAGCCGGACCAGTGCCGGGAGTTTTACACTTTCTCAATATATTATCACATTATCCTCAGAAATAATCCACCCAATAGAAGTTGGTGATCCATCGGCAGGTATGACTAACCCTAGCAATCGGTATCATGGTCGTTGCTTAAATGAATGCTGAAAGTCAGGTTTGCGTGGTGGTGTTTCAAACAATGTGGAAACTGGTGGTGGTTGGAACGAGTTCTCCAGACCGGCTTTTTGAAAATGGACTCTTCCTATGTGGCGGCACGTTGACAAACCACGCACCTAGCTAGCTAGACCTTTAGCTTCCAGGGCCTCGTTTGATTTTGTGAAATATTTGTCTTAATTCTCTTAACGGGGAGCGTCAACATCGATGGACGGTATTGCAACAATGGGCTCGCTGAAATTGTATTCGAATTAGCATGCTAGCCCAAGGTACCCTATTTTGACAGATTAGAAAATTGACGTACCCTACCCATTGTCATTGTATGCTCATTTTAGCTTGCTAAAGCGGGATAGCTCAAGTATGTGGAATCTATGCCTAACGCTACTTGTTTTGCGCCTTTGCTTCTTCACAGGAATATTAGATGTAAGAAATTGGATAGAACATGGAAAGAATTGGGGTTTGTTATTGTCGCCTCGTCCAAATACATTGGCTAGGGTGTTTGCTGTAACGTTAGCTGTACTATGTTAGCCAGCTAGCATTAGCCTAATGTGTGTAAGTCAGCCCCTCCCTCTAATTGTAACGTTGACATTAGATTTATTATCATAAACATTACAACAGGGACTACCTGGCCATGTTGTGTGAGATGTCCAAGGCTAATTATACAATTTGTTTAAATGCATTTAAGCTACGATAAGAGCACGTGTCTGGCGTAATGCTGGTGGGTTTCGTTGACTAGAAATCAACAATACTTCGTTTAGAAGGTACATGCTTTAGCTATATTGTACTAAATCAAAGGGCTGCGCATTTTAATCAGGCCGGCATGGGTAGATTAAAGTATATTGAAGGTAAGACTTGTCCTGTCAAATGACATGGCTGACCTCGTTTATACTAGAGAACGACCCCCCCCCCCTCCCCCTGTTCAGATCACTATAAACAGCAGCTACAACCCTTAATACATTTTTGTATTTCTTTCCATTTTGTTGTTTTGGTTGGTGATAATAGTTGCTGCCTAAATGCCAATGTACTTTAAAATATATGCTTACTAGTGTTAATTAACCGGAAACTGGTCCAAGCGCTCAATGAACACGTGTATAAACTCTAGGAAAGGCTGTAGTCAGCACTGTAGCGGTACGGTAACATCATTTACAGACAAGACCAGGTTATTCAGCAGTGGAATATAGGAGTATGGTAATACAAATAAACACGTTCTGTTTATAGAATAATTATTTAAGATCAAAGGGTTGTAACGCTCACACGGACTCATATTTAACTCCTCTATCATGTATTGTTCTTGGTCTTAACGCTCACATTCATATGCCATCTATTGTCATAATATTTGAAGGTTCTTTTTTATCTGCTGTTGTCCTCAGAAGTAAGTGGTTTGCGAAAAAGCACATCGCTGCCTCTGCTTTATGTAAAGTTACAACACATCTTATGCACCGAACACAACAATTTTGCCTGACAAATCTGAGCTTTTGCACTCCTGAACACAAATTTAAGTCTTGCCCTTTGACCCAGGATTAATTGGCTCATTGCATTTATACAGATTTCTGGAGACATGGCCACAGAACACATTAATGGAAATGGTCCAGAAGAACCAATGGACACCTCTGCTGCAGTTACCCATTCTGAGCACTTCCAGACTTTATTAGAAGCTGGTTTACCACAGAAAGTTGCTGAAAAACTAGATGAAATTTACATAGCAGGTAAGACACAAGGAATATCCCAGCATATTCATATACACACATTTTTATTTTGGTTGATCAATTGCATGTGCTGTCATCCTATCACCTTTTTCCAATGTGATAATTAGTGTCCTGAAGCAACTTTTTGTGGTTTCCTTACAAAATGGGTACTGCAGTGCTACAAAAGTAATATATACCACACACAACTGCTTTCAAAATTTGCTGCATAGTGTTCCCAATTGTTCTAATTGCAATGTAACACTGGTGTCTGGGCAAATACTCACAACATGTACTTGTGCTTCTAGTTGAACAAATAGATAACCACCTGTAGCTAATTTATTATTTAATTCATAGGGAAATGGAGGTAAAGAATTTCCTAGGTAGCCAATAGCCCCAGTTTGGTCTCATTTTCAGAAAGTTGCACCTGCAGACGCAGTCACTGACTTTGGGGGTCATTTGGGGATTGCTTGAACTATATCAGAAAGGTACTAGGCTGGTCTCCTCAACCAGATGGGGTTGAACCAGAAACAATGTCGACAGCTGTCTTGTGTGTTGCTGCCTAGGACAAGTAACGGGCCTTTCCATCAAGTTTAATGGAGGCAGGCTCATTACAAACTATCAAGTTTCAATATCGCTGTCTGTTGTGATTAGTTCTGCAAAAAACAACAATGGTACAAGTTGGCATTGTCTTGCTACAGACGTCACCCGTGCACTTGTCCTGCTCCGCACCTACAACATCACAGGAAAGACCCAATCCACCTTTGTCTACACAATGACCATGATTCTTTAACAGTTGTTTTAGTCTGCTGCAGAGTTTGTGATGTAAATCATGCAAATGCATTCTTCTCCAGTGGCATGTGCACGGCTTATGTCTGTCTTTTCTGAGCTGCGTTCAGAATTGGCGAACTGAGGCGGATGTTCATGGCGAATGCGTTTGCTTTGAACATGATATTTGAAAGTTTTGTGTAAACATATAAAAACTATTAGATTTAAACTGTCACCCTTCGTCCAGCATCATTGTGTGTTCTTCGAGAACTGCCCACCCAGACAGTTTGTTTATGCTTGCTGTGAACTAAAGCGAACAGATCTATATATATACACATATGTTAGCAAATCCTGAACGCACCTCTGGTGTGCTGTGCCTCCTCCCCCAGGTCTGGTGTCACACAGTGACTTGGACGACCGAGCGATTGAGGCACTGAAGGAGTTCAACGAAGACGGTGCTTTGCAAGTCCTTTTGCAGTTCAAGGACAGTGACCTCTCCCATGTTCAGGTATGCGCACAGTGTTCATGTACCGCATTATTGACCATCTGCTTAGTGTTAACATTAAAGGGGTGGCACAACATATTGATAGGTCAGTAATGTCGTGTATGATTTCCTTTTGTGATAAGTTATTGGTACACTAAAGTCAAATATTTGACTTTTTTTTTTTATAGCATGCATCCTCTCTAAACTAACTCCCATTAAAAACCATCAATGAAATGAAAATGTGACAGTCACTACCTCAGATCTCCACCTGGTGGCGCTTATCAAATAAATTAGGGTAAACTTGTAGTAAAGAAGAAACCTCACATATAAGATGATCAGAAAATATAGCGGGTGCTGTCGGGTCAAAAAACATTTTGACAGAAGCCTTGCATGCAGTAAGCCTGGCTTTGCAATATAGGCTCTCTGAATTGCAAGCAACAGACTGCTATTGTAAGTTTTAGATCACATTCCCCTTTTCTTTGATCACCTCTCTGTCAAACACACAAACGCACACCTTGCACACAACGGTGGGTGCGGAGTGCAGGTCCTCATACTTTGGATAATCTATGTTTAGCCAGATGCTATTAGGTTAAGGTTAAACTGGCTGTGCCTTGCAATGTATTATGCTAATGATAATGTGTCTTACGTTATTGTTTTACAATGTATCTATTATTGCAGTATCTTTGTTTTGTGATACCATCGTGAGTTACTGTGATTCCCACCCCTAGTGAACAATACGTTTAGAGCTAATATTCGTTTTATTTTTTTAAATATGGGATGGTTTACCTAGTGTTTGTTTGTCCCTTACATGACGTAGCTGTAATGAACTTCTTGGTTGTATGTGGATACGTTAATATTTTATTCATATTTTTTCTTGCATTCTTGCTTCTCAGAACAAAAGTGCCTTTCTTTGCGGAGTTATGAAGACATACAGACAGCGAGAGAAACAAGGGACCAAAGTGTCAGACTCTAATAAAGGACCAGATGAGGCCAAAATCAAAGTAAGTTATTGTGCTTTGTAGTTGCAGTATAACCAAATGTTTATTTTTTTTCAGTTGTCATATTCCCAGGCTATTGATTGGTTTAAATGTATGTAATTGTGTGTTTCTGTTGACCAGGCCCTGCTGGATAGGACTGGCTACACACTTGATGTGACAACAGGTCAGCGGAAGTATGGAGGCCCCCCGCCAGAGTCTGCCCACTCGGGGGCCCAGCCTACCATCGGTACAGAGGTACAGCCCACCTGTGCATTAGGTTCCGATCACACAGAGACGTGTCGCCAGCAAAACCATTGTTTTCCTATGGTACGGCGCGTCTGGCCTGTGACTGGCCTGCACTCATAACAGTTAAAATATCCTCAACTTGTCAGCGCAATGTGCGGAGTCACACTGCTTGTCAGTGTTACAGTTGACACTAAACAAATGAACAATAATGAGGTATTAGACGAAGCCTACAAGTACATGAACACCGTGCGCATACTTGATCTGTGTGTGATCAGGGGTTTATCAAAGCGCTTTTGAAGCGGCTGCGCCTTTAGCGTCTCTGTGGGATCGGCGCCATTTATTTATTGGTAACAAGCGTGAGGTTTTATTTTTTGGTGGGACATTAGCAAAAAGTGCTTTTGACATGGCGTGTAATGCGAAACTGAACATCCAAAATAGCTTGGTGTAAGTCTGGAGATCCACCGATCAACCGGTTGGTGATCGCAATCTGCCGATTTTCACCATGATCGGCAATCGGCCTGTGTAAATATAGCCGTTTACGTTACAGATCGCGTAGGCCTGTGTGTACGTAGTTGCCATGCCACATGCATGCGCTGCAAATATTTTCACGTTCACACGCCATTCTTTGTCTTGAGACTGTAGTTAGTTGTCATCCTAGCCTACCTACACATGTCTGCTTGTTGTGGAAATTAAAATTTCCACGGGAGACAAGTCGTAGGTAAGCTACTCAATTAATGTTGTTTTACAGACCATTCACTTTTGAGTGTCAATATTTTTTTTTAAAGTAAAACGGATCAAAAACTATTTTCATAGTAGCCTATTCATCTCACTGAAAAGAGTCTGTTGCGTGTTTTATTTTTCAGTTATCATACTTCACAGCCAGTCTTTACCATACCGTGAAATTCATGTTGACTGTGTTTGATGAGTCGCAGTTGGCGCCTACAGTTCTATTACACATGTGGCTCAACGTTTAAAGGGTTCCCTTGTTTGGGCAGTTAAACTCTCTCCATGTCTCCCTCTTCCCTGCACCGTCCTGTTAAATGGACGCTGCCTTGTTAAAGTGTGACAACACGAAAAACGAGCGTGGACTGTTAAGGAGCAGTCAACAAATCACTATGATAAAAGGCATGCACTGGCAGCTCAGGGACCATAAAACAGGAGCACATTTCAAAATGTATATGCATCTAAATAACAGCTGTCAAATGGAATCGGTTTAAAATCGGAGCTGGCCGGTCAGGCTTTACAAAAACCAGTAATCGGAATCGGCCAGGGAAAATGCAAACCTCTGTTAACTGTATCTTTACACTGATAATATGGTTATAGGAGAGGATAGCTATGTAGCAAGTGGTTGACTCCAAGCAAAAAGGTACCGGGGTAACTTTTGGTGTGTAGTGGTGTTCTATATTATGTAATTGTTACTAATACATTATCTATACACACTTTTTTTGGCGCTGCCTTAACTTTCTGTTCTTATAGTAGGTTTGCAACATGTATTTGCTGCCGTGAAACAGTAACACTTTATAGTAGGAGCGATTTCATTTAATGCAACATTGTTTTATACATGTGGGACAGACTTGCTGTGCCTGTGTGGTTGTAATACAAAAATTCATATAAATATATCTAAAGTCTGGCCAGCTATCAGCCGCCTTACTAGTTTGGATAGTCCTGTTTTGTCCTGACAGTGTACATCCTTTTAACAGTGTGGGATTATAACCGTGCAAGTCATGTCACAGCTTTACATGCATCTCTATTAAAGATGTTAACCAAGCATAATATATTACTTAATGGGCTGGTTTCGCAGACATGGATTAAGCCTAGTCCAAGACTATTATTTCTTTTGAAGGTTATTTTTGCAAAATTAAGATATGCATCCAATACCCTCTTTAATATTGTTTTTGATTACTATTTCTATTTAGTTTTCTCTAACGTGGTTTGAATCGTCTTTGCCTAACGCATACTTTGTCAAAATGTTTTTAAACCCGTCAGATATTTGTTGGAAAAATCCCTAGAGACCTTTTTGAAGATGAACTTGTTCCGCTGTTTGAGAAGGCAGGCCCTATCTGGGACCTGCGCCTGATGATGGACCCCCTCAGTGGTCTAAACCGAGGCTATGCCTTCGTCACTTTCTGCACTAAAGACTCTGCACAGGAGGCGGTAAAGTTGGTATGTTGCTTTAAGACCAATTGACCTGCTTCACTTACACACCTTTTGTGGATAACAGAAATGACCACAATTCAAAATGTATATTTATATATTTGTTTATTTATATGATGCATAAGGTATCCCAGAAAATAATGTGGTTTAGCCTAGAGCAATAAATATGCCAGTAGGTCACAGCATGTGTATCTGTCTCTATTTGACTGCTATATTTGCCAAAATGTTGTTTTAATATCTAGGTAGTTTAGCATGGCTTTTAAAATTAGTAAAGGGACTGCATTTTACATAGCGCTTTTCCAACCTTCCGAACACTCAAAGCGCTGTACGGTATTGCCCCACATTCACCCATTCACACACACGCATTTAAACACTGATGGTGATGGTCATGCAAGCTGCCACCTGAGCACCGGGAGCATTTTAGGGTAACACTTGGTGGGTGAGTTAATTCACGTTTCCTCCATCCCTCCACAGTGCAACAACAATGAAATCCGACCAGGCAAGCACATTGGTGTGTGTATCTCTGTGGCCAATAATAGACTGTTTGTTGGCTCTATCCCTAAAAGTAAAACAAAAGAGCAAATTGTGGAAGAATTTGCGAAAGTCACAGGTATGTTAGTTGAACAATTAGGATGATTTTATTGCATCTATACATGTTTTTCCTTTCCTGAAGTAGACTTTAAACTATGAGATACATCCTGGAATGTCCAAATGATGATTTCTGTATTTACATCCTTGAGTGACTTTGGTTACGCTGAAGGTTTACCGCTAAGATCTGACTGGACATAGCTTGTTTTCTTCTGTACTTTCAATGAGCTGTCGTTGCATTCAGCATAACTGCAATCCATTCTTTGTCACCACAGAGGGCCTAAATGACGTCATATTGTACCACCAGCCCGATGACAAGAAAAAGAATAGGGGCTTTTGCTTCCTGGAGTATGAAGACCACAAGACGGCGGCCCAGGCACGTCGCCGACTGATGAGTGGGAAGGTGAAAGTGTGGGGAAACGTGGTCACCGTGGAGTGGGCTGACCCCATAGAGGACCCTGACCCAGAAGTCATGGCCAAGGTACATGAGTGTTGTACCCTAACATGCACACATGGGGGTTATTGGTGGTCTCTTGAGTGAAAAGGGCCTGTAAACCCACACTTATGGCTTCAGTTATTTGGGCTGATTGGACCTCTGCAAAGTTGGTGTGGCGGGGGGAGCCAGGCATCAGATTTATTTAGGTCATGTAACTGCTTAACCTCTTAAAAAGTGATCAAACGTCGGTCGTCTCAATATAGGTCATGTCAATAAAGCAGATGTGTCTGATCAGCCGAACTAACTCAAAATGCCTGTATGTGCTTTACAGGCCCTCTAAGTTAAATAACGATGACCGTTGGTACTGGAGGACCAATCTGGAGTGTATTTGTTTCTCTATTGTCAGGTGAAGGTGCTATTTGTAAGGAACTTGGCAAGTACTGTTACAGAAGAGATACTTGAAAAGGCCTTTAGTCAATTTGGCAAGTTGGAGCGTGTGAAGAAATTAAAAGACTATGCCTTCATCCACTTTGAGGAGAGGGATGGCGCTGTGAAGGTATCAGGAAACATATGTCTTGCTCCTCTTACTAGATTGTAGATTGTTTTCCCTCAGAAAAAAAGTCTGAGACCTTCATGCCAGCCATTACGTTAATTCATGTCTTGGGTGAATTGTGTTGACAGGCACTAGCTGATCTAAATGGAAAAGACCTTGAGGGGGAGCACATTGAAATCGTCTTTGCAAAGCCCCCTGACCAGAAGAGGAAAGAACGCAAAGCCCAGAGACAAGCCGCTAAAACGCAAATGTACGCACTGACAACACGACACCAGAGCAGCGCAGCCAGCGCTACACCGACATGCATTACAAAGTTTATAAAAGGGGATAGTATGTAATGGTGGCAAGTTGTACTAAAGCCTGTGCATTCTACCAAAGTCCTTATAGGCAAGTCTCGCCACTTGGTAGCCATCCTTGAAATGCCTCCGGGCAGTTATTGGGAAGACTGTATTGAAATGAATGGGGAGAATGCCATAACTGCTCTTTTCAATGGTCGCATGTATGCAATCACGAGTCAAATTTGATAAACCTGCTGAAAACATTTGACTTTGAAAATAAGGCTTAAAAAGCCATTTATACTTTGCATGCGCAGCATTCTGCTTGTCAGTACAACCACACCATTGGTTGAATAGGTTCATACTTGACAGTTCACTTGTAAAGCAGACGATTGGCTCGTTTGGCGGAGGAAGGGTGGTGAAAAGTGCCTCAAATGCCATATTTGCCCTTTCAGAATTCTCATTGAACTCCATTCAAAAGTGGCATGTCTCCTTATATAGTGTCTCTGGTTCTACCACCTAGGTATGATGATTACTATTATTACGGACCCCCCCACATGCCCCCACCCACAAGAGGCAGAGGGCGCGGTGGCCGGGGAGGCTACTCGTACCCGCCAGACTACTACGGCTATGAGGACTATTACGATTACTATGGATACGATTACCACAACTACCGGGGTGGCTATGACGACCCGTACTACGGATACGAGGACTTCCAGGTGACGGGCAGAGGACGAGGGGGGAGGGGAGGCATTCGCGGAGGTGCCACCCAAAGTAGGGGGCGAGGCGCGGCCACACCCAGGGGCCGAGCAGGCTTCACCCAGCGAGGAGGCCCTGGAACAAGCAGAGGTGCGTATTTCAGGGTGCATCAACGCATGCTAGCTAGCTGCTTCTGATGGCACAAGTTAGTGTAATGCATGCTAGCTCATTAACTTCTTGGGAGGCAGCGATCACGGAGTCGGTGTTGGGATTTTTACTTTATTTTTTTTATTTATTTTTTTGTTAGTGAAGTTACGATTCAATTGAAAGTCTGAGATGTTGATGGGATGACAAGCAGGAAGTATTGTTTGACGAACAAAATGGAAGATTGGAACCAGTGTTGGGAACAAATTGGCTTTCTGTTTGGTCAGACTGCTTCAATCAAACCTACGGCGATGTTTGGTTCTGGACTACCTGGTAGACTATTGCAGTAAAATGTTACTTGTTACGTTGCCTATTTAATTAAATTGGGAGAGATTAATTTAATTCACTTACTTTTTTGTTGTCATCGATCATGATCAAGTATAATCAAGCATTTGTCACAGACGAGTACTCGAGGACCGTGTTCACTTGGTAATGAAAATGTCTTAATCTCAATTTATAATTGTTTATAATTTTCTTTATTGCGTGTATGTATGTATGTACAGTAAATATCTTACTGGTTTCAGAACGTATCAGTGACAGCTGCGTGCATTCATAGCTACCACCCATTCAACTCTGCTCCTTTAATACCAGCACGTCAAACGTGTCCATGCTTTGCAGTGCCCCAATAGCGCTGTCAACGCTACTGTTAGACTGCACTGTGTGTCTGGGATTCACACATTTCTAGTCTAACTTTATCTGTCCTCCGATTGGTCCAGCAGGGAAACGTGTTCGAGGGCGGTCCTGACCTGTCACCGTGGAGACTGACTTGCTGTGCGGGGTTACACCGTAAGCTGCAATGGATGTTGATGGAAAAAAAAAAAAGAAACTCAACGAAAAAGGTCCAATGATATTCCAGCCTTACAGAAGAAGCATCTCCCAACCCTGTTTTTTTTTTCTTTACTTCCTCCCCTTTTTTTTTCTTTCTCTCAAACTGCCACCTTTTAAAAAGATGACCGGAGGATTCTCAATACTTGCTTACCATCTGTCTTTGTTACAAGCCCTTATACCCAGCCCCTATATAAACACTTTTTTTTGCCCCAACAATACCCCATTCATGCCATGTTTTTTTTTTGTTTTTTTTAATTGTTGAAGAATTTGCACTTTTATGTTTCTTAGGTTTGAAGTGGCTCAAAGGAGCTTGATGCTATTGTATATTTTTGTGCTAATCGCAATTTTTATTGTCGGAATATCCATGTTAATCTTAATCGTTTGATTTGGATGTTTGAGAACACTTGCAGGATTTTAGGGTGACCTACCTGGCATCGATAAGTCAGGCATTCCAGGAAAGTGGTTCTTTTCAGAACTTGTCTTTAAAGGGTTGGTTGACTACCTCAGTACAGAGGACTAAACTACCCGGCCTGTACTGTAAATAGGGAAACTATATTGATGAAAGCAGGGCTTGTTTTACATACAAAATATGCACAAGAGCAGCAGCGCAAAAAAAACAATGTACCTAATGTAATATAAGCATTTTAGCTGTGGCTCTGACACTGCAAACAGTCAAACTGGGCATGCAAAACAATCTCATATGATGAGCCTGAACAAGCCCTGCTTTTATCCTATTTTGAACTGAATTAGCGGCATTGCTTTTTCAGAGTATGTAGTTACTGGTGTATAGTTTTTCGAGGAAAAAAAAAAGTTACTTTTGTAAAGGCTTCAACACCACAGAGGCATCCAACTGCCTTTGTTTTAAATAAAAAAGCCCTGCAGTGTCCCTTTTGTGCCACTTTATTCCAGTGGATTTGTTTTATATTAACACCAATTACAGACTTTTGAACAATGCCACAATAATGTAGAACACCTTGATAGTCCAGTAATTGTCCCAATCATGTAAAACCATAATGATCCCTCCCTAGTCGGCAACCATATAGCTCCAAGTCTCTTGAGTGATGACTGAATTGCCATATTGCCCAGCCAGCGAGCATGTGTGCCTCTTGTTAGCTGCTATGTTGCTGTGAGGGATCTACGTTGTGGTAGAAGGGATACTGCAGTGAATTATTTCTATTTCCAGGTATAGCAAAAGGAAACTGCTATTCAATCCCCGGTTTTGTATACAGTTAACTCCCTCTTCAATAAAATCATTACAACCACCTTTTTGGAAAAAAAGATGTTAGCAGTTTTAAACTATTGTTGGTGGCCAACAACGTTTTTTGCATTCCTGCAAATAAATTGTTTTATACTGTACAATGGAGGTGAGTGTAACTTATTTTTGTAATAAAGTTTTTGATTTCTATCTGTGGTCTTAATGTTTTGATGACAATACAGAGGAGCATAATCTTCAAATCATAGGCACTAGTTAACACTATTGAGTAGGGCCCAGCAGTAGGCCATCACCTCCATGCTGTTATAGCGGTTTGTACTGAAGACCGGGAGCGGAGGTGACATCACGCGTCTCGCACAGAAAACGAACACTCGTAGTCAGAGCTCGGTACTGTATCACAATGTATTCGGCGTACAGCGGCCATTATAAAGAGGAGTAGTCGATATGAAAATGCTGCCTTGCCAATCCAGATTTTGGCAAGCAGGCTTATAGCTGTAGGCGCCATAGCCTACATCACATCACCGAACCTACAAGCTCCAAGGCAATCGTGCGTATATGTATTATTTTATGTGCGTGACTGACATTCAACGTTCTGCTACAGTAAAACGAGTAGCTTAATGTCATATGGGCTATAGCCGGTTTGTGGTGTACTGGTAGCTAGCATTTCAACTGGTAAATCGCAATATTCCTTGGATTGTGTGAAGTTACTTATGTCACCCAACAGAGCTGTTTTTCTGGGTCTGCATACATTAGACTATAGCCTACACGCAATATTTACGGAATGAATCCATGTGTTGTTTTACAGTAGCATAGTATAGACCCACACCTGCACATACAAAGCCACGACAATGGGGTGCATTCGAGATTATTTGCAAAAAATGAGACGCAGGATGAATCTGGACATCCTGCGAGAGCTTGGTCGCCAGTATCCACTTTTCTGCTTCTTGCTGTTGAGCCTGCTGCTGTCCACTGTCCTTCTAAACAGGTAGCCTATACGCGTTCACAGCCAAAGCTCACACTAAACTAAACATTACTGCACCAGGGGCTATCATATATTACTTGAGGATTTTCCTTTAACACCATCATATTTTCGTAGATACATACACATCATTGTGGTATTTTGGTCCTTTCTTGCTGGGGTGGTCACGTTTTACTGCTCGTTGGGTCCCGAGTCTTTGCTGCCCAACATTTATGTCTCCATTGACACGACAAAGGTCAAGGTAAGCATCAGACATCACATATTCAGCAATAGTATATGATAATATGACATTGCCATAATATTGTGATGCTAGTACAGACTCAAACTATGATGACAATGCAATAAAATAGGATACTAAAGCATTAATGTTTAGATTATTATGTTGAAGCATACTGGCGATGCACATAGAATGAGTTATGTCTGATCTATCTCTGTTCTGTTTCACTTAGTATTCTCTGTGTTGAAAGTCTCATCAGCAGGAGCAGTTTCCACTGGGTCACAGTTGTGCTGTCTGTGGAACAATAAAGTGTAAACGGCACAGGTTAGTTCAGCAGTTCAGGACTGTCTGCATATTGTAGTCCTCATGTCTCGTGTATAATATTGACTAGTGCAGACAGAATGAATGATTTGAGAAGTACAGGAGATTACACGACCAGATTTGTAATCTATACACACAACGGCTGACCAATGTCCGTTTTATTATTTGCACTATTCAATTGATTTATCAAGGGACAGAATAAATGCAAGATTTATGTTAATAACATCTTCAGTCTTTACCACATTGTCTCTGCCTCATCAACACACATTTAAATAAAATATTATGCCAAACTGAATAAACATTAAAACAAATAAAAAAGTAGTATTATAATTTTTGTGTGAGTACATGCTAGATTTTACACTCCCTCTAGTGGCCACGCAGTATACATTGTTTTTGTTTTCTGACAGACCAACATTGTTACTGGAAAACTATCAGCCATGGTTGGACCTGAAAGTTCCTTCTAAGGTGGATGCATCTCTTTCAGAGGTAAGGCTATGGCATACAAATTGATAATAAAAAAAAATTAACTTAATTTACTATTAATATGATTTTAAATGCAATATAAATTATACTACTTTTTGCTCTTACAGATACTGGAATTGGTTTTAGAGAATTTTGTGTATCCTTGGTATAGGTAAGTCCTCTGCCAGACCTGACTAGTACTTTACTGTGTGTCTGCATAACATTAGTTTCACAATGTTTCATCTGCAGGGACATAACCGACGATGAGGCATTTGTTGATGAGTTGAGGGTGACTTTGCGCTTTTTTGCAGCCGTATTGGTCCGTCGAATCCAAAAGGTAACAAAACCGTCTGAGTCAATTCTTTGCTTACGAGTGACCAAACACAGCAGATGACCAATTCATTATTTGTTTTGTTTTTTTTGTTTGTTTTTCGTTTAGGTCAATGTGGCAGCCCTTATCACACAAAAGCTTCTTAAAGTTTCCATGAAGCACATTGAAATAATCAGCAAAGCGAGACAGAAGGGTATTTCTGAATTTCTCTTTCCTCAGTCGATTTACAAGTGAATACAGTATGAAAAGGGGAACTTCATGCTAAATTCTTCTCCTTTACAGTGAAGAATGCAGAGTTTCTCCAGCAAGCTGCACTGGAGGAATATGGCCGCGATCTGCATGTAGCCCTGCGCAACCGAAGAGACGAGCTTCTCTACCTGAGAAAGCTTACAGAGATACTGTTCCCTTACATTCTGCCACCCAAAGCTGCAGACTGCAGGTATTCAACTCTTTTTTTGAGCCATGATCTCCAAAAGAAGTTGTGGTGACGGATTGCGTAAACGAGGGTGATCCCAAGCAGTTAACTACTGACATATTTCACTGAAGATTCAGAGAACTAGTTTAAAACATATATCGGTGAAGACCATTATTTAAAAGTCCCCCCATGGCCCTCCAAAACGAATCTCATGGATCTCCTCAGGGTACCCTGAACCCCTTGAGAACTATGCCAAAACACCAGCAAGTGGTCTACCCTGTAGAACGGTAGATTCTTCTCTCTTTTCAATTTCCCACTGGCTTATCTGTCCCCACTTCTCTCAGATCTCTCACTCTGCTGATAAGAGAAGTCTTGGCTGGTTCTGTCTTCCTTCCCTCCATGGACTACCTGGCTGACCCCGTGAGTGTAGACATACAAGGCCTGCTTTCCTAGGTGCAGATTAAGCATAGTCTGTAAAGCCTCACATAATTATGTCCAGACCTTTTCTCCCTTTGAACTGAACATTTCATTTCAGTTGGTGTTTTTTTTTTTCTTCTTCATACCTTAACTTGAATGGCTGTATGAGTGGGAGCGGCAGGATATGTCAGATTATTGGGTGCAATAAAAAAAAATTAGCATTAAGCGAAAAACCACTTTTACACGTTGGTTGTGGGTATGTTGGTTTGCTAGAACACAATGTAGTGTACGGTACATTTAATCTGTGCCGGGTGAACCGTCCTTGTTTCCACTAGTTTGTTGTTAGTGGATTGAAAACAGGATTACTACTTAGTTAACTCTAGATTTATTTTAAATTATACAGTGTTGGTTTCCCAGAATATCATATTAGACTAAATTATTTGAATCCTTAAATGTTTGAATTACACTAGTTATGCTAATTTACTTGCTGGTATCCTTTAATGTTTAGGACACTGTAAATCATCTGATTTTGATCTTCATCGAAAACTCTCCCGTAAGTAGATGTTGACGTCAAATGAAACATTTTCTTGCGATCTTGCATGTAATAGCATGTCACTACTTGTATACTATTGTATACTCTTTAAAGGTCATATTTAATTGCATCGTTTCAGCCTGAGCAAGCCACAGATCCCACCTCAACGTTGGTGCCTTTCCTGCAGAAGTACTCTGAACCCCGCAGCAAGAAGCCCTCGGTAAGTACTACATCCAGTTCAGAATCTACATAGACCAGAATCAGTGTGTGGATAGTTCATTAAAGGTACACTAAATCATTCTCGAGAATGCTTGTTAATTTAAACACCTCTCCCTTCAAAGTCATAGGTCGCTCCCTTAGAAGCTCTGCACCACACATTGGAAACGCATTCAGAAGGCTAATATATTGTTGTTGTGTGTGGCCTGCACCACTTTGTTTATATTCCTATTTATGGAGCCAGGGCTGTAGTTTCAGCATGCACAGAAAACTGTTAGCTAGCGGACCACGGGGAGATATTTGGTGAATTTGACTAAATGTGTATTAGCTTACAATCGCTTACTATACCTTTAACGGTACACTCAGCCATTTCAAGCTAATTGTAAGATAATGCCCCTCATTTATCAATCGAACGTTGAAACCAGCGCAGATCCGAGCGCAGAATTCATCTTCCGATAGCGCTCACGTGTGATTCATGAAACCGTTCGTATCTCGCCAAACAAGCGTTAGAATGATCACAAATATCCCATTATGTCTCTCTCTGTTTCCCTTCAAGGTGCTAAAGCTGGAGCTAAAGGAGATCAGGGAACAGCAAGACCTGCTCTTCCGTTTCATGAACTTCCTGAAGCAGGAGGGAGCTGTTCACGTCCTGCAGTTCTGTCTTACCGTTGGTAAGGGGCACTGTTTACATCGCCAGGACTGCCGCAGTGCTAACGTACTATGTTTACCTTTGAGCTGCTAGTAGTTTGAAGTCAAAATAAGATACATGCATAAAATAATATAAGTAGGGCTGGACAATAATTCAATATTAATATATACCGCAATATAATTTTTTTCAATAACGGTGATACAATTTTTAAACATATTTCCGGTATTTCGATAAGCTTAGTGACGGGCGCAGAAGTCAGTTGTATTCAAGGCGAAATGCCAAACAACCAAATGGAATGTTTCGCAGAAAAAAAATAAAAAAACATAGTACTCCTCTCCTCTCAACTACGTGCGTTGATGACTTGCACTGGACACGCAGCCAGTGCCAAACAGTAGTGGGCTGTTTTCACTCTCACCTAACAGCAAATGTAACAGAAAGGCTTAATGTTACGTATTTTGACAGCTTCCTCCGCTAACAGCCAGTCACGTCTTCTGTGAAACTAGTTGCTTACCGTACTAGCTGGCTACGTCTAATTCATGAGATCTTTCGAGCGTCGGTCACATGGTGGACATGAATATAGCCGTCAATAATTATAGGTACATAATGTACTAACAGAAAGACACAGTTGAGAATTTTGTTTATTCATTTTGACTGTGATTTCACATTTCTAGTTTGTATGAAGGCTAAAAGGTGAACATTTATTTTGTTATTTCTAAAATATTATAGTTTTATAGGTGATTTCATAGACGTTTGTAAGTAGTCCATTTTTAGTGTTTTAAGCTGTTCATATCGAAATCGGAATTATATTGTATCGACCGAAATTTAGAAATATATTGTGAAATACATTTTGACCATATC
>JAODLL010000015.1:1960413-1985087 GCA_026546735.1 Forbesichthys agassizii
GCCTACTACAGTATGAGCAATCTCATTGGATGCCTACTACAGTATGTGTAATCTCATTGGATGCCTACTACAGTATGAACAATCTCATTGGATGCCTACTACAGTATGTGTAATCTCATTGGATGCCTACTACAGTATGAGCAATCTCATTGGATGCCTACTACAGTATGTGTAATCTCATTGGATGCCTACTACAGTATGTGCAATCTCATTGGAATAATGACAAAGATGGAGCACTGCGATGCAGTTCAATGGAAGCAAAAATAAAACGCTTCCGGTCTCTTAAACGGGCGTGTCATTTTTGCAGTGGAGGCCGACGTGGGCAGCGCCGAGACAGCTAAATCTACCACGCATGGCCTGAAACAAAGTCAATTTACCCCCAAAACAGTTTGCTGCAGAAATACCGTTGTGGCCTCAGATTGATCGTAGACTTGGGAATTAATGTAAAATATGCAAATACCCATTAATATTACGGTGAAATCGGTGGCCCTCCCCGTTGACTTGCCCGGTACGCTGAGTCCCACCCCCACCCTTCCAAAAATCAAATGCAGAAGTGCCGCCCGTTGAACCCTCTCTGTTAAATTCCATTCTCTCTATTATGAAATATGGGAATGGGGAGAGGGGCATCTGTGACATCATTCTGTTGTGGTGGCACCAGCGGTGGGTCTCAGACACGGCCGTGTCCACGCATGGCCACAAGAGGGGAGTAGCTCGCTACCCAGACAGACAGACAGGGCCCAGGTCACAGCAAGGGGTTAGCACTGCTAGACATGCATAGCAGGTCGGGGGAAGGTTCGTGGGTCGCAACTATAAGGCATTAGAGCTCACTTGCCCTTCTAGGATCACTGGGGTTTTTTTCCCCCGCGTCTCCTCAGAAAGAGCCTGTGATCTCTGAGATGAATGAGGGCGAAGGAGGGAAGAGCCAATGCAAAATCTGATTCTATCGGCTTTTTCTAGGTAATAAGAGGGCCCTGATCAAAGGGACACAATACTCAGATGCAGCCAGGTTGCACTCAGGAGTGGGGAACAAGGGCTCTTCAGTCTGGCTCAGTAAAATTGCCAGATCAGCTAATCAGAATTCAACTGGAAGATGGAAGTTAGCGGAGAGTAATTGAAGACAGATTTAAGGGGGCATCCATCTGGATATGGCAACCCTCTCTTGCTCTCCTCAGTAATTGATGGTGAATGTTAATAATGTTTTTTATATAATGGCGTGTGTGTGTGTGTGGGGGGCGTGTTGGGGAGAAAGCATCAGATGCACTGGGAGAAATTACTCAGAGGACATCTTAAGCATACTATCCATTTGCTAGCCTCCCCCCCATCCCCGGGCGGTAATAGTGAATGAAGAGAATTGCTCGTGGGATGTTATCTGCTCAACAGGAGTATATGAGCCAAGTAAGCAAGTACGCGTCCGTGTAGTTCCTACGATAAGATTCATAGCCCCCCACCTTCCCCCTCCCGGCTATGCAGAGCTGCTTGACCCGGCTCGTTTATGATTGAACACCCCCTTCAATATAAATATGTGCGGTCTAATGAAGGGCGATGAGCTACATCATGATGGACCAGCATGGATCCAAACCCCACGGTGATCACGTTATAGGTGACAGTAGGGTGCCTTGGATTTGCATAAAACACTTGACGAAAATGTTCCTCGGCAGGCTCAATGTAAAGGCTGGAGAATATATGGCGATATTATGCCGTATGTACGATTGTACTCGGTGTACAGTATCACGTCATACACACAGCAGTAAACAAGTGGTAGGAGATTACAGTTGTTATTATTAAGCGACACCCCATAATGTATTATTGTTGCAATAACACAATTTTTCACCTATACAGTATGCGTTTTTGTGACAACATTCTCTGCTCCGCATTTAAAAGCCTCCTCATCTGACAGTCAAAATGGCATGCTGGCAGAATAACGTCAATAAGGCATACACACAACA
Organism: Forbesichthys agassizii; assembly: GCA_026546735.1. Classification (NCBI taxonomy): domain Eukaryota; kingdom Metazoa; phylum Chordata; class Actinopteri; order Percopsiformes; family Amblyopsidae; genus Forbesichthys; species Forbesichthys agassizii. The sequence continues at coordinate 1,962,360 of JAODLL010000015.1, forward strand.
TGGCGGCTGTTATTTCCCCCAGGGCCTGGAATCACACATTTTTAAACGATCCCCCGGGGACATATATAGACAACGGACCCATCCAAACCTGCCAGTAACCTTATGGTCGCATGCTTTTTAAACAGAGGATGGAATGGTAAATGGAGGCCATGTTGACGCCCGGGCATATACTGTAGCATTATGCAGATATTTAGAGTAAATTATAACCACCTTCCCAAAAGAAAAAGCTGACATGATGGTGGCGATTTCGTTTAAGGCGTGATTACTGTCCCAGATGTCAGCAGTGATGGAGGTGGCAGAAGAAGTGTTGATGATTATTACTCCCATGAAGCCCCGCAGCCGTAATGCCGTCTATATTTTACAACCCAACTTCCCCTCGTCCCACAAGGAGTCATTTTCACACTCTGACGCTTCGATATGCCTCGTTGCTTGGTAGCTGCTGTAAAGCAAAAAATAAAAAAGGACTCTTACAGCAGAGACAGGTGTCTGATTTCTACTCCCATAGCAAACAGTGCTTGATGCAGATTGCCTGTGGAGATCACCGCCAGAGCAAAATAATAGTGGTTTTACAAATACCGGCCCTGGCACATGCTATAGGCCTTTTAGAGAGATGTTTTTTTTTTTTTTAGAAGAAATGATACAACAGCGAAAGAATGATTGCTATAATGATAGAGGCCTAACCAGACATTTTTCACAAATGGAAACTCGGCATTCTGGCATAGAACAAACCAAGGGGATGTGTATGCCGTGAAACAATTTAGAAGAATGTTTTTGTACTAAATTGCTGCATCACGTATGCCTGGGAGACTTTAAGGTAATAGAGTTCACTTCTGGGTAGAATCAGTGAATGAAAATATCAGTCAAAGTTTTGAACGAGTCTAGCCGAGACGCTCTTAAGATCAAGTTTGAAGTTTTGGCGGGTGGCTGGCCGTGAATGATTACGGGCTCTGCGGTTGATGGCTTTACTGCGTAATATCGCTCTGAAACATGAATAATTGCGATGCTTTACATATGTGGAACATTTATATCCCATGCTATTCCGCCGCTATTTTCCTTCGGTGCGCGAAACGGGCAGGTTTAACCTCGGGGTGTGACGATATGATTAGAGTTTAGTCATTCACTTCCATCATCCTCTCTACTGTGGTAAAAATATAAGAGAGTGATTATGGAGTGGAAGCTTTGGTTCATTTATATTTCATAAGATGAAATGAAATGGTAATCTGACCTATAGACATGTTCGCTATGGAAAGACGTCAGGCAGGCCACCTTTGCTGTGAAATGTCCTGACTGCTTAATTTCAATGGAAGCTCTGCATTAACTAAATCATTTAGAACTTCCGGGACCACCTCAGAACTCATTGTCAGGGAACAAATGCACTAATACATGGTTAGAGATGAAAACAAGCTGACAGCCATTACGATTTTCCACCCCAATATCCTAAATCAGCCCAGGCGATCTAGCGTAATGCGATGTGTATTACGCATAAGACATGCATGTTTGGGAATATGGCAAGCTGTTAGTGTGGGTTTGCATCAAATATTGAAGGAGTGTTTTGACAGCACAGTGGGTTGACTGGCATACATTAGCTATGTTGGGATATGTCAGCTTCAGTAGTTTACACCACATTGCTCAATTCATGGACTAATGTTTTTCATTTGAAAAGAATAATCATAATCTACTGTAAGGCTACTGGGGAATACAGTTGTCTTGATAAGGTGGTTGTCGCATACAGTACAGCCCAGTATGGGTTGTATGCTACAAGATATTACAATATTCAAATTTGTTGCGTTTCTTTCCATAGCAGCATACTCAGCATAGATTTTCTGCACCGTCAAACCAAGGTGAAGGGGGATGCTGACTTGTATTAACTTTGACCCCGTGCAGACATTAACAATACACGGGACACTCAACAAGCGTGTTGGCTCCCTCACCAACATGACACGCGTGTGACGTGCCTGTCATGTGTGGGCCAAGTCAGTGACAATGTGACTGCGCATTTGTGTGCATGTGTGCGTGCGTGCACGCAATGCTTCACTTTGACGGCATGGCGATTGGTCTGGCTTCATTCTGCAGGTCAGCTGGGGTTTAATTGTCAGCCTTAAATATTCATGGGCACATTGGGTAGATAAATGAAGGTATAAGCACACTGTAACATTTTCAATAGGTCAGGTGTCACTGACTCTCCACTGGATTTGATTTACTGTACGTACCCGCATCCACTGTAGTGCCAATTAATATGTTAAGAGTGAAAAGTAACCTTAATGGCATTTTCCATTTATGCATTATGAAGTAATCCTGAATGGGATGGATACGGTTAAGAAATGTAATAAAAAAAAACTGAGCTTTACGAGGGTGTTTTATATAGGTATGAATCTAGATCATTTTAACATAGATGCTCACCTTTAATGCTTTTCCTCGTTACTTTTTACCTGAGACTTGCTAGTTCTTTATAGGATGGCCATGTTAATCAAATACTTTTATAATTCTATTAATATAAAAATAATAATAATAATATGTAGTTTTCATCTTTGCAAGTCTTAAGTTTTCCACGGTCTCCCTGCCAGCAACACTTAGCAGCTAGAATCCACTCTGGACGATAGTTGCTCCAGCATCTTTGATAATGCCAACCATTTTATTTTTGCGTTTACACCAACTGTACACTTTAGATTATTTTGCCATTTTGTATTCGTGGCGATCTTACTTTTACACTGACCTCAACTAGACCTTTCTGATTAGAATCACTACCATGGCAACACATTCCGACCCAGACATCCAGCCCCGATTCCTCTCGCCAAGGTTAGCATCCCCTCACCATCCGCACCGCTATCGCTCTCCTTAATGGCTTATTTGACGATAATTAACCCTGAATCCTACAGAGAGGGGCCGGTGAGAGATTGATGGCCTGGCCGCCCCGCAACACCTGTTCAACTGCAGGGTTCACAGCTACCAAGCCATGGCCAGATATGGCTGCCCCCCCCCCCCCCCTCCAGCCCTGCGCGGTAATGTCAAAGGCAAACACAGGGCTTCCCCAGCGGCCATGGTGTTCTGCATAGAGCAACATTGTGACCACAACCTCTGATTACAGTCATTATTCCAGCCATGGCCGGTCCTTTCCGAAGGGGGCATCCTGCAATCCCTTTTGTCCCAATTATCTCGCCCTGTCCGCTAAAACGTCTATTCATCTGTAGCCAGCTGACACATCGTGAATACAGATTTGCATCATTTGATGTGAAACATATTTCATCTGGCTGGCTTGTTCTTTGTTGGGTGTATTCAGGGAAGGAAACAGGTGCACACATGCGCGGGATGCTAAATGAATTCAGGGCACACGAGGACATTGTGACTGTTGATGTGACTCCAGCAGGCACTGAAGTAGGGCTGCAATTAACAACTATTTTAGCAAACCCACTGATTAATGAAAAAAATACACATTTCCCACGTTAAAGCTGTGTTCGTTCGGATTTGGCAGTTTCAACGAGAGCTAGTTAGAAACGAAAAAAAAGAGTAAGATTTTGATCAACAACCCAAACCCTCTGCTCTCTCCACCTGTTTGGTCCGTCATTGCGAAACCCATTGACAAACAGTTGTTTGTGCTCACTCATGTGAATGACAGGCAATGTAGAGTTTCCAGAGCAGTCAAGGAGAAGAGGCCCGGATTCGTCAGAATCTTTGGGTAGCTGGCAAAATCGAAGGGGCTTATCGACTAGAGAGAATACAGAAACAGAGCATTTCACTCACAGTGACAGACGTCTATTGCATTTCGAACAAATTACACTCAATTTATATAGCCCTAAAATCCCACTATATACCCACTAAATACTACTGATTTACACCACATAGGCTTTGCACACACAATGCAGCCTTTAGCCAGTGCAGCTTGCACTGTGTGTAGAAAGTTCAATTTTGTGATGCACAATGTTTCTCATTTACTAGTGTGTATACTGAATGAATCGGCACCAAGCAACACATACAGTATTATTGGGCATCGTATACATGGTTCAGATTGTCAAATCTGACACTATGTATCAAGTTACTGTATATTGAAACATGATATTTATTAGCGAAATGTGATATAACATTTCTCAGAATAGAGTTTATAATGTGTTAATTAGCATAAGAGGAGGTCTTAATGAAGCCTATAAATCAATTACTGTTTGGTTAACTGCAACAAACGCAACATTGCTGCAATACTGTTCTTCTGCCCCTGTGGGATACGCTCACTGTACATGCATACTGTAGCAATCTCTTCCAATGGTGACGGTGGGTTGAATACTGCTGCAGATAAATGCTCTGGTAGATGGAGGTCTGAATGAGCATCGTAGAGTTGGCACAAGAAAAGGTGATATGTTTATGTTTCAAAATGTTTTAAAATATACGTTTGGTGGAAGCTACAGGTTTAATTGATCATTACATTATTTACTACTTAACAAGCTACTTGATTTGCAAATTAGCAATGTTAAAGTACCACGTGCTTCTGGGAACTGCTAGTTCGGTTCTGCACATACCTTCATTCTCTCGCTCCACTCAGTGAAGTGTGACGCAGGTCTAAATAAGCTTAGCCAGGCAACTAATTGATGAACAATGATTTTTTTTTAATATATAATCGATTAGTTGTTGCAGCTTTACGTTGAAGGGCATTAGCCTTGTTTGTTGGTGCAGAGTTTCTCTTTGGAGTGAGAAAAGCTTACTGCAAAGCAGAGTATAATACAGTATATTAGAAATATATTACTTATCAACTAGTTGCTTTAGAGATTTGTTTAGTTCTAGTGCTAGCTGTGTCAAGGACCTGATTTATGTCTTAATTAAATTACATGTTTACATGTTCGGAACAGACTCCTGTGAGATTTGCACTCATATTGGTGATAAATATGTGAATTAAAGGGTCCTGTCACAATACGATACACAGTTACCTACTCAAACCTGCTCTCTCTAGGGTTTTTTCTTGTGTACCTCTAACAATACAATAAGCACAAGCACTCCTATCTGAATATCACTTGCCTAATAGGATCTAATAGTAGAATATGACATATTGAATAGCAAACCCTTGAAGGAATTGACTAGGCTGTGGACAAATTAAATTAAAATTGAAGCAATTGCAGGAGCTTTCAAAGTATAATTTAAGGTATGTGTTCAAGATTTCAGCAAGGAAACAAGACATCAAAGAGAGTGAAGCTTACAAAGGATGCCAACAACTAACTCAGCATTGTCTTTAAATGATGCCAAGTGCATCTTTGTTTCTACATGGATCTGCCTGTTCATCGAGCTGCGTTGCAAGTTCAAATCATGACTCGGAGTGCCAGATCCCGCAGCCAATTCTCCATCCAGGCTGCTTAAGGTGTCGGGGGGGACATTTCTCTTGCCATTGTCACAGATTTTTACAGCTCCGGACAGCGGTGGGCAGTGACACTACTGCACAAAGATGCACGCGCATCTTTCCTAAGCAGGAGAAGAAGATATTTGTTGAATTTGACAAATTCACATTTAGCTAATAGATTGACTTTACCTTAAAGCAGTACAGGTTATGTAGAACCAGAATTATGTACACTACAACTTAACTGTATGTATCCTCCTCATTCGGCTACAAACGCCACACCTTGACACATGGCTAGCTATGTGTTTAACCTGCTGCATCCTTTTGCAGTGTTTAATCAAACGGCTCGGTGCTGTGGCTGAACGCTGCTTTGGAAACAGGCGCATCTGTCATTGCTTGTCTCCCGGTTTGTCCCTGTGTTTTCCTGCACTTCCCCGCCCAACCTGTGGATGCCCCCCCCCCCCCCCCTGCACCCTGTGTTTTTGCCTCACTTAACGCACATCTGTATTCATTCCCTCATGTGTTACATACTCTCTCCTGTGTCTGCCTAGGTTTGGATCATTTAGTCAATATCCCTTGTTTATTTTTGACCGTGTTTTTACGTTTTTTTTGTTCTGCTAAATCGGTCATTAAATGATATCGTTTCGGCACTTGGGTGCTCAATACAGCCACCGGATGTGACAACACCAGGCCCTCACTCACTAGCAATCCAGGTGTGTGTTAACCGTCAACAGATTATCCTGTTTCTTCTTGTTTACTTGAGATGTTCCACATACCCACTTGTCTTATTGTATAGGCGGAGGACTGTGGTCTTTCTTGTCGGGGGAAAAAAATGGGTATTTCAGGGGTAATAATAATAATCACGTGCAGCAACGTGTTTTAATTTTGTTTCATAAACAGGAACCGGCGAACGCACACAACTAACAATGTAGCCCAAAGCAGATGTACAGCGCCTTTTAATTTATGGGGAACTGAGCGAAACAGGCAGATGGAGCAGAAGGATGTGGAGGCAGGCTGCGGGACTCTTTCCTCTGTTCTCAGCTGAGCTCACAAACAACAGGAGCCAGCGAGGGAGTCCCAATGACGCGCACGCACACATTACGCACGCACGCACATGCACACACACACGTGCACGCACGCACGCGCATGCACGCACACACACGCGCACGCACACACACGCGCACGAAAAACCGTGCACACGCAAACACACGAAATGTGCTCACACACACAACAAAAATGCAAATATATACCTGCACCACACAGTAATGTATTTATATGTGCCAAATAGATCAATAAAAATATGTGTGTGTGTGTACGAGCGTATATACAGTGTGTATATACGAAGAGTTCAAATGCAAAACCTCTAAGTCCATCTGAAAAAAGAACAATTATATATAATATATTTTTTTTTTTTAAATATTTCTATTTTTTATATATAAGATGTCAGATCGATAAGATGTCAGATCGAACACATTATTATTGCATAAATTCACACATTGTAAACACATATTTTACATGTAATGTATTGAAGTCACACATTCAGACACACACACACACACACACACGAGATCTGAATCCAAAGGGTTAAACTGGACCAGTTGAAGAAGATCCGGTAGTACTGAAGCCTGCCGTCTGTACGGCATGTTAGCGGCTTTAGAGAGAAGACATCCATATGTATAGTTATGAATATGCATGAGAATCTGTTATCAGGCAATACGCGTTACATACAGTATATACGATGCCATAGGTCCCCTGTGTGAGGAGAGAAATGAGCTCTCGGTAGGCCAGTTGGAGACACATAAGAGCTGCGTTGAAGATGTGGGTGGACTATAAATCAGACTAAGAGGGAATGGAGTCCTTGGCACGCTATTGGAAAACTTTGATTGAGAAGTTCACTGTAAGCTCTCCCTACCCAATACAAAGCTTGCAGCAGATACCTAGCTAGCTTTGCTCTGGCTTGTCCGCTAGATAATAAACTGAGACAGGGATTGGAACATAATCAGATACACATACTCCTATTGGCCGACATGCTGGTCATGCATTTAAGAGCGTTGAGGGAATGCCACACATCAGAGACAGGCTGTTTTCCCATGCTCACCTCTGCCTCTGTGTTGGGTTACCAGTTTCCACGACACATATTCCACACAATAACTGAGAAACACCTATTCGATTTTGCATCACTATTATAATCGGGAGAATATTGGGAGAATTTACCAGTTGGGAGCAGACCGGGAGACAGGGTTAAAAATGGGGAGACTTATGAATATGACGTGTGTCTCTATTGCCTGTATCCAGTTTGGTTTCCTTATTTTCTCCTTCTCCACTACTTTCTCCAGTAGCTATTACAAGCTAATTGTAAGGACGTAAGTACACTTCATGTCAAATTCAACAAGTGTCTCCCCGCATTTAGCTAGCAGATGATTTTGAAAAAAGAATCCAGTATTTCTACGCAGCGCTGGCTCCGTAAATAGCAACATAAACAAAGTGGCGAACACCGTTCACATCAACAAAGCCACAGTACTACGATTTGCTTGACAGAAGTAAGCACTGTAGCATGAGCAGCCTTTCCCGCCCCCACACAAACTGGGATGTCAAGTTTTAAACATTTGTAATTATAGACAAGCCCATTCCAGTATAGGCTTCGATAGCCTGTCTTGGTTTTGAGTTGTACCAGATGTGACCTTAGAAGAAAAAAAAAAAAAAAAAAAACATTTCAGAGAGAACCTTCTTTTGCAAAAACAAGGCTGCAGACCAGTGAGCACAACTATCCCCCAGCCTCTTAACTATGTATTTGCGGTGACATTAGACCAGCGTTATGGCTCACCGTAACGTAATGTGTCCCCCAGGCATGGCCTGGACTGGCACACTTGGCCCACCAGCTTTTCTGCTGTAAATTCCCCCCACTTAAAATTTCATGATCTCTGCTCTGCAGGATGCCACTTCCATCATGAAGAGAGTTCTCAAACCTAATAACCGTTACTACTCCGGTGGAGATGGTGGAGCCATCAAAAACCTATTTGTTTCCACAAAAGCCCTTCCTAGACGCAATGCCGCTGGGTAATAATGCCAGATAGGTTTTAAGGGCAATGAATTGTGGAATTATCATTTTCTCTGCTCCCCCCAACCCCCCCCCCCCTCTCTCTCTCTCTCTCTCTCTCTCTCTCTCTCTCTTTCTCTCTCTTTCTCATTATATTAAACACTTAATTATTCATTGGCAATGCCTGTCATGGTGAAATATTGTCCTGTGCCAATCTGAATGCATCACACTGGCTGGGCCGTGCCTCTCTTCCTGAGGTTAATGGCAGAGCTCTCACGTGCATTAGCTTGGCTAAATGCGGTGCGTGCCATAAGTCAGAGTTCTCTAAGTGAGTCGTCACCTCTCCCCCCCCCCTCCTCACCCCGTCAGTGCAAAGGTCGGCAAGATCACGTCCGGGATTTTTCTGTCACACGGAACACACAGAGCGCACCCAGTTCCAACGTCTGGGACCTTGAGTTATACGGCGGGCGTTGTTTGATACATCAGCGGCATGCATGTGGGGCGGGAACATGCCATTAAGGCTTTCATAGGGAGAGATGGGCCCTATGTGTTTACAGTATGACTGTATTATGTGACGGACATTAGTCATTCCCCACCACATGTTCAATTTGGCCGGACATAAACAGCATTAAACAGATTACAGGAGATAGCGGTGTAATATTTCCTTCGCAAATATGCAATGCAAACAGAAATGATAGTTTTGTGCACTTAAGCAAATTGCACGTTGATCACGTCTCCTAGACATTGATGAAATGAAATTCACTTCGCCACTGGTTAGCAGGGTTTTACACATAATATGAAACCCTTAAGGAATAGGAAAGAAATGCAAACATTTAGGTATGTGCCAATGATGCAAAATGCTGATGCAGAGGGTAAACATTTTACAAAGATTGCAGCTTTTTGTCCGAGGCAAATTAAATAATATCAAAAACAATTAATTTCTTTTGAGGGAAAGGTCAGTCTGTTTTAACCCGAGCTGAAAAAAATCACATATGAATGCAGGTGATGGGGATACAGTAAATTAATACATGTCTTAAAAGCCAATAGGAATCATTATTTTAGCAACTTCCATTACCTGGTTAAACATCTACAGTATGGCTTCATGTCAGCACGTTATTAAAGGTTGCCATGACTTCACCATGGGGCATCTGGTAGACATTGAGATTGGTGGAGGGGAAGGGGAACGGCTACCAGAGGGTGTTGCAGTAGGTCTCAGTAAATCGTGTGTTCTCTGAATAGGCCACAATGAAAACAATGTGCTCAGATCTGCGGCGGGGTCTAAATCGTCAAAGGAGTATAAATCACGTACTGTGCGTCCGCCGTTAATTTCCGTTACCGTTTAACTTGAAAGAATTGCTTCCTGCCATCTCTTATATATTTGTGACTTATAGTATGAAAACATTTGGCGTGCGCAGCCTACGCACGTGACATCGCAAATTGCGGTCTGCTTGTCGGGCGGGGGGTTACTCTGGGTATTACACTCACGAGTTCAGACGTGCATTAAAACAGAAAGTGCGAGAGAGCTAGGGAGAGACACTCTCAAGGGGCCTACAAATACACAAAGGCACACGCCTGTAAATCATCTGTTTGTTATTAGTTAAGGACTGCTGAAGTCCAACAGCACTTTTTGGTGATGAAATTTTTGACCTTCACTTCACAGTTGACTGTTGCTCACCGTAGAGCTCATTAGTGAGCCATCTAATCTCATTAGCTGATGCTGGGCTAAGATGGTACTGACTCCAGCCAGCTCCAATATCTCTTTCTCTCCCTCTGTCTCTCTCTCACTCTCTCTTCCTTTCTCTGTCTCTTTCTGTCTCGCTCGCTGTCTCTCTGTCTATGCCTCTCTTTCTCTCTCTCTCTCTCTCTCTCTCTCCCTCTCTCTCTCTCTCTGTCTCTATCTGTCCTTTCTTCCCACTGCCTGTCTTTATTGTTGGTGTGGATGCAGAGCAAACATAAAAACAGGTGTTGGAGTGGGCGTGCGACACTCAAACAGACGCAGCCCTCACTAGACCTTCTCCTCCTAATTGGAGAGTATGCCCGTATGTTTTGCTGGAGCCTCTCCCTTTCATAACAGTTGGTGCTCGGCGTGAAGCTTTTATGTCTTATTTTAGCTGATGGCGGCCACTCGACTTGTCATTTTTTCAAAAGAGCCGCTTCCAATCCCTGAGCTGAACCCAAACGTGCGCACCTCACGGAAATGGGAGCCAACTGTTTGGAGAAGTAATGTGCTTTATAAAATAAAATAAAAATAAAACACAGACGCTTGAACTTTTTGTTGGATTTCTGATGTTGATGTAATCTTGTTCACTATTTAGGCGAAGATTTGCATTTTGAGGAAGTGCCGCTCGAGTTGTTTCTCTTGCAATCATACAGTAGAGTAGTCGTCAACTATACATCTTTATTACGGCAAAATTCGTCTGGTCGGCGTAACGTCATGTCCGTCAGTGACTCGGAGAGAACTCGGCGACAACAAACGGCTGTGGCCTAGCAACCAAACGTTAAACAGTGATGAAACTGTTTCACATGTAGGCTATTCACATGTGTTTTGCAAAGTCTCGGTTTATTATGTTGTATTTATTATGCTGAATTAGGTTATTTTGTATATATTCGTGTTATCATAAGCTCCCAGGCGATGCCAAGAAGCAATCATTGATTGACACGGATTTGGACCACATGGATAAAAAAGCATTTTTCTCGTTTTCACCGAGTCCTACTAAGCAATCGTGCCCGCGTCACTTCCGGGCTTGCTATAACAAACTAATATAGTTTCACATCTTGTCCTCTCTAATCATACTTACTCTTTATTCTGGATGATAATTTAGTAATTGACGTACCATATTGATATGATATATTCTGAGCCATTCATACTCTGTCTTCCTTCTTCTAATCTGTGCCTCCGCCTGCACACGCTCTGTGAGGCTCATATTGCAGGTCGCATGGCGCTGTATTTATTGTTGCAGCTTATTTAAATAATCACTGGTGTGTCAGGACACATTATGGCCCTGTGTCAAGGTAATAACACATTGTCATTGCTGTTGGGAGGCGAATATTAAACCATAGATCAATGTTTAACAATTCATAATGGACTCAATGTGCATGCTTCTGTTTCCATTTCAAATGGGCCTTTGGCTATATTAGAATAATTTAATACCCCAAATGATATGGAGGAAAAAAAAAGCTGTTATTGTTATTGCTTTTTTGAAAAATTGTAAAGAGAATCACTTCCACATGTATTATGTACCAGCAGGAATGTGACATCAGCTAGCCTTTAGGTTTGTTCCCCCTCTTACAAACGGCAGATTAGAACATTCTGCTCAACATCTTGGCAATGTACAGAGTAGATCCAGTTGTTTTTTGGGGTGTTCTCAGCCAATGTCTTACAATGAAAAGTTGTTCTACCACATCATATTGCCTTTGGTCATGTGACATAATAGTTATCTTGGACCAGATATCTTTACCTTAACAATGCATGAGTAGAGAAGTCCCTACACACACACACACACACACACACACACACACCCGCACACGCTACTCCTTACGCTTATCCACGTTTGGTGGGGATTCTTCTTGGGGTTCAATGAAGCATCAGTTGGGAAAACCCTACCGGCTCATCCTGAGTGTGTGTGTGTGTGTTGGACGAGAGGCCTGCCACATTTGCCCCAGGGGACCCCCCCTTCCCCACCACACCACTCTGGATCAGCTGCTGCTAGATGAGCCAGCAGCCCCTGGAGAACTCCAGGTGGGCCTGATTAGCTCTCCATGGAAGAGGAGGGTCAAGGGAAAGCGGTTCAGGTTACCATGGAAGGGAGGTAAAGACTACCAAACGGGCGTGGCGGGAAAACAGGAAAACAAGCGGTTGCAGGGTTAAGGGGGAGTCGAGCGGGGGGGGGGGAATTAGACACATGTCAGTAGCCGGGGGTCTCAGTTTCACTACGCAACACCTGGCCTCATCTTAATTGGTCCGGATAGCTCACCTAATCCTCAGGGAGCAGCCTCTGCCTCCGCTTGGTCCTCCTGAGCTCGCATTCGGCACCGTTGGCGAGCGGACAAAAGAAGATAAAAAAATATAAAAGAGGCCGTCCCCTTCTTTGAGGCCGTAATCCAATTACATTGCTGTTGGAACATACCCCTGAGCGCTGTTTCGTGTCCCTTAAAGGTGGACAACCAACTCCTACGACCTCCCTGGTCATCTGGAGCACGCCGTCTTGCTAGGAGTCGAGCGTTATCTCTCTTCTCCTGGTTTGTCATTGACCACAGAGCATGTGTGTGTGTGTGTGACACTGTTGTTTGAATTATTTAGTTGTTTCAAATGGTATTTGGCAGAGCGTCTTGTACGAGACTTAAAATAGATCTGTTTCATAAGTGTCTCTCTTGACACTTGCAACAGAACTTTTGTTTGTTTTCAGTTTACATTTAATTAACTCTTTAACGCTCGTATGTATCCGCCCTGCTCTGCAGGGACCCCTATGAATTATTCTTATTTACAGAATCATAATTGCCTAAGGTACTAGCTGTGCCAGTAAACACATACATGAATATGTATTATTGCTTTTCCTTCACAGATACTGTATGACACTAAAATATTTCCAACACACCTTCGCTGTTATTCCCTGTTAAAACCTCTCAAGCGCAGTGGGAGCTGTCAGCCTATCCTGTTATTTGGGGGCATATTGTTTCTAGAACTGTCTTGGTGACTTGGCCCGAGAGACTGACACTAAATGCCTGCTAAGTGGGGGGGGGGGGGGGGCACAGTCAGGCTCATAATACCACATAATATCCTTTGCATAGTGATCAAACAATGAAATTTAATCAGCAGCCGGCAGTCTACTTCCCATAAAAATGTGTTCTCTAATATAAAGTTCATTTCTATGAATATGAAAGCAGCATATCTTCCGTTGAATATTTTATTTGATCTCTACCTTTAATAATGCAAAATAAGGAACAGAGCATTTGCCCCTTCTCTTATGGATGGTGATTTTTACAGCCCAAATTATATACTCTATATCAACTATTGAATTACAAAATATGGCTTCGGTGTAGTCGGTGTAGTAAAAATGCAATTGGTTATTTGACATTGCTTCGTGTTTCTATAGCTACTATTAGTCGCTATAGCTCAGTAGTATTAGATCTATAGAACACGCTGAGAGAGCAACTGGCAATTCCACTTAAAATATCTATCTTATCAATACCATGTAAAATGTGTAGGCTGTATGGAACAGTGAAACGGTACAAACACAAAGTGAAGCTATGGGCTTTGAGATATCTGTGTATAGATTTTTCTTGTGTAGAATAATTGTTTGTCATTATAGGAATGTAAATGAAGTGTGTGTAGACATGGCAACCCTGCTGGAAAAAGCCTTGAAGCTGTCTCCCTTTTGTTCCCTTCCCGCTCTCAGCCATGTTATAATTGTATTATCCCTGCCGTTTTTGTCATTAGCTGTTATTACCCTCACTCACTTCCCCTACTTTGAATAGCATTGTATGGCACAGTCATCAAGGTGATAATTGCATTGCCAGTCCCCAATAAGAGACATCCTTAATTATTTCAGCATTAGACAGCAGTTATGCAGGCAATTAATGCTTGACTTCACAATTATATACTTTGTTTGATTGCTTTGTATCAGCAGTGCACTATGGGATTATTTGCTGTTGACAAGAAGAACACCGCAGTTTTATACAAAGGATAAATCATGTTACGGCCTGTAATGGCTTCCTTTCACGGGCAAACGACAAAAAAAAAAGAAGAAAAATACCACGTTGTTTACGAGTTCCTTACGTCTCATGAACAAGCTACACGTGGAAATAGTTGGAGGGAAATGTGTGGACACTGAATGAGCTGTCAAGCCGGGGGGAGAAAAAGCAAGTCCGGGTCAGCCTTCTTTTGAAGACGAGATGCCTGCTTTCAGCCGACGTCCTCCCTTTCAACCCCCATGTCATTATACAGTCGAGATTGGCCTGAATTGTTGACACCTTTCTTTGAACACGTGTGCATTACTCTTATAGATGCTGAGCAGCCCAGTACTTTTTGATGTGGAGCTGCATGCTTTTGTGGACCTGTGGTTTCACTAGCGTCATCACCCCCCCCCATCCCTCCGAGTGTCACAGAGGGTCTTCGCAAAGTAACGTACACTTAGCGTAGCACTGACACACAACGCTAATAAGTGACACGGTATTTTATATGGTGCTTTAAATGATTCGGTTCAGACCTAATTACTTTGCGGAATACACCTGGTTGTAGCCCTCACTGCCACTTTCCTACGTCTTTAACGTCCTGGCACAAGCATCAAAGGGTTGGTTCTGATGCTGTTTTGGCATCAGCCTCTGTTGGCTGTAACTTAAATGGGATTAGAATGTTGCGTATTAAAAAGACCTTGATCTCGACATAACAGGATATTATAAGTATTTTTCAATGTCAAAACTTGGGAACACATTGAGAGAACGGCAAAACTGGGTGTCTGCTACAGCATAGCAACATCACTAACCTATCTGCATTACTCATTAGCCCTTTATTGTTGGTTTAGTCACTGTATGTATAATGTACACTTGAAGTCTACACTGAAGCATACCACATTTACAACATTTAGACAATTTAATCGCTGAATAGACCATACACCAGTCAAGTTCTGTAAGCAGCTATACAGTATCAGCTGAGTTATATCAGTAACATCATACAAAGAGCTATCTCAAGAGCTATCTTAGTTAGCATAATATAAAGCGCTATCTCAAGAGCTATCTAAGGTAGCATAATATAAAGAGCATCTCAAGAGCTATCTAAGTTAGCATCATAGAAAGAGCTATCTCAAGCGCTATCTCAGTTATCATCATGCAGTACCATTCTGTACCAACATTCCATTAAGTACTTCAAAATGAATTGTGAAGAGAAGATCATAGCATAATAGAGCAAACATAAACTTTTATTTTTATTTTTATTAAATGGAGCCAGATGATGAAACGGTTTAGCACATCCTGCTAGCAGCCTCTTTCTACTGACCCTTGGCTGAATGCTGTTTGCTTGCCAATGTTATTACAAGCCAAATTGGGTTCAGATATTGCTAGTCAGCCCACCAGATGCAGAATTCAATAAAAACACTTTTCATCATGACACCTGATGGTATGAAAAAGAGAGGAAAAGGGGAGGTGGGGAATAGAATCAATACACACTGTTCACAGATGTGCATTTACATTGTTTACTAAGTGCCAATTCACTCCCTATTCTGTTCCTTATTTATTGTCCCTTAACTACCAATTTGGGCTAGTATTTGGCTGTAATAATGGTGCTGCACCTCTGCTGCCAGTGGTGTTACCCTGTCTATTTTAATGAGTAACAGGACGTTCAGGTTTTCCTAACCCTCTGACCTTTCCACATGACAGAGATGGGCTCCAGGCTCCTGGGAGCTTCTTTCACACTGCAGAACCGAAATGAAGCAAAGTGAACCAAGCTGTTGTGTTCAAGCAAACAGACAATGTAATGTGGTCCAGGATTCAGTCTAACCATGTAACAAAGTCAGGTAGAAATATATCCACTTCCACCAGATGGGAATGCAACACAGGCTTAGATTGTGTACCATAAACAGAGCTGGGGCACGCTCGTGTATTGTAATGGTAAATGGACTGCATTTATATAGCGCTTTTATCCAAAGCGTTCGACAGTATTTTGCCTCACATTCACCCAGTCACACACACATATGATTGTTGCCATGCAAAGTGTGACCAACACCCAGACCGCTAAACCATCCTGCACCCCCATAGTATAGTAATGAATATGTAAGGATGGGCAACATGACTGCAACATGACGGAACACATTACCTACAGAGCCCTTTTAAGGAGTCTGTGACACCTGTGAGGGTCACATTGTCTCAAAGGTTGACACCACCCTTCTACTCCACACACACACACACACTCCTCCCACCCACACACACACAAACTCCTCCCACCCACGCACGCCTCCAAACACGCGTGCGCCCACACACACACACACACACACAGACCAGTCACTGCCCATGCAGCAAGACATACATCAAGGCCTCCGTGCAGACATCAAAGATCAAATTACACCTCCCAGTGTGAGACACATTGATAACCCCGATGTCAGTAGGAATCCAATCAAAATCTAAATTGTGCCCCACTAAAATGGCCCGCTTGATTAGTTCTCCAATAAAATCAATTTCCTGCCCTCGTGCCTATTTTAGGCTGTTTATTTCCCCTGTGGTAGCAAGCAATAGGCTCCTCTCTGGACTTCCATCTGAGAAGGCCCGACATAAGCGCGCGCGTGCGTGCGTGCGTTTGTGCGTTTGTGTGTGCGTGCGTGCGTTTGTGCGTGCGTTTGTGTGTGCATGCGTGCGTTTGTGTGTGAGTGCGTTTGTGTGTGCGTTTGTGTGTGCGTTTGTGTGTGCGTGTGTTCGTTTGTGTGTGTGTGCGTGCGTGCGTGAGTGCGTTTGTGTGTGCCTGAGTGTGTTTGTGTGTGCGTGAGTGCGTTTATGCGTGCATGCGTGTGTTTGTGTGTGTCCGTGAGTGCGTTTGTGTGTGCGTGAGTGCGTTTGTGCGTGCATGCGTGGGTTTGTGTGTGTGTGAGTGCGTTTGTGTGTGCCTGAGTGTGTTTGTGTGTGTGTGAGTGCGTTTGTGTGTGTGTGTGTGTGCGCGCACGAGCCTCTCTGGTGTGCTTTATGAGTGCTTCTTGTGGCTTTCCGCCCCCGACCATGCCCGATGATTACACAAGCCCCGCCATGAGTATTTCCAATATTCACCGATGGCTAAACCTTTTGTGTCCGACCCGGGCAGAACTAAATGGGCACTGCTATCACAAAATTGTTCAGCATTTTTTAGCGGGGGGGTGGGGGCTTATCTTGCAGTCCTGAATTGAAGAGCTATCTTGTAGAGAGCACGAGAGAAATTGCAAAGATGTAATAGAGATCCAGAAAGTCTCTCTATCACACGGACGGCGATGAGATACATTTTTCTGTATGAAAACGTATTCTATCCTGTAATACCCTGTTGGATATAATTCAACAAATCTCTGATATATGGCAGGGTAATTGCAACTAAATGTACACTCGTCAATTGCATTACACCACCCCGTAACTCAAACTTTTGCTCAGCTCACTGTGTATGTACAGTTTTGAAACATAACTGTGCTATGCGGGGAGGGGTAGAGAAGAGGCTGAACCGGGTGGAGGAGCAGAGAGGAATACCAGCCAGCACTCGAGGCATGGCTGTTTGCTCCGCTTTTTCAAGGGTATTACTCCACAAACAGAAAGGAAACTAAGTTCATACATTTTATTTACAATGTTATAAATTATTAGAACCTGTGTTTGATTTTAATACGTTTAATAGCTATAGCTTAACTCTCATTTTGTTTATCAGTGAATAATATTTAGACGCCAAAATATTATTATGAAAAATGTAACTCAAGGAGAAATGCTATCACCTATGTCTGCCTTTGTGGGAGTTGCTTACAGTAATTAATACTGTCAGAGATTTAGATCTGAATCAGAAAGCCTTATCTACAGTCTTTCAGCTCTTGAACATACTGTAGGTACTGTAAGTAAGGTGATAAAGTGATTTACAATGATTTGATCAATATAGCCAATTCAAAAATAGATTTTTAATGAATTACATTAGTATCTCAAAGGGTGGAGAAAGAGCAACATTCAGTATATTATTTCAAGATATGTTTGCGTGAGTTTGCGTGCGTGTGCATGTGTGTAATATATACATATACTATATAATACAGTATAATCCCAGAGTGCCACAACCCCAGTTACATGAACCAGCCTTGCAATGACGAGGTACATAACAGACCAATTGGAGACAGACTGATATTGTAATTGCTGACCCAGTCGCCATGACGGCGCTCCATCTTGGTAAAACCCCTGACTGAGTTCTGTAAAAATTCCAGCCCAACGTTCTGTCTGCCAGCCTGGGTTACAGCTCTACCAAAGAGATCCGTTGAGCAAGGACAGTGTCCCCCTGAATTCAAATGAATCAATCCTACTGTGAATCCATATGCTTCACCGTTATATTCATATTTAATGACTGTGGTGTTTCACTTATTCTTGCAGAAACGCATGCAAGAAGGTCTGGCAAAGATACACGCTAGAAGTCCATCAGCTACATCGTGTGACGGCAATAAAGCCTCTGGGAGCAGGGTCTAATATTTTTGGGGTTACTTCCAAGACAAGACGCTCTTCTGTCCACTGGTCATTGTTTACAAACTGGTTTTCTATTTGAGACGCGAGAGTGTATTTGGAACTCAGTTTGGCTAATGTTTATAATAAGTATGTCACTGCCTACAGATTCTGATATGCAGATATATGTAACAAACCTAATAATAATAGTTATTTATAATTATACTACTTGTGCTACAGAACCATTGCAGTTTTACTACTACTGTTATTACTAATAGCCTAAATTAGTATAATAAATTCAACACATTATAACTAGTAAGATAACTAAAATGAATCAATCAACAAACATATTTCTAACATTTTTAAGAAAAACAACTGTAATAAACATAATAATAAAATGATCGTTTTTATTTATACATCTCATTATTACTTTGGTTTCTTGAAGGTCATTTGTTTTAAAGTGCTTTGTGCTGAGCAAGACCAAACATTCTCTCTGCTTAAGCTTATCTTTTTTCTGGCAGAGAAAATAGTTAAATGCCACTAATCCTTTATCGTCCCCCAGCACAGTGATTTATCATTTGACTTGACAATTGGTAGGATGTTTACCCACCGATCCGCCCATTTAGATGTATATCCAATCGGCTGGTCCGAATTCAATCTCCCTCTGTCCAGTGGAAGGATGTGACAGCTTGACATGTTGACGCGTGGACGTAATTGTCTGTCACGCATATAAAGTTTACTAAAATGGAAATGGACCATTCTGGGATGTTTAACAGCAGAATTATCTAATTTACTGTATTGACATTATTGACCCTTCCCGGGACAAGAGAAGGGATTCTAGTGACCTCAGCCAGTAAACACATTGAGAGGGATCAATACTATGGAGTCAGAGTTCACTCTGGCTTCCCAGCCAGGTTGATTGCGGAATGAACTCCATTAAAAGTTTCCTAGGCCTAAAAGTCAAACATTATTTGGTTTGGGTGTCAGAAAGCGTTGACAGGAAAGCCCAAAGACACTTTGATAGTAATGGAGTTTGTCTTTGGGGCTTTAATTGCAGGTGGACCTTATGCCATGCTTGTGAGTACAATTGAGTAAAGAGAGCAAACACTGAGATTAAAGTCAAAAGGGGGGACTCCATTAAGCCTCAGGGTCTGGTCAATCCGTGCATTTATCCTTCAGCGGCGTCTGACTCTTAATTGACAGTTGAAGATCAGTTACCACCAGTAGAACAGTCCCATCACCCGTCCAGTCCGGTTCTCTACATATCAGCTGTTTACTTACATTACCCGGTCGTATTCATAAAGAAGTGACATCTCGTTTTGAAAGGACTCCTATGACTAGTGCTACTCTGAATGTTGGCTTTGTCTCATGAATGAAGCTTATACAGAGCAGACAGTAGTCACTTGATTCGCCACCGCAGACCTCAGACGGAGAGGCGTACTGTAATTGCATTCTCAAATTGCCGCTCGGCCAAGGCAGAATCCTGGGAGCCGTCAGTCCTTCTGTGACTTTTCCTCCTCTGGCCACGGTCCCCCACTCCCCTCATCCGTCACACCTCTTCCCCCCACGGGCCCTCCCTCTCTCCTCCTCTGACATACCTTCATTCCTCCTTCCCAGGCCAAGACGACGCTCTTTCGCCGGCTATTTGCGAAGATAAAGCCATAATGGCTCTCTTTGTGTGCTCTGACGGTCACTCAAGCATGGCGGGCCCGTTCAACAGAGAAATCTTTCTTTTCTTCGTTTACCGTTATCACGAAGGGCTTCAATTAACGCACAAGTTACAGTCGCTTAATGAATGTCCTGGCTGACCTTCAGCACGTTTACCCTCCATTCAGTGATTTAACTGTGTCTGAGAGGTTTGCTTTTAACCCGGAGCGTGTGTGTATTGGGGGGGGTGTATTGACGGAGGCTTTGTTTACGACTGATAAATGGGATGTAATGGGAGTAGATAAAGGTTCGGAAAGGGGCTTGTATGGGAGGGGGACGTTTATATATGCTTGCCCCGAGCTTTCCAAAGTTCTGACACACTCTGTCTTTTTCGTTACACATCCCCCCCCATCCCTCCCCCCCCCCCCATCCCTCCCCCCTTTCCCTCCCTTAGATGGATATTTTTTTCCCACCTGGCAGCCCAGTGTAGATAGGCCAATGGGCTCCTGTCTGCTGGGGATGCTGGCTGGGTGTTGGAACGGGATGAAGGATAAGGAGATTCAATCGGGCGTTGCAAATCAACTTTTCCACTAGCATCCTGGGAAGACCTGATAATACAGGTTTCTAATATCTGACCTGTCTGCCAGAAAGAAAGGAACAGGAAGAGAGAGCTAGATAGGGAAGAATAGAGAGAGAGAGAGAGAGAGAGAGAGAGAGAGAGAGAGAGAGAGGAATAAATACATTGATTTGATGTGGCTAATACTGCTGCCATTGATGAGTGGCTTGGCACGGGTTGAAATGAGAGGCTGGCAGCGCAGAGAAATAAATTGGGTTTGTGTTTGGGTCCTGTCAGAATTTGGATGTGTATCAGAGAGGCTGGGCAGACAGACCAGCGTCTGGAACTCCTGTTTGTGTCTCTCCACCTGTCTGCCTTCATCCACTGGTGATTTGAAGACTGTTATCACAGCCTTTTCAGAAACTCAAAGATGCTGGCCTGCTTATATAAACACCACATCAGTTAACAGACAAAGAGACTGCAGCACACATGATCTGGAAAAGTGTGGAATGAACGTACATCCAGATGATTAAAAGTCAAAATACAAAACAAGACTAAAACACACACACTATCATACATCACAATCAAGCAAGCGAGCAGTTAGATTTAAGCTATACAAACTGTAGATGTTAAAATGAGTCAATAAAACATTTTATGATCTTATTTTCAGTGATTACAAATAAAGTGTCAAAAACAATAATATGTCAAACATTTTGTTGAACAGCACATCACATATTGTGTTAAATCTCTTTTGAAGACACACACATTACCCTTATAAACGAATACATGTACTGTAAACCTCATCTCTGCAATAGTGTAACATACTTCATGAACAATACATGTGTGTAACACAGTCCTGACCACCGACATCTGTCTGTTAACAGCTGCAGACTGGATGACCGAGACAGAGTCTCAGTATATGTGGAGCACACTTCTGGAGCCCAGACCTGCCCCTACATGTCAGGGTAGTGGCTCGCTGTGCCCGCTCTCACTGTGACAGTGCACACACCGCTGTTTTGACCTTTCCCGATGCTAGCGGCTAGCAAGCAGCCAATACCGCCACTAATGAGACACTGACATGGTGTGACAGCCAGGAATGCTGTGCAATTATTCTACCCAGCGAAACTGTCTGTGTGTGTGTGTGTGTGTGTCTGTGTGTGTGTGTGTGTGTTTGTGTCTGTGTGAGTGTCTGTTTCTGTGTGTGCATCTTTGTGCGTGTGTGTGTCTGTGTGTGAGTGTGTGTGTGTGTGTGGATAGAAAGAGATAAAGACGTGTGTCTGTACCACGGGTGCTTTCGTGAAACCACAGCCAGACATGATTTCTTTTCATTAATGATTGATGTGTCCAAGCCTCTGTAGTATAGACCCCGGTATGCAGGGGTTTCATCAGCATGAACTCAGTCACCCAGAATGCCTTGCATTCTGTTAGGGGTGCGTTCTGATCTTGGAATAGCCTGGCCTTGCCTGCTCCCAAGTATCGCCTGTTATGACCCATGTTATTGACTTTCCCTTCAACTCTGCTGTTTGAAGGCTGAGTTTTCCCCATAAGAAGTTTATTATTTATTTCAAAATATTGTACAAAAAAATGTGTCCAAACCTACACAGGTGTGGACGAGCTGTGGATTGTGAGGCCCATTGAGCTACGTGAGAGGCATTTTGCCTTTCTGTCTAGGAGATCGTTTTAGCACAGTAATAGATCTAGACCTGATTAACTACCTTAATTAACAGCAACTTTATTTATCAACAACGACCGGGCCAGTGCTGATGTTCCTGGAATGTTCCAGATGAGGTGACTTTGCAGAGAGAATATCCTCAGTCAATCAATCAGGTCCTCAATCAATAAATAAACTGAATTGGTCTAGTACAGTAATGCCACTCTTGACTTTGACAAATTGATTGAATGGTTAATTTACTGTATGTCTACAAATGCCATCGTAGTGCTATTTACAGTATACAGTATCTCTCTCTCTCTCTCCCTCTCTCTCTCTCTCGACAAGCCCCTCTCCTTCAATCCTGCCTGATCCCCCTCCATTTGTGCCTCTTGCTGTTTTGC
>JAODLL010000015.1:2003112-2017941 GCA_026546735.1 Forbesichthys agassizii
GAGAGAGAGAGAGAGAGAGAGAGAGAGAGAGAGTGATATATATATATATATATATATATATATATATATATATAGAGAGAGAGAGAGAGAGAGGGAGAGAGAGGGAAAGGAGAGAGAAAGGGATATATATACAGTATATATAGAGGGAGAGGGAAAGAGAGAGAAAGAGGGAGATATATATAGAGAGAGAGAAGGAGAGAGAGGGGAGGAGAGAGAGAGAGAGAGAGAGCGTGTTGGTGGTTTATCTGTTTCAGACTTCCCACCCTGGTAAAAACACTATCAACGTAGCCCCTGGCTGTGCAGGAAGTGGAGATTATGAGGCATTCTGAGGCTCTCACTGCTCTTTGAAGGAGGAATGAAGGTGAAACATTATTACAGAAAGACAGGGAGATCATTTTCATGTGGCTGACGTGTGGGCCTTACCTTACGTGTGAACATAAAGAAAGCCAGTTCTCATATCCACGCCTTAAAATAACACAGCTCTTGTATCGCATAGCCATACCCATTGCTACAGCAGCACAGAGGGATAATATGTCTCTTATTGAACATGAACACATCATGTAATCACACTTGTGGTTGAAACCAGCCATTGCAAAAAAAAAAAAATAAATAAATATAATTTAAGAATTCTTGTTTTGTTTTGAAACTGCAATTGAAGTCTGCATGCCCCTCCCACACCTGAGTGCTGATTGGCTGATGTTGTTCTTGACCCCTCCCCCTACAGCGCTCATATCACACAAACTGCTCACAACATATTTTCAAGGACGGTAATTGTTTGCATATAAACCTTGAGCTATGGCTATGGTATTCTGGGGAGCACGTGCCTTTATTAAACGAAAAGATAACAACATTTAGAATGTGTGTGCATGTGTGTGTGTGTGTGTGTGTGTGTAAAAAAGAGCAATGTGTGTGTCCCAATGTAAAATAAATTAGCTAGGGGTACACTTAATCGCATAGCGCTCCTGGGAACATAGACCATAATAAAATGGCAACTGAATGGTTAGGATACAGTATGTGTTTATTGTGCTAATGCATAGTGCAGTAAGGCTTGTCAAATTGCATTATTGCATCTGCCAGCAATGCAACATGCTCTGGACATGCATGTCATTGCACAAACCACCTTCTATCTCATAAGCATGCATGCAGTTGAGCTTTTCACGATTAATTATGTTATCCAAATGTCCAAGCGCCAGTGTTGGCTGTGAGAAACACATAGTATGCCCGTGTGGTGCAACAGGGCTTGCCTCATGCAGTGAAGTTATTAATCTGTTCTCTCCATCGTCCCCTGCATAATGACAGTCTGTGTTAATTGTGACTGTTTATAAAATGGAGCTCAACGTCGGAGGCAAGCTGTGCTAATCTCATCATCCTCGTTTCTTTTCCCTGCACCACTAGGTTTGAAAATCAACTATTGATGTTCCTTATTACATTAGGTGAGCTGCTTGATGGCAACACACAGCTACAGGCCATTTGTATAGATATCCTATTGATCTGATTTACATATATAGTTTGTTGTTTGTTGCTGAGTATTCTAGTGATCTTTGGAATTGGATATGTTGAGCTCGCATCGCTTTTACCATGTTTTGTCTCACTTGATGACAAGCATGTCATGCAACAATGCTGGTATTAATATATTGCCCCTTACTAGCCTATTTTCAGCAAAAATAACCAATTAGAGAACAGGGCAAATATGTGGGAGATTAGGTTTCAATGGTAAACGTATAGTGGTCAGGAAGGTTTAATTAGGCATTTATGATTGCAAATTGAATGGCATTCACAGTAATCATGTGGGAATAAATTGGAACCTGGTTAGTGTAGCTTTAAGGCAGGGTCAATCACTCTTGCTAACTTCGAGCGCAAATCAAATCAGTATCCACCTCACAGATAGAAATGCATTGTGAAGCAAAATGTAGGATGAGAGGTGTTCGCCACTTTGTGTATGTTACTATTTAGGGAGCTAGGGATGTGTGGAAGTATTAGATTGTTTTTTTAAACACACACAGAGAATGGTATAAGATAGGGGAATGGAAGGAAATGTTTGTTGATTTAGGGTTAGGACTTGAAAAAGTGTATTAGCTTAGCCTTTAGCTTGCAATAGCTGCCTTTACCTTTAATTGAAAGTTAGCTAAAACTGAATTTGACACAGGAGCGTATGTTGACTTACTTTAGTTTGCATTCCTGTCTTCTTAATGCAATGTATTAATATGTATTACTGCTTTGTTTAGTGGGCTAAACTAGCTTGCAATTAACAACCGTACGATAGTGGTGATGCCACAATAACTACAATATTTGATCCTAAAGTTTTGTATGTACTCTTGTTTTGTTTTCTGTCTAAATAGTGTGTGTTGTTCTGCTTTGTGGTCTAATTTTCCATTTTTCACAAGTACTGTAGCATTTTGTTTCTGTCAGGTTTGGTGGTTGAATGAGCAAAGCAGATATATTGTTTAGCATATTGTTTTTGCAGACAGATTTAACTAAATATATCCTAAGATTGCCTTACTTTGTGAATAACTGCCTGAATGCTAGTCTATAGAATAATATATTTCACTAATATGATATTGTCTATATAATAGACTTTATCATATTAGAGGGTGAATATGAGAGAATTACTGGTTCTTCTGCTGTATACGGTCATGCAAACCTGATTTTCAGTGGGCAAAGTTTATCCAAAGTGTGTTATACGGGCAAGCAAAGGACAAGTAAACACATTGTGGTATCTGGGTGCTTCCTTCCGCTTCCCGAAGTGTTTAAAGTTGCATTAGTTTAGCTGCTGTGCCATGCTGTAAACGACGCTGCCCTAATTCCAGAGCATCTCAGCCGAGCCGAGGAATCCTTCCTCATTTGTCTATAATTTGTTCCCAGTGCACATATGAGAAGGGTTATAAATACATTAGTTCCCTCCATAGTGATGCGTATTGGAGGCCGCCGGGTAATCTAACGGCCCACGTACATCTCCGCTCTGCAGGCAAGCCACCGGCAGCAGCAGGGATGGGACCCAGTATACCCCCCATGTCACGCGGTGGATGGGCTGTCCCACTGGCACTCTGTGCATTAAAGCCTTGAGCTCTGGGCAAATTAGATGCAAACTAGCCCATTACAGGCAAACCGCAGGCCACACAGTCACAAAACACCTCGTATTGCTCGTCACACCCCGATGCAATCCACTTGTGGTTTGAGTTAGTGGTGCAGAAACATCAATTAAAACATGACGATTATCAGTAAATTTGTGATTAGCCTGAGGAGGTAACTAACCACCAGCATTCCTTCCTTTCTCTCTCTCTCTCTGGTAGGCGCTCACACCGGCGCTGGCTCTCACGTGGTTTGCCTCTGGGACGTAACTGGGCGAGAGGTAGGCCTGAGCTTGTCCTCCTGTTTGGAGGAAAATCAAATCCTGCTGCATTTTCATCAGCTGTCAGCGTCTGACAGATATTTCTGCCCGGGCCGTGCAGGAAATTAGGCTATTAAATTACAGCTCTTCACAGGGGCCGGCGTCATTCGCTCCACCATTCCTACAAATGCTCTATCAGAGCAAGTCATTGTAACCATCTATCTTTCCCGTGCGGCTTAATACCTTATTTCAGTACATTCAAAATACTGTATTGCCCTTTGCCGCCTAACTACGAGGCTCTCTGAGGTTAGTTGTGTCCGTGACCTTCTTTTCTACTTTTCTCTCATGTTTCTCTCCAGCACGCGCACCCTTATTTTTTCCCTTTTATTTTCCCCGCCTGCTGCTATCTCGGCTTAATTTGCGCCCGCTTTGAGTTCACGCGCAAAATCAATTTCGGGGAGGTCAGCGGGGGTCAGTGGCCCGGCCGAAAGCCCGAGCGAAGTGGATTACTGATTATCATACACGGGGCAACACTTCTCCCATGCCGTCGTCCCGGCGACCCAGATATCACATCTATATTATGCACTGTCTGGGAACCAATCACAAGATTGGAATTGTAGACAAGAAGATGGAGCTGCTGTAGCATAAACAACCAAAACACATTCGTTCACATGATTCAAACCTTATTTTCCGCCCAAGAAATAGATGTTATGGTTATATTTTTTCATTCCAGAAAGAGGAATAAGGCACAGATATTACAATGCTATTTTCATAAGATATATGATTGTTTGGGGGGTTTGGTTGGATGGGGAGATTGCAGACCATACTCAAAATAATATCTAGGTTTATAAATATAAGATTGAGGTTGGGAAAGGGATACGGAAGTATTACTGCAACTCTGACGGAAAGCTGTCACTATCACTCACACTGTGCTATTGACTGTCACACTACAGAAACAGGAACGACACAGTCAGCTCGCATGTTACCAGACTTTTCCATAACACGTCCGATGGCATCACCAGTAGAAGTGTGTGATATGTAAATGTTGATGTGTCATTCAATAATTTATGAGCTTATGATCTACATATCCAGGGTTACTCTGGTCCCTGTGGGTGCACATGTGGAACACATGTGTACAGTGCGTTAATTATCAGAATTCAAATACGCATCGCTCCATAATGTCTCGGA
The DNA here is from genome assembly GCA_026546735.1 of Forbesichthys agassizii. Taxonomy (NCBI): domain Eukaryota; kingdom Metazoa; phylum Chordata; class Actinopteri; order Percopsiformes; family Amblyopsidae; genus Forbesichthys; species Forbesichthys agassizii. The sequence continues at coordinate 2,007,629 of JAODLL010000015.1, forward strand.
AACATGACATACTTTGCTTAGCGGTGTGTTGGTTCAATACCACGTGTTGTTATACAAACATCTGTTTTGTAGGCCCACGGTGGATAATGGATGGACTTCCTGTTCTTATTTTTAGATTTGAATGACATTCCAGGGAATTTTTCCAATTGTCGCAATCTCATTTGTGCTTGTTACTTTAGTTACCTAGCGCTACTGTAGCATGGTGTTTCAGGGTGGTGGTGGTGGTGGTGAAGGGTGGGCATGGCATTACGCAGCACTTCAATCCAAGCTTGACGGAACAGACGCTGTCCCTGAGTCTCAACCTCTTTTATCTCTTTCACCGTTTCTTTTCAAAGCCTCCCTTCGACTAATCCATCATTCTCAGCCTCTACTTTAACTTGACTTTAGCATTGGAAGGTGAAGTTAGAATGAAAGGGGAATGTGATCTCATTATTTCAGACCCATGCCAGGTCTTTTGGTGATTGATCATTATGATCCAACAAGCCCACGTGGAAGCAAATGATTTTGCTTCTGGAGAAAACAGTGCTTACAGTACATTATCAAGGACATGATCATTCCTGCAGCTGCTGTATAACTAGGGGTTGTTATGTTTAGGGTTAAAGTAATGTATTGGTAGAGTTTAGGGATCTTATGAAATATGGAGCAAGGTTATAGGTTAACTTCTTAAAACCTAGACATGTCCAGTCAATCTTTTTATAAAAAAAATAATTTATGTTTTAAGAAGACAGTGTTTATATTGTAAAGTATTGTACACATACAGTATATGCAACTAGGGTCGTGAATGCAGAATTTATGATATACTGAACTATCCATTACAAAATAGTTTTTGACCACAAAATGTACTTTGTACATCACTGCTCCTCACTCCAGTAAAACAAACTCAGGCTGTATTGAAGTTGTCTAAAATACGCGTTATTGCTTACTTTCCCCAGCCATGCTGTTAAAAGATGTAAAGCAAGTCAAGTTCTATGGAAAGGAGAAAGGTCATATTTTCCAAACAGTCTGGGCAGAACCTTAACTTCCACTTTTTGTTTTCCTGTTTAAAACAAGTAAGCACATCTACACTCTGGAACAAAGCTCTCCCATGTGGTATAACACAACAAACCATAGAAGACATTGATGAGAATAAGAGACTAAAGGCCATTTGAAAAAAAAAGCAGTTTTATAAGATGTTCCATTCACTCTAACCTGTCAGAGAGGGGTTTGGGGGTCCTGGCCTGTCTGACAGTGAATCTGACAAGCCACAAGGGCACTTGACTATTGGGAACAGTCTCAAACCAAACATTTGGGGGGTCAGACTTCAATATATGCCTGCACAATATTGGCTACCTGTCAACTGACAGTGGAAAACAGTAAGCAGGATTGACAATGTTTTTTTTTTTACATTAAATAGTCTAATCTCTTTAATCACATTCGTTGTCTTGTTACACAGTACTTTAGTAACTTTAATTACTTAAATCCCAAATGCTCTAAGGTTCATTTGCCAACTCAATTTATTACCTCCAACCTCCATGGATAAAATGATCCATGGGATAGAGGGCACATGAAAAGCAGAACATAGGTAGCCTCCGGCAAGCAACACATTTGAAATGGCCCCCAACCCCGAAAACCCAGACATGTGCACACGTGCACGCACGCACGCATGCACGCACACGTACACGCACACACACGCACACATATACTCATCCATGTAAGACGTGCACAGTTGCAGCAATGTAATATGAGTTCCTTCAGACTGAGTACAGTGACATTCTGGGACATAGGAGGGAATGACCCAGGTTACTGTTGTGGTGCTCAAGAGAGCTCCGAGCCACATTGGGGACTTTGTGGGGGGGAGGCATTTATATGTGTTCAGCACATCTTTATCCCACAGGCCAGAACTTACAGATAGATTTAAAATTAGAGTCTCTCCTTTAATTTTCTAAAGCACTGACCCATTCCTCGGCAGCCTAATAGTGGGTCCCAGTGTGACAATTAAAATAAATCACTTCTGAAGAGAATTCTGCCATATGTATTCATGCCTCATCAGTAACTGAATTGACGTAAATGATTTATCCTGCAAAACCTAAATACCACAGCCCATACCACGTAGAGCTCCCACCCCACAGCGCACAAATTCTTCCTCGATTTTTACCAAGCCCTACTGTGAACAACATTGACTAGTCTGAAGTAAATTAATGAGTTTGCCAAGTACATTTGACTGATAAACATGGACTGAACAAAGACTTGAGCAGGCTACACCATGGGGTATTGTCAAGAATGGAGAGCGCATGCTAACAAATGCATTCCAAAAACTTAAATCTAAAGTATTTTCTCAAATCCAAGTCACCTGGCTCATTTCTTCCGGAATAAAGTATAGCCAGCATTGACTTAAAAAAACTATATATATATATATAGATATATATACAGAATTATAGTACAGAATATATACAATACCAACTTCAATTTGCATCAACAATGCTTTTGAATATGTAGAGGGTGTAATGTGATCTTCAAATATCATTATCCTTTTGTGAAGCACCAGCCTCATATCCATAGCAACTGGTCATTGCCTATGGTGCATCACCTGCCTCTTGATTTAATATTAATAAATAATAATAAATAATAATAATAATAATAATAATAATATATAATAATATAATGATATAATAATAATGATATAATAATAAATAAACAAAATATTGGAACATTGTTGTGCGTCAGTTCACAGTAACGGGCGTTTTTTGCTCTTTTCCTGATTAAGCCTACTTCATTTGAGATTTTGAAACTATAAATGGGAATTATTCAAATCCCTGAGGCCATGAAACGACCACGAGGATAGCTGTGGAAGACACTCATTAACCCTGAATGATGGGGGGGGGGGGAGGGGGAGAGAGACTGTAAATCAAAATGGATTCTAGCACTGTATGAACTTGATTAGTTACACTGGATCTACCTAATCCCAGTTGAAGGTAAAAGTTAATTTTGTCCAGAGAATAGGCATAGCCATAATTATAGTTTCATAAGAATATATTAATAAATACATGAAAAGCAAACATAATTATACAGTATACTGCAAGGAAGCATTAAATGAGGCACTAAACCTCTACTACAAACCTCTACTGCATGCATTATGAAAGAAATGTTAAAAATAAATAATAAAAACATTGTCTGTCAGGGGAAAGATATCAACTAGACCTCATAATGAAACCATACTTTCATTAACCAAAACATCTGGATTACATTTTTATATTTCTATTTTTATTTCACAATTTACTCAAATGACAGTTATAATAGTTTAATATCCCAATATATTCTCATAATATTATATTATATAGGTCTATAATATGAACATGATCTGTACCCCCTGCACCTTGAAACTAAGCGCACTGATTGCTCAATATAGTGTACGGTAGCATTAGCGTAATAATTTTATAAGCAGTGAATGTTACAAAGAAAAATACTGTACGTAAAACATTGACATGATTCAAACATTCCAACTCAATCATTCATAAGCCTCAGGCTGATTCTATCTTGACTGTGTGCTCACTGTGCTTGTCTCTGTAAAGGTGATGGTTTCCATGACAAAGGTTTTTCCCTATAAAAAACAAAGCGGGTTTTCAAATGACAAATAAGATGTTTGCACAAAGTGGATATATACATACACCACATTGTCGAAGTAAGGGTGTGACTAGATCACATCCTTAATTCATACTGTATCTGTGGCAGCAACTTTGCTAATAACTAAGTCGTTGCTAATAAAAATGTATAATTGAGATCAGTTTATCTATTTAATTAGTAATAAGTAATTATACTACTGTATATACTAATACTATAGCTGCACTATCAAGTGAAGTCACTACAGGCATTTCTTGCTAAATGGGGTAAATTCATGTCACTGTCGCACCTATTGAAGTGATTTCTTATAAAAATACAAGTAAATAATATTGTAAAAAATGTTAAAAAATGATGTTTACGAACCAATAAATGTGAAAAATGTTTGTGGGCAGATGAAAATGAAAAATACATCATTTTATTGCAATCTGTGGAGTGCAGATGCACGTGTCATCCACCTGCTACATCCTGTGAGAACATTTGTGAAAATGTCCACCTAGATGTGGTGTGACCCAGGAAAAGTATATGATTGGTTAATGTTATTTTATGCTCCTCCCCCTATACTATTTATTGACAGTAAATATTCATAATATGATTGTACATTGAGGAAATTGTGTATTGTTCCCTACAGGCAAAACAACCATGTAATAGAGGGTTGCATTTCAACAGTCCTTCAACATAGTTATTGGAGCACTCAAGACCTCAACGGCCTATTTAAAATGTAAAATATATATTTGATCGAAACGTACAAATAAGTAAAAAAAATCTTAAGCTTGTAGCCTGCAGCTTTGCAGTTTTTTAAAACCGGATACATCCAATAGCACAGGACTTAAAACCGATAAAGGCATGGACTGGTATGGATTGAATCACTTGAATGTAGTGGCCTGTTTAGAAGCCTCTGCAGATACTATTGTTCTATCGATCGATGTGTTGTGACTAGTTTTGCCCTTTCCTCCTGTGTTTATAAGGGTTTTAAGTCATGATACTGTACCAACGAAAGAGATCTACACCTCGCCATATAAACCGAAACTAGACAATGTTTCCTGCTCCCGCAGGGACTTGTTTAAGCTGTAGCACCACATCCAAATTGGATCAGCAGCTGCTATACACAACTCCATAATTTTAGGCATAATATGTTCCATTAATGCCGGAGCACTCGCAGGCATTAGGAGAGACGGCTGAAGCAAACCTCTCCGGATGCGCTCTGCTTTGCCTTATTTTCTCCCCCCCAAAACATGGCACAGGCTGGTGCCGCTGCCATTCTCTTACATGCAGATGTCAATTATAGAGGTGGCAGCGAGTGGTTTAGTGGTGCACATCTGCCAGTGGGTGATTTCTCCCTCAGCACTGTGGGGATCCAGCGAAGCGTACATCTCAACCATCAGCTGGCGAGCTGCACCTCAACAATAATGTCTGCAGGCGCCTAGCACCGCCAGGTCTAAAAGCCTGGCTGGTACGAACCAGTCGCTCATAATTAAGAGAGAGTCAAATATTGTTTTACTTTTCTATGAAATTATATTCTATATTTTTTTGAACATTTTCTATTTCTTTATTTAGGTTTTCTTTATTTTTGTTTGATTAGTTTGAGTATCTTTGTTTGCTTTTTTCTTTATTCTTTCCATATTTCCTTTATACCTCCCACAATACTATACGTGCAAAATGTAGATCTGTGCTTCACGGTCATGCAAGGCCGAATAGTAAGGATTCTATTGTTCTTCTAGATTTAGTTTTTTTCCTGTGTGTTTAATGTCTACATCGTGTGCGTGAGGTCACCATCCTCGCCGGACCTCAGCCTCTGCCAGCCACCATGCCTGCTGTGCTATTAGTCAAACTAACTATACTTTCATAAGGACAGGCTGCTGCTTCAACGCTGTTGTCGTCAGAGAACATCTAGTTATTGCGTCCCTGCGCTCCACATGCTGCCAAGTTCACACAGCAATGCTGCCATCTCTGTGGGTCTCTACTGGGTATGCTAAATGGCCTATGGGCGCTCCCAAGCCAAAATATCCTCCCTCACAAAGGGGAAGATGTTGGCTGGGATCTATTCAAGTGGGAACCTCTGGTGTTGAGAAATGAACACAAAGTGCCAAAACCTGCAGTTCATCGAATGGCCTCTTGAGGCTGGATGCAAAAGGGAGTCAATCCCAATGGACTCCAATGTTAAAATGTCAGACTTTACAGCAAAGATTAACATGTTAACAGCCTGGTTCAAAAAACATGTTTAGTCTTTATAAATAGTCTTCCTGTTTATGACAACTGTAATGGGGTGAATAAGTTAAATATATATTATCCATATGTGTATCCCAGTATAATGGACAGGGGGGGGGCGTTACAGGCAGAGTTAGGTACTGCAAAGATGGTGACGGCCATCTTTGGTGTTCAAATCCATTTTTTAGAAAAGCTTTGGGTGAAGTCACAGAGGGTTTGTCTATGTATATATACAGTCTATGGATCTAACGTATTAGAGCGCAATCAGGAATCTATGCGCACAAATGCACAGTCATTGACGTACATTACTTTTCGTGAATACCTACAGTATGTATAAGAAGCTATCTGTCAACTGTATGGCTGATTCCAAAGGCATCAGGCTCCAAGTGTATGGATTATAGCCATATACTTTGTATAATGCCTGTGATAATGGGATAAAGTCGCTTCAGTGGGAGAAATCTGTATGGAGAACGGATTATTCTAAAGCTGTGCCTATGGGACGCTCAACCCATACAGGAGTTATCACAAGCAGTCAGCATCTCAAGTTGGCGCTGTTCTTCAGAACAGTGTTCCGACGCCACATTCTGCATCCACTGTGTATTCTCCTGTGGGGAAACGTGATGGGAAAGCCACAGTCGTGTAGGTTTTAGTCAATAATTACCAATGGAGTGCTTGGAAGGCTCAGATATACAGTTGTTCCAATTCCAATTTGCATTCGTTTTACATTAGTACTGTGCGCACGGCTCGCATTTTCAAAGACTTATTTATCGTGCATTCATCCGTGATGGAGGAACACACTGTTGTGGCCCTGTGTGTTTCTCCTGATAGCCATTATAGATGGGAATTTGCATTCCCATGCATACAAAAGCAATTACCGTCGATTTATACACGTTTTGAAGGATTGTGTTCCCAATTAGAGGGCCATTTCAGGGGCCTGATAAGATTCTGGGCTCTCGTCTTTGAACCTGTGAGGTCTGTTCAAATGCAGAGTGCGTTCTGCTGTCCCCACGATCTTTCTCTCGGTCACAGCCCTGGCTTTGGTAGGACATCTGTAGCTCCGAGTGGAGCTGTTTCAAACACAGTTAATTTCACCGCTGATGGGGAGAACCGTTAACTTTGCTTTGCTGAAATTCCCTCTTTGATATTGTTAAAAGTAATTTTGCGCCAGAGCTACATATTGTCTGTGTCTCGCTAATGCAGATTTATTCCTTGTGTTCCATATGACGTCCCGTAAATGGTTACATCACACTTCATAATTAAGTTGTCTGAGGATCTTATCGCATATAATCTCTGTATGCCAGACAAACAGAAGACTCACATTAACCGTTTCTCCAATTCCTTTATTTGCTCTAATGGTGTTACATACATGTATAAACAGTTGTATGCTGTTTACATTTACCTGATCAGATGACATCCTTGAATCTGCCCATTCTTTAGCCCAAACAGGCTTATCTGCTTAAAGTCTTGCGCTAAGACCCTGTTCTCACTGAGGAATGACTCACCTCCATATTGCCTGGTTATTTATCAGCAGCAACCATTACGTCACCCAGTTACTGGTTGCAAGAGATTAAGGAGTTAAACAATTTGTGTCCCTATATTGACCCTTGTGGTGGAAACGAGTGTTAAAATAACCCTGTCTGAAACCCAAAAAAAGTACATGCCCCTCCCACACATGGGTGTTGGCACTCTTCCCTACTCCTCCCCTCTCATAGACTCATACCTACTCATACGTACACTTTTCTCTTTCGATGCTTCTCATATGGACCGGTAATCTGTAGTTCTGTGTCTCAGTAGAGGAGTGTGTCTTTAATACAGGAGATAAGCATATCAGCCCAGACAGGACAAACCTGAGCCAGAAAAACCCATGTTACACAGAGGCGCAGGTGTAGACATAATAGATAAACACTTTTGCAGGTAATCATATTTGCAATGTAGGTGGGAGTAGGTAGCCCAGAGTGTTCCAGCCTCCATATTGCAGTTGCTTCATGCTTCGGCCATTTATTTACTTGGGAGCCACATATAGTGGAGCAATGGCGCAGGACTGTGAACTCAATCACCATGTGTGGGGATGTCAGCGCACAGAGCGCTCCCCGTGAATCACACACTGAAAGGCTATCACCCAAACCTCCAAGGTCCACCCCCGGCTCATCAGTCATCCAGGACCAGGCCGGGACCAGGGACCCATCGCCCGTGCACACACGCCAGGCCACTAGGGAAGCCTCTCACAAACCTCCACGCCTCCTTTCCCACATCCCCATACCAATGTCTGTAGTCTGGCAGGACCATACCGTAACATATTCCAAGGTCTGAGTGTGACTTTGCTTCTCAAAAGTCTGTCACTCTGCCTGAGTTGGGTGTGAAATTGAAGGCCACGAAGGCTTATGTTTTGTCACACTAGCTGGTCAGCGAGATGGATTTTCAAATGGTATGGTGTTGTGGCAATGTTTATACGGTGTTGATATTCAGGATCATTGTTATATAGTCGTAGCTGCAATTGCACTATATAATGTGGCTTTCATAAAGCTGTCTGTCATAATTCTCAGAGGGTCTTTGATTTGATTTGAACTTTATTTTCCACCTGTAATTGCACACTTTTTGTCTGAAAAGGTTTTAAACGGTATTGAAAATACATTGACAAATTTTAAATACATGTTTTCCCTCGCCCAGGATAGATAACACTTATCCTGTACATAAAAGCACTTGTATCATGTTGTCTACTACAAATCTGCTGCAACATACAGTAATGCAGGCAATGGGGTAAGAAGCAGGGAAGGTGTGTGTGTGTGACAAGACATGTCTGGGACATGAAGGATAAACCATATTTGCATGATTACACGGACAGGTGAGTGATTTACCTGTGCTTATGTCTGACAGCCATTTTGAAGGAAGGACACATGAGTGACATCCCGTCCTGAATTTTTAAACTGTAGCACCTGGATGTAGCTAATGCATATAATAGCCGATAATTGATTTACGACCGCGAGGAGGCGGAGGATTTAGGGAATGCTTATTTGGCAGATTTTACCCCTGGGATGTTGACACATGCTATGTTTTTGTATGGTGTTTTTCGACACCGTGTAAAAATAATCCGTAGCATGCTAAAGACACGGTGTGCAGAATCTAGCAACAGTTTGTAAATGTAAGTATTGTCGTAGTCCTTTACTTTTGCATAATTTCAAATGACAAATTGTGGTTTTGCCTCTGAAGAAAATTAAACCCTTCAATTAAATTAAAACTACAATCAACATAACACACACAATTGTGTTCTGTCTGAAGGATGCACTGGGACTAACAATGCATATTGTACATGCAGCGCATGGTGAACATACATTTTGTTACTCATCACTACACCTTGTGGCCCAGAATGACACTACTGCATTAAAATATTGTTCATGTACCGTGTACAGAATTATTATACAAGGCAGCACAGCACATTCCTCCACCACCCAGTCTGACCCACAGACTGTTCCGTTCTGTGTGTTAGCTTTCCAATTTCATTCCTCAACGTTCCAGAGTATTATCTGCCTGGTTCACATGTGCTGTGGCTTATCCACGGCCCTCCGCCCCTGTTGTTTCCAGCCCCCTGCGTGTGGCTCTCGCACGTCGGGCACCAACTGACTGATCGCCGGCACCACGTTGGAAAATACTTAATATGGCACCGAAATGTATATTCCTTTACAGAATGCCTGCCATGTTTCTTTGCATCACTCCAACTCACCTGTGACCAAGCAATCCTCCTCAAATAAACACAATAATAAGCAATTACCATAATGGTTAGAATTTTTTTATTGGGGCGGGGACAAAGTGCAAAAGGAATTTCTTTTATTTTTTTATTAATCTTCTTAACACTTTTCATGTGCAGATCCTTTGAGTTAATTTCAAGGACCATGCCTAAAGGAGATTACCTCCCCATACTCCCACACATTTGCTCATGAGTGATTTTGTTTATTCACGTTTTTATATTATAATGCTGGTCCCGCTGTCTGCAACCGTACAACCACCAGCCAAAATGCAATTTATTTCCCGCTCCGCACGCGATGGAGAGGCCTGATAATGTCACCGGGAAATGTGAAGACTGCTGGGATGGGACCAGACGGCCCCACTATTTATGTATGGAATATAAATAAAATATTTAGTGTGGCTTCTTCTTAACATGCGCGCACACAATTCTGAAGAAGGAGAAATATGTTTAAAAGTTGCTCCACTTTTTAGTGTCATTGAATTCTTAAACGAATACTTATGATGCTGTCTGTCTGTGTGTGTGTGTGTGCGTGTGTGTGTGTGTGTGTGTGCGTGTGTGTGTGTGTGTGTTTGTGTGAGCTTGTGTGCAAATGCGTTTCTGTGTGTGTGTGCATGCGTTTGCTTGTCTGTGCATTTTTGCACACTGCATTAGATTTACACAGTCTATAAAGAGATCAGTGTGTGTATACATACACACAGTATATACTGTGTATAGTATATATATATATATATATATATATATATATATATATATATATATATATATAGAG
>JAODLL010000015.1:2018215-2032473 GCA_026546735.1 Forbesichthys agassizii
GGTTTGCACAGAGGTGGCAGTTTCACATATTCACCCCCCCCCCCCCCCCACCCCCACCCCCCCACACACACACACACACCTTCACTATCCACAGCTACTGCAAGGTGCCTCTGTCATATGGAAGCTCATCTGCGGTGTGCTGTGGTAACATATATGACACGGCCCTCTCTCATATTTCCTCATAGTCGCTCTGGTCTGGACATACATCGACGTCGCCCTCATCACCGCTGCTAATATGGATTTATCTGTACCACTTGTATTGTATGGCAGCATGGGCTGGGGTGACTGCTTAGACTCATGATGGTGATGATGCATGTTTTGCCTATAGCAGACAGCAACCCCCCCCTTTCCTCCACACACACATACACGCCACCCCCGTTGCCATGACAGGATTTATGGCCTGCAGCACCCGCCTCATCCACAAAAACACATTGTCTCTGGGTGGATTGCCCAGCCTGTCCTTGCTTTATTGATCCACACTCCTCACAAGTTCACAACTTGCGCCGGTCTCTGTGCTCGGCTTGACAGGAGGGAGATTTAGAGGAGGGATGAGGTCAGAGAGAGATAGAGAGAGAGGGATGAGATGGGGAGAGGAAGAGAGGGATGAGGGGAGGGTAAATTAGGAGCAAGGAAAAGAGAGAGGGGAAGGAGCTGGGCTCCTAGGGGAGGACAAGGCTCTCGACCAGGTCAGGGGAGATTGATACATTGCGAGTTTCCAGAGGCCTATGGAATTAACACTGCGATACATTGGAAATCCACTGGTGAACACATCCATCTACACATTTTTGAGATTTAATGGATCTCAGTGGAGATTGGCGGAATAAATAAAAACAAATCCTCAGTTCATGAAAGAGGTATAGAATGTATAGAAACAACCAAATCACAGGAATAGTGCTCTCTGTTGAACACAGGTGATTCCAATTGGCTCCAACTGATAACGGCGTAACTATATGTATTGCAAGTGACTCCTACTTCTGTTTACTGCACTTCATTTCTGCACACAATAACTTGCCATTTGGCTACTCTTTAAAAGCAGGGTCAGTCATTCTTGCTAACCTCAAGTTCCAATCAAAACACGGCGTAATGCATTGTGAAGCAAAGCGTAGTGCTACGGCCTTGATGACACGAGCGGTGTTCATGTTCTGTTATCACGCACTTTGTTTATGTTACTATTTACAGAGCGTACAAGTGTAAGTCAACACGCACAGAGAACGATAAGCTAGCGAAATGCGACGAGATATTTGTTGAATTTGACCATAAGTGTATTAGCGTATTACATTTAGCTTGCATAGCTAACTATATCTTTAAACCCCTTTACGAGAGCGCTACCATGCTATCAACATATATTCTTAGAAGATAAGGCTTTCAGAAGTCCAATATCATGATGAAATGTGCTGCAGTGGTCAGTGAATTCCTATTTAATAGCTGGTGTTTTTGAGTGTGACCTCAGTCTAACATGACACGTGTGTGCACTGGCGTGTGCACACAAACGTTTACATCACTGTGTTGGCACCAATCCCTATGTGTATACCTTCAAGAGAATTGTATATTAGCACCTTGTCACTCACACACACACACACACACACACACACACACACACACACACACACACACACACAGGCTATCAATGACGTCCTAGCTTGTGCTCTCCCAAGAGCTTTTTCCCCAACATCACATTAGACACTGCCCACTGGGGTTGTGAGATAGTGAAGTAGGCAGCTCACACAAGGCCAGAACCAACTCAAACTCAACAACCCTGCTAAAAAAATCCAACATTGCTGGTCACCAGCATAATGTATGTTTGCATGCAGGAACCATGGAATGCTGGTTTGCTGGTACCCCGGCATCGCATGCTGTTTGATGGTGTACCAGCATCCCATGCTGGTTGCTGGTGTACTGGTATACCAGCTAGACCAGCACTACACCAGAACTAACCAGTATTAATGCTGGTTTATGCTGGATTTTTTAGCAGGGAACAGCTTGTACAGGATAAGTGGCACAGGTTTCGTCGGGATATGAAACTGAGCGCTGTGCCCGGGAAGGCTCTGCGGGTGGTTGGATTCTTAGACGTGCGGCTGTAAATTCCGATAAAGCGCACACTTGTTAACAGCGCGTACTCGGAATTCATTCGTTTGCGACTTGTCTGGTTTGTGAGTTTTGTCGCCCGAGCATTCATTAGTGGCTGTGCTGCGTAACCCCATGTCCTTTGAACTTGAGCTCGTGTGATCTAGAATGTCTAGAGATCAGGGTGCAACTCCATTCAATTAAACTCTCTTGCCGTTTGAGTAGCTGACGCCGCTAAAGACCCTAAAATGTGCTTCACCGTGGTGTATCTGTTTCTTCTGTTTTTTGTTGTGTTTTATTTCTTTTGAATGTGAAAGATATTGAGGATATCTCATTGAAGTTGTGCAAACAAAAGCCTCTGCTGCTATGACATGATGCATAATACTGTACGGAGAGTGTCTTTGATAATCACTCATTTCTTTCACTCGCACCGGAGGAGTGCAGCGAGATTTGGGGAGTGTAAACCAAAAATAAAATAGGTCATCAAATTACCCCTACGAATGTGTGTACCTGCCCAATTATGATTGATCTTTGCGAGGGGAAAACAAAGTACTGTATTTGCATGTTAAAGGATCCTCTTTCCCCTATCTCTCTCTATCTCTCTCTATCACTCTCTCTCTCTTCCGGCACTGTAATTATCTGCAAATGTGAAGCGCTATTTACGTATTCATAAATTATTTCCGTGTGAGGAGGACACAATAGACCCAACGCTCTGCCAAGTCCCAGATTTTTATTTCTCTCCTTCCCTCCACCTCGTTAATTGAAAATCTCATTTGCATGAGGGAGAAAATCAAACACTCATTTCCATACATGAGATTATAAAAAGATAACTGCTTGTGTTTGTTGTTCCGTATTCAATCCCAATACTTCCCTCTAATTGCAAAACGCTGCAAATAGGATTGGAGTGTAAACGCCACACTGCCGATGCTTCGATTCAAACACCTCTTCTATGTTTTTCTACATACGTATGTGTCTGTGTGTTGTTGTCTTTGTGTGTGTGTGTGTGGGTGTGTGTGTGTGTGTGACTGTGGATCCGGGCCTGGGCTTATTTACAGTATGTCAGAGTCACGGTGAATCCAAATCAGAAATGTAGCGAAGGCGTCGCTGCATTGCGGGGCATCAGTCAGGAACAACCATATCAACCCAGTTGGATGTTGCACAGGCGGCCCATATCCTCCAGTCAGGAGCAGCGCTATTCCCTGTGATGTGTGAAGGAGATCAGAGGTGTCTTGTTTCACCCCTCTGCAAACCGCTCCATGTATTCGCACACGCACACACACACATGCACACGCGGCCCTATGTATTCCAGGTGGGCACCATTACAGCCTCTGCCTCTGTTCCCTACATGTAGCTCATTAATGCTGCCTCCATCGTGGGCGGACACCAGCAGATTTCCAACCCCACAGCTCTTCCCGCTCACCACCACACACGCCTCCGCATGTCCTGCCCCCCACCCCCATGATAAACATGATTAATGGGGTTTATTTAGGGGGCTGTACCCCGGGTAAATCTGGCCCAAGCCTAGCCGGGCTAGGTGCAGCGCCGACACATTTCTGTCTTGCAGAACATTAAGAATCCGGGAGGGGGGAGGGGGGCAATTTAAGGATGAGGCCATAAACAGCAGAGTAAGCTTTTGCTCGGGGAGGGATTTGTCCAAATGTGGCCTGTGGGGATTTGCTGTTGAGGTAACGTGTTGCACAATAACTCACGGAGCGACACAAACTAGAGGCTCTAGTTAACAAGTGAACACATGGTTTATAGCATCTGTAACAAGTATGCACGTTTTTACACATCGCTTGTTGCCGCCGTCATTCTTTTCCCAGGCATGTAGTGTTTACAATTTAAAGTTCTGCTGTACAAGGTCCGTTTCTAAATACGACTGTAACACTTAGCGGTTTGGGATCTGGAGGTCAGGAAATTTACAACACGATAAACATGTTGTGTTTAAACCTACACTCCCCGGTGCATAAACTTTGGAGAGAATGTCTGTGTCCTGCTTTAGCATTGAAGGTGGCTGGCAGTCTCTACCTCACCCCTTACGATGCTCCTAGGTTCACTTTTCCTCTACCCCTCCCCTTACAAGCCACAGAGGATTAAATGTACACTCTTCATCAGTGAGGGGACATGTGCTTTTTTCATTATCTTAAATTAATTTTGGAATATCTTATCTGTAAGAACCCATTTTCATAAAAACTGTTGTTTTATTGTTGATTGATTTCATTATACCATTCCTTCCATTGTATTTCTTTATTCATGTGTTATTGTTAAGAACTTTGAGCTGGAACCTTTGTATGAAATGCTGTTTATGAATGAATGATTTATTGTTATTATTATTATTATTAATAAACACAGACATACTTACAGTCAAACGACACACACACACACACACACACACACACACACAGGACTGTACACGGCTCTGAGATTTCGTATATGTGACCTTTGCCCATTAAAAGGGGAAGGACAGCTGTCAAATGGAATGACACAAGGCATACTTTATTTCTGTGTGTCTGACCTAAGCATTTTTCCTTGGAAATATGCACACTTTGTCTCCGTCCGGGGTGCCTGTGCAAAGGTAATTGAAAAGCATTGCTCAGTGTAGCGTATACGCGCTCAGACAGACGTCTCGATGAGGCCGCCATTACGGCGTGTCCTGGCATGTTGGGAAGAGGAGGGGATGGATGAAACAAATGCCATGATCCAATAGTGTAGGACCCTTATAGTCATGTTTAGCCTCAAGGGGTTTATTCTTTGTTCATGGATATTGTAACATATATATGTATTATATTATGATTATAATAATAATTATTGTTTTTATACCACAAACTGACTCTGGAAAAGCGGATGAAGATGGATAATAATTATTTTATTTATTTGTTACATTGATGCAATAATTATTTAGCTGAAATCGCACAATGCTGACAATCTAGTATTTTAATCTCTGCGTTTATGTGAATCATATATGGCATATAATATATGTGTGCATGTTAAGTATTACAACTCAATAGTTCTCCAATTCCACGGCCTTCAGAAGCAGCAAACCGAGGGTGAGTCAAGGCTCAGCACCTCATGTAATAAGCACATAATTAAACTCCTCTGACAATTACATCATGCATTATCAGCCTAAGCCAGATCCATTACTCCTCCGGATCAATGGCTGGGCCACAACAGGGTTTCTACTCCAACCAGCACCAGGGACCGCCGGCCCCGGGGCAGCTGTGGGCTCCTTTTGCAGCTTTGCAGGGCCAGTAAGTGCTGTTAGTGACATCCAACACCGAGGCTTTGAAGGGAGAAAGGGAGAAGGGCTAGCTACTTAATGCTATAGGTGCAGGGGATGGGAAGGAAATGGGAAATGGTCTCAGCGGAGGGGATGTGTTAGGAAAATGTAGCTGCTAGCTGCTACGCTCGCAGTGTAATGATGAGTCATGGTAGCACTGAATACAGTGGGGCGGTTTCTCTACTGTGTTGGAGATGGAAATCAGGAAAAACACAATACTCAGGGATCTGCTATAAGGAGTCAGGCTCAAGGCTGGTGTTGTTTTTGTTGTTGTTGCATAACGAGTATAAACGTCATTAGTGGGTCATCTCGATAAGAGTGCTCACAGATACTCTTTACCCTTAGAGAAAGTATACTGTAAACGCTGGAAACTGAGTGAGCACTTCTAATTTACACACGCTGTTGACAGACTGCATGCGTAATGAAGTCATAGTGATGTGAAATACTTTACAGACAGTCAGCAACCCCGGCCTTGGTCCGACCGGGCATTTTCCTGCGGCGGTAGATCATTAGACGTGTCCCGCGCGCAGACAGATTCAACGTCTTTACGGCCTGTGAGAAGCAGGGCGAATGACCACATGCAAAGCCGTCTGCCAGTGTGATGCAAGCGGGCAACGAGGGTCTAATTTTGATTAATCTGCCTAATCCCTCCTGTCAGGGTTTTCTGAATGGAAGGGGACCAGATTGAATCAACGCTGTCTCGCTGTCACGTGTTGACTCTCCTCCCGCCTTGCCCTCTAATCACCCGTTTTTATCCATCCATTCATTCGTCTATCTACTGTATTCCTCCATCCATCTATCTCATCTCTGCCCCCCCACCCCGCCCCCTTCCTCCGTACAATCCCAGTTCTTTTCAGTGGAATTATTACATTGCGGGCTGAGGGAACAGCCATTAGCTTGAAACATGCCCTGTCTCTTCTTCCACCACACCCCCCCCCCCTCTCTTTGTCATTTACGTCTACTTCCAGGAATTGGCCGAGGCAATGTTATTTTAGATTATACAGTTGTTAAAGCTCATTTTGAGCTAACAACGGGACATCAAACACAATGACCCTGTGCGGGAGGGGCGCCGCTGGAAGTGTTGATGGAGTTTCTGGGCAGGTGAGAAATGGAGAGCGGCCGTGAAGAAAAGACCCCGTCAGATGGAAGGGAAAGATTAGAAAGGCGATTATTAATGGTAGGGGGTGGGGGAGCAGTCCTTGAGCACACAGGATTGCTTCTGATGTAAAAAAAGAAAAAAAAAAATCCATATAATCGAGATGTAAAAAAAATAAAATAAATGGGGGCATTTATGTTCCTTTCCCCACAATGGAGTATGTAAGTGAAAATATGGGGATCCATGGGACATTTAACGTGTGTTACCCACTTAATTATGTGTTACCCACATAATGCTATGAGAAATACAAGCTGGGGACCACGAAATGATACAGTTTCTTATAAATCCCAACCACCGTACATTACACTCCTAGAAATGCTAGCAATTGACCAATCCCAAACTAGCAATTGACCAATACAAAGCCCCGCCCTTTTCACCTGTCCGATCTAGTTACTGTATCTAGGTCGGACAAAACAGCATAGTAGGATATAACAGGAAAACAGACAGTTGAAGGGGGTGTCTGTCGGGTTCAAAAAATGCTCAACTGTTATTGGAGGACAGACGAAAAGGGGCGGGCCTTGGAATCAGTCAATTGGTTGGAAGCCATGCTGGCTTGTTACCCCCCAACCCCATGCTTCCTCCAGGAGCCGGCAGGTCTTCCTGGGGGACGTTGGCTGATTGATGTCCTGCTGTTGTGTTGATTGACTTCACGGCTGCACACCCAAGAAGAAGAGATGAAGGTTGTCCCCTGTGGACCTCAACGCCGCCTTACCCCAAGCTTCAGTTGTGGGGCCCTCAGCTCGCGGGACGGCCCTCCATCCACCCACCCACGCACTCCGAAACACGGTTGAGTGGGCTAAAGGCGGGGCGGGGCTTTTCGCCGTGACCTTGCCCGATCATGTGACCCCTTCCCGTGTGATCAGCACTTGTATCGCTTTTGGTGCTTGATGTGGGGAGTGGGAGGGGGGGGTCAATGTCAATGTGACCGCTGTGTTCTGGCAGCTAGCAAATGCGGCTGGGGAGTAACATATAATGTGTGCGTGTGTGTGTGTGTGTGTGTGTGTGTGTGTGGAGTGTAGCTCCCACCACTGGGATATGTTATGGAACAGTATATCTTCTGGCTTTGCGTTAAATGCCACTTGGCTTCGCTACAAACTTGAGTAAAAACACTGTCGCGACTCAAACTTAAACTTAAACCCTATAGAGTTGCAGTAATGGGGGTACATGCTGAATATAATGCACACAGCAGCGCTGTCTTTATCGTACAGAAAGTACGCCGTGCGCAACGCGGGCCTGGTAGTGCTTCTTACATTGGGTTTTACATGATGAGAAGCAGATGGATTGTGTCAAAGATAAAAGTAAAGGAAGTATGAGCTATGACTAAGGTTATAATGATGCCGAGCCAAGACCCAGGAGGCCCAATACCCTGCCTTTTCTCCCTGCTATTCTCTCTCTCTTTCCACCGTCTCTTTACTTTTTTCTTCCTTCACATTTGCTGATTTTAACTGGCTGGTCTGGAGATGTTTATTTTGCCTCAGACAAGATTCGCACCAGATCAATGTCTGATAGTACGGACAAATATACCTCCCCTCCAGCGGTTAATGTTCCGTGCCAGGGGGAGACGGGCAGTCTTAAAGCCGGCTGAGCGCCAGGCCGGTGGTGGACCCGGACAAATATCAAGCTCATCGCGGTGTTCTTCAGCCGCTATCGACCCGCCATAATATATGTTGAGCAGATCCTGTTCCCGGCTCGTTTCAGTAAACAGGCCAGACTCGATACTGTCACGGCATTAGTCAGCCGCCGCGGCAACAAGCGGCGAGGTGTCCCCCCGTTCACTCCCCGCTGCATCTCAAATTGAAGGCAGTCGGCACGGCGACAGCGCTCTCGGAAGCAGCCAGCGCTACACTTTAGGTAATGCTAATGGGCGGCAGAGACCCAAACTGTCATGTAAAGGCGTTGTTTGTGTCGTCTCCGAGAGGCAGTCCCCCCACGTGCACCTGCTGCTGGTGAGGTTCATTATGGATTTCTCTAATGGCTTTTAGAGTTTTAATAGCGGGGCTTTTACACGGTGCGGGTAATGAATCACTAGATGTCGTCGTCGATGCCTAATGAGAAGGCCCACTGTGTCTCAGCGCAGAGAGACACCAGGCAGAGATATGCTTGTCAGGCAGCTCCTGGAATCCTCCTCTTATTTATTCATTTGTATGTATTTGTTTGCATGATGGATTATTTGCGCAAGTCGGCTGTCGACTTTATTTTCTTCTTTTTCTTTTTTTCTTCTTTTTTTTTTTTTTTTCTTTGCAAGGCTCCGATAACTTTTACCCTTTGTTGATTTGGGGAGGCCTACTTCTTTGCTGTTTTGGGGAAAGGTAGTTTGTTTGCATTTGTGACATTTTTTTCATCGAACTCAGTACCCTCAGCTCTCTCTGTCACAGCTAATGCGTCGCCCCCCCCCCCCCACACACACACACAAACTGAAAATAGCCCTGGAAACAACAGGGGAAGTGTGATGCCGTTACACACCTGTGGTCCTAATGAGGCTTGCTGCTAACATCAGTCACATCAGCTAACTGGGTTTTCAACCTGCAACCTGCACAAACACAACAAAATAATAGCTTGCTGATTTTTCAATATATAGCTGTGAAAAGATTCTCTCACCCACGTTCGGTTCGCGCCGGGGGAATGCACCCAAAAGGAAAAGGAGTGAACATCTGTACATTAAACATGCCGTTAAGATGTCAGTGCTCAAGCATCCCTCTTGCTCAGCATAGTCAATGTCAATGACAATATTCTCTAATAGACCTTATACTATACATTTTGTATGAATGTGGATGCAGGTCAATACCACGTTGGTTTGGTCAGATAGTAACCTCTAGAGGATACATTAGCATAATCAATCACTCAGTCACGTTTTTAAAATTTCTGCTTTCAGCAGCAGGTAACAGCATGAATTAGCATTGATACCATTCATTCACGTAAACGGCAACCATTGTATAGTGTAGCGCATTACTTTTCACCTTTCTAATGTCTGATGAAAAATAGAGATTTTGCGCACCAAGCACTATTCACTGATAAGGTGGTTGCGGTGGGTTGAAGAACCATGTTCAATACCTTCACTCTGTCTCTCCCAAAGCAATAGACAGCTGTCGGTTCTCACAAATTGACCTCAGGCGTTGGTGTGATGAAAGAATTGTAGCACTGTCTTCTGTATGGAAGGACAGCAAGCGTTTAGCTCAAAACAAAGGTCAAACGCAGCAGAGGTTATTGTGCGACTACAAAATGGCTGTCACTATCAACCTTTCCTCCTAAAACTCTCTTGTATTGACTTTAAACTCTTTGTATTTATCGACCACACTCATTGAATTTAACACTGAAACACTAAAAGGAAGGAATGCTACATCACCTTTTCAACAGGCCTATGCTTTGCCTTTGGAAACAATTGCTTCAATACATATTAACAATATTTTAATGCATTGCAATGGATATGTACTATACAGATGGACCCTCTACATTAAGTAACATTAAGTGACACAGGCATGTTGTTACACTGTTCGGCACATGTCGTTTGTCACAGGAGTTTTTGAAATCAATCAAGTCCGTATGAGTTATTCACAGTCCAGCATCAAAAAGGCATTACTTATCTAGGCCTTTTAATTTCCAATCCATCTGTCAAGTGAGTTGAAATATGGAATCTCATTACTTTGAACAAGTGGGGAGGGGGACAACATAAATCATTTTATTTTCATCTTACACTGACAGAGTCTGTTTAGACCTGGGCCGGGAAGAAAATCCAAGAAAGTAAGAGGGCAAGAAAGTAACTTGAGAGAGAGAGAGAGAGAGAGAGAGAGAGAGAGAGAGAGAGAGAGAGAGAGAGAGATTGATTTGGTGTCAGTGAACGTGGTTGCCAACCATTTGCAGAAAATTGAACTCTTTGGTCAGTACCTTTAAAAACATCATCTGCGGTCAGACCATTTAGGGTTATTCCCTCCAAAACAAAGTCTGTTTTAGTCTAATACAAGTAGTATAGAAAATAGTCAAGCTATCTTAGCGGTATATAAGCCTTATCCATTAGCACTATGTCACATAAGCGGCTATGTACTAGAATGAGAACTATAGTTCATAAGAATATTGCATATGAAACAACATTTGATCTGGTATTGAATAACCAGATGTATAGACTCTTTGGCTTAATGAAAATAAATCTGGTTTAGGTGCAATAAGGGAAATGGTTGTTAATAGTCATTAGCCATTCAGCACTAGACGCTACAATACCTTTACACTGAACAACACACGATGCTATTCCACTAATTATTCATGTCACCCTGGGAGACATTGAGACACAAATTGAGTGTAGTGCCCCTTTAAATCCATCATTGTACCGATAGTCGAATAATTCATGTCTATTACAGACCCTCTAAATTATGAATTTGCCAAGATAATGAAAATATGCTAATTAGAGACTTGCTATGGAAAAATAACACATAACACTCCAAAGCCATTGTAATTTGAATAAGTAATTATTTAAGCATTACTTTCTGAAGTTGAATTATTAGGCCCTGTCAGGCTCTTATGGCAGATCATAACATCATATTTTGCTTGATTGAAGGGACATTTTGTGATGACTCATTTTAATGGGAAATACAGCTCTGACAGGTTTAGCAAACACGAGCGAAACTTTGGGAATGTTATTCCACTGTGGGGTCAGACCTTTTGCGGTGGGTTTCGATGCGGGATTCAAACTGGTGGCAGCCACACAGGGAGCCCTATAGATTAATTCTAAGCCTGGCCCCATGAGTGAAACGGCACTTGTTCCCAAATTGTCGTCCTTCACTCAGCTGCTCGTGATTAGCCAAAGAAATCCCTTCAAATCTCCCTCTCTCTCTCTCTCTCTCTCTCCCTCTCTCTCCCTTTCATTTTTCCTTCTTGTTCGTCTCCCAACAGAGAACTATTCTGAAAATGTATCAACAGCTCCTAGTCAGAGCATCCTCTCTCCTTTGTGCTCCTCTCCAGGGATACTCTTCGGCTCTCTCCCCCCCCCTGCCCCCACCCCTTCCCTTCCCGAGGGCTGGCTATAGGGAGGTCTGTCATGGTCCTGCGGAGGGAAAATGGCGGAATTCATCGCATGCTGTGTCGGTGATAACACTGACGAGCGTGACACACATCCAGCCTCAGATTACAAGCGGAGGATTCACGGCCCGCATTCTCCCCCGTCACCTCGCTCCTCAATGGCGGCATTATTAAGCCGTTTGCCGTATACAAAATGATGAGCTCCATCAGGATAAGAGGCCACCGCCTGCATAACACTGGGGTTGCCTATGTGGGTTTCTATGGGGCCGTCATGTTAAGGGGATGACATTCAATGCGGTTCGCATGCCCGGGGGTCTGTAAATATAAATGTATACACAGACGTGCGCACGCCCACACACATGAACAAACGCACAGCACTGGGTGCTAGCAAAACAAACCATGGTGTGTTTGTATTCTTTGATGAATCCCATTTTTTTGTCTTCAGCCTATTGGCGTACAAACAATCTCCCTTTGGTGTGGCAATCTTGGGTGTTCTTCACCTATATTAGACCCTGTCAATCATAATGAGCCATAGAAGCCCACACACAGTGCAGCTGTCTCAGAGGCTGCCACGCACAAGCGCAGAGTTGTTCCTAATAAACCTAATAGACACGAGACGGCCCCTCTGCAAATTCTCCCAAAACAGCTCGGCCATCAAAAACATGGCCGCATCATCCGCACAGAATGATTTTATAACTGACCTAAATTACAGTAAGTGACACCGTCGATGAGCTATCTGCCGATCTGTGAAGCACTCTGATGCACTACAGCAGCGCAAGCTATAGCCGGAGAGAAAATTGTGCTGACTAATGTCTCTGTCTGTGTGTCTGGCTGGTGCCATGGCTGATGTAACTCTGCCAGGAAGCAGTCTGTTAACAGATATTTGAGTCGGGAGCTATTGCCAGCCAAGCTTGAGTCACTTGATTCTTCGAGCGGCTGCGTTCTAGTTTTTTTTTTATCCTTAGCTGCAGGGAACATCCACTGTCATCATGAATATACAGATGTGTGAAAAACGCGATTCCCTGTCACACCAGCAAAATCAGGTCAGTGTGATTCCCATAGATATGAAAAGGAAAACCAAACGCAAATAGTATTATATGCAGATTATATGGTTCTTTTTATGAATTATGCACGAGCGTAATGTGACTCCATTGCACACACCATATACAGTAACCGACAGTAAGTCAATGTCCACTGGTGGGCCGATAATTGACTACGGGACTAAACCGAAAGGCTCGGCCTCTCCCTTTCATAGACTTGGCTCTCTCTTGAGTGGCAGAATCAAATAAGACCCCCGTGCCCGCACGTACGCACTGTCGAATCGCCGGAGGGTAACTTCAGCATCGTAATGACCCTGTTCAAGTCATTATCTCTCGTTCCATTTATTCGTTTCATATTAATAACTCGTCATCTTTTTCCTTTTACACGCCGCCGCAGCGGTTCCCTTAACAACGGTGACCCTGACTGACCCCGAGTCAACCTTGCCATCGTCCTGCCAGTGGCTAATGGTCGGCAGGCCCCCATCTCATTATTGACCTCCTGCCCGTCCAGAGGTGAATTACAGCACCTGAGCACATCCTAATGCACCCGGGCCTGACACAGAGACATCCGTCCACGAGGGCCAATGCACGCATGAGTAATGATGCAGACATTGGGAAATGACGGGTTGATATTACCTTTCAATGGTCTGAGCCTAGGCATGAATAAGCAGAGAGAGGGAGAGATAAAGAGACTATTAGGCAGATTACCTCATCATTGTATATGGAGGATAAATGTCCACGGACTATGGAGTTTCAAAAGGCTGACTCCTCTCCCAGACGTCGTCCCGGCTACCGATCAATGAATGGATTGTGTGCTGGATATGTGTGAGCTGAAGCGTCTTGACTGACGCAGAGAGGCATTGCTGACTTGCTGACTCGCCAGCTGTGCGAGCAGTGATTTCACCTCGTATGACACTATAGGCGATAGGCCTGCAAACTGTACAGGGGAAATAGTAAAAATGAACTGAAAAGATGGCTTGTCAGGGGAGATATAAACATGTATGCCTACACATAGCAAACACAATTATAATGTCAGTATGAATTTTGTATTCTACGACTCAAGGTTTACAAACCTTAACGAAAAAGCTGAATACAGTATATATAAATACAGATTATGCATTTTAGGGGGCACTGAAAACTGATGTGAAACACCATTGAAACATGGATATTGGATGGAAATGTATATTTTAAATAACTACATATCAGCCCACGTGCAGGGTCGCAAAACGTATGAAGTCCCTATACACAGGTTCATATAATAGTCTCATGATTTGTCTCTGCTGGTGGAATTGAGTTTTTTGTTTTTTTTAAACAATTGTTCCCTTCAGCTCGGTTCACATACAGTACAGCGGTCTCACAGAGGTCAGGTTCTTCGACATGTCTGCTCATGCCCTTCATTTGGGATGAGATGTGAGCCTTTCCCTCCCTCCGGAATGTAAGCTATGGTCGGTTAGCGCTAGCATGTTTGCGATGACTCAGCGGTGTCTCCGGTCCCACGGGTTGTCACGCGGTTCTTATGGAGGCTGGGTGATCTCCAACCCCCCCATTATATCTCTCCTTGTGCTCCTCATCATCCCTCTATCTTTGTTCCCTCTTTCTTCCCCCTATCAGCTTGTCTTTCCCTGGCGTGGCGTACAGAGGGCCGGTGATGACAGCGGTGTCATCACCGGCCATGGTGATCCTCTGCTGGGCTCCTCTGTTCCCACTAACCCCC